>NC_069408.1:71317625-71333458 GCF_026875155.1 Cherax quadricarinatus
CTTTTTTCCCTTTTAAATTTTAGAATGGTTTTTTTTTTCGGCACCTGGGGATTATTTTAATGGAGTGTTGTTTGGTAAAAAGGGAACCTTTTGGGGCTTTCAAAATGTTTTTCCCTGTCCTTTTCCCTTTTCCCAAGGGGGTTTTCAATTATTGGTTTTTTAATTACAGTAAAGGGACAACCCAAAAACCCTTTTTTATTTGAGGGTTTGGGGGTAAAAAAGAAAACCCGGGGGTTTCCCAGGGGAATGGGTCTTGCCTTTGTTTCTTAGTTTAAGGTCCGGGATTTTCAGGAAAAAAGAAAGGGGGAAACTCGGTGTTGTTTCTGCCGCTTTGTTTTGGCGGCTCATTTCAGTTCTGAAGCCTTACTTTGTATTTAGCAATAAGAGATGTTAGGCGGTGTAGCATGAACTCTCTCTTGCTTTGTTGCTACAAAAGTAAACAGGATTTAAGCATGAATCTAGCTTATTGGCAGCAATTTCAGTTGGATCACTCACTTTTTCAGTGAGCCAAGACTCGTTACCCTAGGATCATGAACTTAGCATAATGAAATTACAAGAGGTGACAGTAGAGGTATGTTGTGCCCTCCTTCGATTAAGTGATTCAACTGTTTAACTTTTATCTTATGTACAAGTGATAGGGACCACACGGTGTATTGGAGCCAACTCCTACCTGATTTCTTTCTTTTTGTACACAGGTTTGCAATTGCCTAGCTTTGACAGCTCATGCAACAGGTTAGTGATTCTAACTTTATTGGATGCTAAGAGTCTGTACTACAATATTGAAGCATTTACATAACATACAGAGGGAACCAGATAATGGCTCATCTGTGGCACACCTTTGCTTGAAATGACTTATCTGTTGCGATTTATGGCAGATGTGTCCATACTGAGTCTCACTGGGTATGTAAGATCCAGATGGAGATGTCGTGAGAGGGCAGCCCAGGGCTTGAAGTTCTTTTCCTGCCAGGCTTGTGCTAAGCTGCACCACCTGTCTCGAAGGCAGTTATTTGGAATAGGCGTCTAAAGTAAGCACACATCTGCCTATGTTGAGTCGGAAATACAACATCAGCGATTGGGTTCCACAGGTGACTCATGCTCTGTCTCACCTTCAAGGTCGCGAGAGAGGGGAGGACAAACATCTAGAACATGCAGCATACCAATGTTCTGAGCGTATATGTTGACGATCTGCAAAGTACTGTCACAGTGGGTAGCGAAGGCTGAATCGATGCCTTGTCTTGAGATTATGGTCTCATGGATTAGTTCTAGTAAATTTACAGAGGTACACTTGGCTTGCTCAGTGCAAGATCTCATTCATGCTCTTCTACTGAACACCACAGGTCAGAACGACATCTTGCGCCGTGCTGTTACTTCCATCATTAGTGTAAGGCCTCACTGTATGAGGAGCTGTAGACAGCGCATGTTTCCGATAAGTATGTCAGAGTTCGCTGATGCCATGATCTGATGATCTGAGAATGTTGAGAAACCTACATAGCGGCTCCTTGGATGCTAGAGCCTTGCGATCCGTTCATTGAGACTCACTAGAGTTACCATGAAGGAATCACTGAGAACATAGCGTAACCTGCAATTCCCAGTGCTTGACAGTTTTGCTAGAGTGCCTGTGCACACCGTCGAAAGCGCCAGCAATGTCCATGCTACCACACAGCGACTTGGATTCATCCAGTGACTGGTGCCACTAGTGAGAGGTTTAAAACAGATCACAGCAGAGTAACCTTCCTGAAGCCATATTGACGATCACAAAGTAGTGAGTGGTAGTCAAAAAAATCTGCCATTTGTCTTGAGATGTATTGTCTCAAGGATCTTACAGTGATGACAGAGACACGGTCTGTAGTTGCTGATTCTGCTCTGCCTTCTTTTTGTGAACAGGCTTACATTGCCTCTTTCCATGAGAGGGCCATTACACTGAACTAGGCATGCTGAAAGATGCGAGTTAAGGTGTCTGCTAAGCGTCTGCACCACTCTTCTCAACAATCTTGGGCCTCAACTTGTCTGGGCCCACAGCCTTTTCTTGGTCAAGTGATTTAAAAGGAAATGCAACCTCCTCCTGCCTTTAGTCACCACTGACAGTTTTACACAGTTCTGCAGCTAGCCAAGGAGGGTCCCTTGCTGATCAGAACTTTGCATTTTGGTAGCAAAGTGGTTCAGAAGAGGTCCGCCTTCCTCTTGACTACTATAGAGGTGGTCCCATCCTGTCGATTTAGAGGTGGAATAATTCATCAGGCAGATAACCTGTCTGTCCTTGACCAGGGACCACCAGTTTTTGGAGCCTACCCTACCTGATGCTAACTTCTTTTAGTGTCCACCTCCCATTTAGCAATGGCCCACTTGAACATCACCCATATGCCTACAGCTTGCATGTGGCATTCCTGTATAGTGAGGATGTCTCTTATACCTTCGCCATGCTTTGTACTTAGCAGTGCACTTCTACAACGAAGACCAAACCAAGCTGATCTGTAGCTTTGCCACATATCCGTGAGGTAATGTGTTCTTTTGCATTAAGGATGTGTCCATGAAGGCTTTCACTTGGTGTCAACATCCCCTGGAGAAGAGCTTCCAGTCGTGGTGCGAACCTCAGAGCAAAGGGCTGGCCAATTACCTCTTTCCCATACCAGGTTGCTGGTGGACATCCTACCTCGTTCTGTTGGATCTTAGTGTGGTAAAAAAGCCTTGTGGTCAGACGATTCCAACGTAGCCGAGGGTTGACAAGTGGACATGCCTTCTGCCAGATCACTCACTACTGGGTACAAGGAGGAGCCAGAGAATGAGTAGGGAAATCAACAAGTTTCCTCATTCAACACTGCAAGAAGGTCATCAAAGTCCCTCTGTATAGGTCTGGTGAGCACCAACATTATAATGTTGACAGTTGATTTGTAGCAGAGAGTCAATATTTTCATTAGGAATGTTGATAGGTCTGCATGTGCCACTGAGGTCTGTACACTTGCACATGCTAACAAGTACTAGAGTTTATCAGAGCTTGAAAACATCATTTCAAGATGTGTAGGGGGCAACATCTATGTGCTGGGCATGAACACTTTTAGAGTAACACAAGCAACACCACTCCTTGCCCTTGCCTGTCTCTCTCACCAGAGTGTAAGCTCTTAAACGGAGCCTATCCTGTTCAAAAATTTGCGGACTGAGGTCACAAGTGTGGTTCCACAGGAACCTGTTCCGATATGTAGACTGCTCCTCATGATGAAGTGGTCACTTGAGAGTGGTGGGTGTGTAGGGAATTAAGGTGCCATGCCCTTGAGAGATAGGGTACGAGAGCTCAGGGATGTAGGTCTGTGGTCTTGTTAAGCCCAATCCACCTGCTGGGCTGGGATAGAGTACTAATGGGGACGGTGAGAGTGTTCACCAATTCAAGATTCCTGCGGTTGTTCTGAGACAGGTCCTCTAAACAGTGGCCCTGTCTGTCAAGTTCCTTTTCTTCGACACGGTCACTCCTTATGTCCTTCTTGTAGCGTAATTACACCTGTATCGCAGGCAGTTGTTGCAAGTCCCCTTCCGGCGACAGCGAGAGCACAGCCTAGGGCCCTGGGAGGGTGACTAGGATTTGTTGCACCTCCTGTGTTTTCGCAGATTTGTCCTCAGATTCTGCCGCTGGAACTGTGTTAGTGGAGGGTGAGACGGCTGTAGATGTCTTCCTCCTCCACGTCTCCTCCACGTCCTCTGCCCCGTCCTCTACCAGTTCTGACAGATGTGTCCCTGCTGTTCGTACTTCGGCGCAGTAGATGACTCAGGTGCAGTGATAGTTCCCTGATCATTAACTGCACCGTTCTCTGGTGGAGAAACTCCTGGCTCAGAACTTGCTGTCGAAGCACTGCTACCAGATTCTATCGGCAGGTGCTTGACATGGTGTAGGATCAGAGATGTATGTGCACTGTCAAGTAGACTGGCAGTGGCTGAAGCAAGAATGTCCAGTGTAGGAGAATTAACAGATCCAAGTCTTCCCTCTGATGGGAAGAGGATTTGTTCCCTCGTGTGGTGTCAAGGAATTGTGTTAGAATTCCCAAAGGTAGTGTTTTGAACTCTGTCAGTCTGTGGGACCTTAGCGATGACCAGAATTCCACCATTGTTTACCCCTGAGTTAAGCCAGTGTGGACTTCCAGTCTTTGTCATAGTGTCCCCATCAGCTGAGCAGCTTACGTCACTTGATGAGGCTTGCCTGCCTTCTACAATAGCTTGTAGGTTACTAGATTGAAGCTCATAAGTGCTTCCCTGTGATGGATTATCTTAGCTGCAACTTTACAACACAGCCCAAGAGGCAGTCTTGATCTTTGGACAGGAGTCCCTGAGGTAGGACTTCTGAACCTTCCTCCTGTAGCTCCAGGCTTGTATCCACATATACCACAGGATTATGGATATCCTTAAATTTCTGAAATTTTCAACCTGGCTGCAACAAAATTCTTCTTCTGGAATGCAATCTGTGTGGCAGTAGTTGGAACAAGTAGGCTCCTTACATCTAAGAAGAATTTGTCCCTTGTGGTATACCCACAAACACTGCGTAACTCTGGGACAATAGCCAGATAGCGTAGATATTCTTGCTATTTGCGGTGTGAAGTCATCCCAGAGGAGGCTTGTAGGTTTGAAGTTCACAGGACAGAGAGGGTGGGTGGTGATGTCGTGGTGGGTGGAGTTCGTGGGTGGGGGTGTTTATAGCCGGGTGGGTAGTGAGGGCGGGCGGCAGTAGCCGACTAGCTGGAAGTGTTGCCTTCTCACTATCACTTAATAAACACTGTTTATGCTATCCACTTTTCCACTAAAGGAAGATGTTACACAAATCACTGTGTTGCATTGTACCAGCCACGTTGTTATAAAGCACCAGATGCTAGTACATAGCACAAAACACATATAATATTAGATGCTCACTCTGAAGGCAATAGTGAAGTCACTCCTAAGGCCTGCCGCTGTCCCCTCACTCACCATGTCTTCACCATACCACACTTAATATCACTGATATTGCTTATATTCACTTCAGTGGAGGAGTTGGCTTACTTGTACTAATGTGTTGTAAGTAGTACTACGTCACTGAACAGTTATTATCCACACCAACCCTCGTATTTAAGTAATATTAAGAAAGTTTGTGGAGCACACTGTGACACGTCTTCACCCACTCTCTCTCTCTCTCTCTCTCTCTCCTCTCTCTCTCTCTCTCTCTCTCTCTCTCTCTCTCTCTCTCTCTCATTTCCATTAGAGTTATTACTGGGTTAGGTTAAGAGTTACTCCTTTGTTTACATGCTAAGAGTTGCTACCCCCACTTCTCTCTCCCTCTCTCTTAGTTCCTGCTTTCACACTCGCTGTTTCTCCCTCCTTACCTCCATTTTCCTAATTCCGTATAGGTCTCAAAATTCGGATCTTGAAAAGTAAAGTACCTTTGCAATAATACCGTTAGATATGTAATAATATAAGAAAAATTTTAATGGAAACAAAATCATTACGAAACCAACCCGGCATTAGCTGTATCATCGGAATTCTCGGCTGTTTCAAAATACAAATATCACTTTCTCAAAAAAAAAAAAAAAAAAAACATACCAGGGAAGGGGATAGAACCCGCGATCAGAGTGTCTCAAAACTTCAAACCGTCGCGTTAGCCACTGGACCAGCTAGCCACAACAAGATTCATCCAACTAGGTATATTTCTACACCACAGGAAGGTTAGCATAGGCACAGGCAATCGTGCCATTACGATTTCGTTAATCACTTCCTTTACAAATTACAATTATGAAATTATCGCAATTCCAGGAAATAATTTCACGTTGCAACCTACCTTATAATCAGGTAGGATGAGACGTCTTATTTTACTAACCGTCTGGAGTTCTATGACAGTAACAGAAATGAGACAGGTGAGAGAGGGATGGGTGGGCAACATATTCTTGGACTGCAAGAAAGCATTTGAAACTGTACCTCACAGGAAGCTGCTAGAGTAAAAACTTGAGGTCCAGGCAGGAATAACAGGAAAAGTACTTTGGTGGATCAAAGAGTACCTTAGAAGGATATAAAGGGTGATTGTCCAGCAATATTAGTACCAGTATTGTTTCCATCATAAAAGACTGACATACCAGAGTCCAATGTATCTTTGTTTGCTGACGAAGGCTTATGAGAAGGATAAAAGCCGATGAGGACAGGAAAAGGCAGCAAATGGAACTGAATAATCTTCAAGACTTATCAAATTAGCGGTTATTTGAATTTAAACTCAGCAGATGCACAGTTATGAAGAGAGCAGAAGGAGCAAGAAAATTAGAAAAGGACTGCAGACTAGGGGCAGAGACCGCAGACCTCACCCAAAGGCACAAACATACCACTTGAGGCACATATCCGAATAACCTCCGCAGCCCTCAGGAATTTAAGGATCATCTATACAACATTTGGCTGGCTCATCTTGTAGTATACAGTACATATAAGAAACCCACACATGATAAAGCATGTTAAGAAGTTGGAGAAAGTGCAAACGATTACAACGAGATTAGTCACAGACTTAAAAAGAATAAGCTGTGAGGAGACTGAAGTAAATGAACCTGACGATATTAGTGGAAAGAAAAAAGGAGAGACATGATAACATCCAAAATATTTGCTGGAACTGGTAGTCTCGACAGTGACGGTTCTTTTGAGAGGCAGAAAACAGACATAATGGAAGTTAAAGACACAGATTAGTCAATCTGAATTTAGGAGCTGCTTCATCCTTAGGGAGGTGAGGAAGTAGGACGACTTTGGCGAAGACGTGGAGGCAGGCTATACACATGGTTTTAAAAGCAGGTACGATAGGGGTCCACGAGGGTCGAGGAAACAGAATCTGGCAAACGGAAAAATCAGAGACGGGTCCAGGAGCTGAGAACTGACCAGTGCTCCCACATGTAAGTACGGTACATATAGGTCGGCAACTACACACGTTCAACTCTGTCTCGCTCCACACACACACACACACACACACACACACACACACACACACGAGTGAGGGTACGTGACGAGGTGTCAGAGTGGGCGCCTGTGACAAAGGGGTCAATCGTAGGGCTAGTGCTGTTTCTGGTATAAGTGAATGACATGACGGAATAGTCTCAGAGGTGCCCCTGTTTGCAGATGATGTGCAACTAATCGGAGTATTCGAGTGGATGAGGATCCGGCAGGACTACAAAGGGGATCTGAACAGGCTGCAAGTTTGGTCCAACAACTGGTTCCTGGAGGTTAACTCCACCAAGTGCAAAAGTCATAAAGATTGGAAAGGTGAAAAAGACCGCAGAGTACAGGCTAGGGGGCCAAAGACTGCATGCCTCACTCGAGAAAAAAGAGCACATCTCTTGAGGCGCACATGAACCAAAAAAAAATGCAGCAGCATTTGGGCGCCTAGCTAACCGAAGATGTTGTGTTTCGACACCCGAGTAAGGAATCGTTCAAGTCGCTGTACACCGTGTTCGTCAGCCCCATATTGGAGTATGCAACACCCGTATGGAACCCATACTTGATACACAAATAACCGCACATAAAGAGAGAAGCTTACGACGACGTTTCAGTCCGACTTGGACCATTGACAAAGTCACACTAACCAGAAGTGGAGCAGGACGGCTATATATAGGTAGGAAGAGGTGGAGGTAGTATGTAAGTAGTAGTAGTAGTAGTAGTAAGCGAAGTAAATGGTATATAATACCGACAAGATGAAATTAAGACATGTGCAACACCCGGGCATCCCTATCGTAGACGTTTCGCCAGCCAGCCAGCCGCTGGATGGCGAAACGTCTGGTTAGTGTGACTTTGTCAATGGTCCAAGTCGGACCGAAACGTCGTCGTAAGCTTCTCTCTTTTATGTGCGGGTTATATGTGTATCGTTCCAGTCACGGTATTGTGCCTTTTTTTGTTATTTAACCCATACTTGGTCAAGCACGTCAAGAAATTAGAAAAAGTGCAAAGGTTTGCAACAAGATTAGGACCAGTCCTACGATTAGATGTTAATGGAAATCAACCTACCAACACTGGAGGACAGGAGGGATAGGGACGATATGATAACGTCAAATATAATATTGAAAGGAACTGACACGGTGGATAGGGACAAGTTTCTGAGATGGGACACAGCAACAAGTTGAAAACTCAAATGAATCACAGGGATGATAGGAAGTATTTCACTAAAAACAAGTTGTCAGGAAGTAAAACAATCTGAAGAGTAATGTAGTGGAGGGAGGATGTTTTAGAATGGATACGATAAAGCTCATCGAGCAGGGAGTGGATCTAGTAGCGACAAGCGAAGAGGTGGGACCAGGAGCTTTGAATCGACCCCTAGAACCACAAGTGAGTACAAATAAGCGAGTACACACTTATAAACACACTGTCTCTCTCTGTCTCTCTCTGTCTGTCTGTGTTTCTTTCTCTCTCAAATAATGTCCAACTATAAAACCAGATTGTTGTTTGTGTGTCCTGGGGCCACCATCATGTTCTGTCTTAATGGTGATGTTGTTATCCCGGCTCTAACAAGTACCATACCTCAGCTACACAACCCTTCAACAAGGGTGAATATATATTCACTCATTCATTCATATTACATTTATGTATATTAGAATGACTGATGTAATTAAACAAAACACTCAGAGTTATAATTTTTCATTCTCTCCCAATATCACTTTTCATGGCTACAGACCTCACGCAATTATAATATCTGCAAGCAATATCTACAAAATATGTACATATATGTGAGGGAAACGGGAGAGACTTCGTAGTAAATATGTATATAGAAATATAAATAATAATTAAATGAGCCTCAGAAGCAGTGCACTGTAATGTTAAGTACACGATTTAGACAAAAATATTTATTGACAAATATACTCTGGTGTTTAAACCGGATGTTTATGTAGATGTGCGTATTGTGGAATCACACATAATTGCACTAGCTCCCAACATTAATTTGTCTGAAAAATAGTTTATTTTGTATCCATAGAGTGGAGGCTTGATTTTTTTGTTTGTTTTAGGTATCTCCGATGGGGGACTATTGTGTGGTCGCATGTACAGGTGGCAATTGACCAAAAAGATAAACACATTCCCAGCATCCTTGAATAGCTCGGATAACTTTTAAAACCCTCAAAGAAAGCTTCATCTTGGTGACAGGCTTTCCAAGTTTTAATGTGCCTCTTTATAAAAACTTATTGTGAAATAACAGGAAAATGTCTCTTATCAGAAATACTTTACAGTGTTCGTCTTAGGTTAAATGTTTCCGTACCATTGATGTGACCTCGAGAGTTTTATTAAACTGTGTAGCGCTGTATAGCCCTTGTGGCTTAGCGCTTCTTTTTGATTATAATAATAATAATATAAAACTGTGTATGATATGAACCTTGAGCTTATATCAAACTTATGTTATTTACCTTCATATTTACTTAAACCTTAAATGACTGTCGATCTTACGAAGAGAAATTAGGTCCCATTTTGTTGATTTTCTTTTTTTTTTTTTAAAGAAGAAACGAAAAAAACAAACATTGCTTTTCACTGCTAGAAAGTACCTTCAGTACTTCAATCTTTATAAATTGACAATGCAACTTAAAACTGGATTCAAACTTAACGTGTTGGTATATTTTAGGATATAGGTCTCCTTAAAATAACAAAAGAATGGTTCTACAAAACAATAACAATGCTGCTGTTTCTTAGAGGAAGGTGTAAATTGGATTTAAAATGTTTAATTTGTAAGTTTCTATTTTTTTTTTTTTTTTTTTGAAAAAAAATCGACATTATTAGGTATCCAGAAGACTTTCAAGTTGACTGAATTTTTTATTCCGTTATTTCTTTTTTTCTTTTACTTTCAAATTTTCGAATTTTTTTAACATATAACTCGAAAAAATCTGATTCGCCTGACTAAATTTTAAAAGCATCGGTATCTAGGGCAAGATTTCTGGGACAAACGCCTTGTCCATCTGCCATATGTGCAAAATTTTTGAACCCATTCCAAGCATACTGGAATTGTTCTGATGACTTTCAAAATCCTTTGTAGTACAGCATCGAACGTTCGATAAAGTTCCCGCCTTATTAAGCGAGAGGTATAAAGCATGGGTGGGCAAGTCTTTTTACAGGAAGAGCCACAGAAAATATTATGTTAAAATTGCATTTATAACAAAAAACAAAAAAAAAAATACAATTATATAGCATCAGTAGCCAAACCACTTGCTTCCAGATGGAATATAGGTTCTTTTTGAGTGATTAGATTTAAAAAAAATTTTATCTTTATTTTCAGTTCTGATTCAGGAGGAAATTCAGATGCAATTTTTTATGGATACAGTCATGATGCTTTAAATTACTGGCTTTAAAGTGGCTCATACTTGTATGACAGATGTGACAGAGATCTTTGCACAGTAAAAGCAAATAATTCTCCAATTTTTGTTAAACACTTGTCTTGTTCATATTTTCCTTTTATACTCTTGTGTTATCTTGCTCATTTTAAAGAACGGTTCTATAACTTTGAAATCAGTCTTAAGTATTTATTAATCAGAAAAGTCCTTATGTACACTGTGCTGCACTTTCTGTGTTGCGCTACGGCCGCAAGCGTGTAGCGGAACAGAACTGCATGAAGAGTGTTGCACAGAATCCAGTTGCATCATCTATAATTGTATGAAACATGTTTTGATTATGTTCAGCGAGTTTAAACAGCAGTTCAGGCACACAATGCATATGGATGTTTGAAAAGATAATGTGAATTACCTGTATATATAAAATAATCTAATACTGGTAAATAGTATATTACTATAGATTAATATAAAATTTTAGGAAAAATGACAATGAAAGCCAGTACAATGGACCCTCAGATATCGGCCGTTCCGGATATCAGCCAATTCGGATTTAAGCCGAATTTTTGGCCGAAAATCTATCCTGGATTTCGACCGGATACTCGAAATCGCTGTATTGGACGAGTCTGCCTCCACACTGCCATGTTCGTGAGTCATTCTGGCTGTCTCTGTGAGCAAGACACTGCACATTCATCCAAACATTTAGTCATAAACCATTGTTTTTTGTGGGCCCAAAGAAAGTTTCTAGTGACAGTCCTTTGGTAAAGAAAGTGAGAGCACGACAGAATTCAAGAAAGAAATTGTAGCAAAGTACGAGAGTGGTGTACATGTGCTGGAGCTTGCCAGGATGTATGGAAAATCCAAATCCTGGCAAAGAAAGTAGAAATCAAGGAAGGTAATATTGCAAAAGGGGTAAATATGCTAACGAAACAAGGATCACCAATGTGGAGAAGTTATTGTTGGTGCGGATCAACGATAAACAATTAGCGGGAGATAGTGTTGTGGAGTCAATCATTTGTGAAAAGGCAAGGCAGTTGCATGTGGATCTCATCCATATATATTATATAATTTCATGTGGATCACACCCATATAAGAGCGTTAGTATAACTATACTCTTATATATTCCCTTCTTTGCTTCCATAGGTAAAGTTCTTTATCTCTACAGACTCCTAAGTGAACCACTCATCTTTTTCCCTCATCAATTCTATGATTCACCTCATCTTTCAAAGACCCATCTGCTGACACGTCCACTCCTAAATATCTGAATACATTCACCTCCTCCATACTCTCTCACTCTCCAATCTGATATCCAATCTTTCACTACATATTTTTTTTATCCTCATAACCTTACTCTTTCCTATATTCACTTTTAGTTTTATTCTTTTACATTCCCTACCAAACTCATCCACCAACTTCTGCAAGTTCTGTTCAGAGTCATCCAAAAGCAATGAGTCATCACCAAAGAGCAAGTGTGACAACTCCAAGTTTGTGTTAGATTCTTAATCTTTTAATTTCACACCTCTTGCTAACACCCGAGCATTCACTTCTCTTATATCCCCATCTACAAATATATTGAACAACCACGGTGGTCTAGACTCTCTTGGTGGTTGGACGTATTCCTGACAAGTGCCTAAATCTCCCTTATTGGCTCTTGTTGGAAGATCGTCTCTGTCTCATTGTTGTAGGTTCTGTGGGACTCTGTTCACAGAACATTGTATAGACGTGATTTTCGACGTTGTACTGAGGTTGTGTGTCGCATAGACACTCTGAGCAACTCAGGTCCTGAGCTGTAGCTTCTGACCTAAGTTGTACTGGTATCTGTGTACTGTCACAGTCGGGTATTTTCTTATGCTGAACTTAGATTCAGTAGTATGGGAGCTTTGTGACTTTTGTGCAGGATCTGCTGATGGTCCCTACTTAGTGTCGTTATATTATCTCCTTGTTCCTGATTCTGTGTCGCAGTTGCTTGTTATATTGCCATTGGGCTTAGCGGTCGTTTATTGTTCAAGCAGACTGTTCTGATTGCCAGTTGGTCAAGAAGTTAGTTTATGTGAGGACTTTGTCAGTCACTTGTTGAAGTCTAAGTCGAGTCGTGAGTCATAGCGAACTACTTAGAGCACTTACACACATACACACAAACTTATTTGTATATTGTATTATTAAATGCTACTGTACCAGACGGTACTTAAGACTTATAAATGTGATATGTGCTTTCAGCACAATACTACTGTACACGAGAGAAGTGATTATTCTTATTTTTTTTGATATTAATTTAATTTAATTTGATATACGCCTAGACAACTTAATTAATAAATTTATTAAATTTTAATGTGTCTAGTTAGTAACCTACCAGTTGTAATCCTGAAGCACTATTAATTCTTACTAAATTCTAATGGATAATTGGACAAGGATACTGACTAATTGTTACGAAAACCCAGTAACAGGCTGGATGCTGGAAGGGCAGTCCTTTCTAGTATTCACTGGAGATCTCTAAGCTTTTTAGAAATCGCGTATTTTGTAACATCACCTTTATGCTTTGCTGTAAACACTTGGTCTACACACACCCTACCCTTCCTAAAGCCTCCTTGTTCATCTGCTATCCTACTCTCCTTATCACTCTTCTATCAATAAAAACTCTACCAAACACTTTACCAGGTATACTCAACAGATTTATTCCCCTATAGTTTTTGCATTTTCTTTTTCCCGTTTGCCTTTATACAAAAGAACTATGCATGCTCTCTGCCAGTCCCTAGGTACCTTACCCTTTTCCATACATTTAAAAGCACCAACTACTTCAAAACTATATCCTTACCTGCAAAACAACCACTGTGAAAAAAATAGTGAACTTCCAAGCCCTTTCGTGATTTTTCACCTTTATATAAAAACAGAACATAGATCCTACATCTCAAATACCTCATCCAGCTTCCCGGTGCCCATAATGAGAAAAAATTGTGAAATTCCAAGCACTCCCGTGATTTCTCACATTATCACAAGTCTTTAAAAACATGAGAAATCACGAAAGGCGTTGGATTTTCGCTACTTTTTCACAGTGGTAGTGTGCACATATATATGCAAACAACCACTGCGAGAATACAGTAAACAGGTGATTTAAAGTAAAATAACCACATTGAAAAAAATACTTAAATTCGAAGTGCTTTAGTGATTTCTAACATTATTAAAGACTAGTAAAAAGGACACCATAAGACTGATATAACTGAAATATGATCAGAGGAAGGTTCAGCAGTACCTCAGGGAGTCCTCTCCAAAGATCAAGACTGCCCTCGTGGGCTGTGCTGTAAAGTCTCACCTAGTATAGTTCATCACAGGAAAGCACTTCATGAGCTACTCAAATCATTAGATACCATTCAAGCTATTGCAGAAGGCCAGTGCAAGCCTACATCAAGTGACAAACTGCTCAGCTGATGGTGACACTATTTTGTAAATCTTGCAATCAAGGCACTTCGACGTCTCTCGCATCTGCTGGACAGTAGGTGTTGCAAAATTCTATATGATAGATCTGTCATTTCAGCAGTCTTCAACACAGGAGGGATGTGGGCCGCCTTACTGTTATGTACAAGGTCAACATTGTCAAAGAACCACACTCGGCTCCACTTCGAGGACAGCGAGAAGAAAGCTTCTATACCACAAGACGGGCAGAAAGCAGCAGCTTCACTTAATCTGAGATCATTTATTTCTAGGGTGACTTGAGTCTAGAATGAGCCTGGAACATATTCGTACAGCATAATGTCAATGAGATAAAGTAAGTTGATCAAATGAAAATGCTGGCCCACAGGTGGTTCCAACTTCATCCTGTTCCCTACTTTTATGTTTCATACAAATAAAATTGCTTTCAATGAGCTTATGTAGGTAACAGCTCTCAGCTTGTCAATAAAGTTAGGTATCCTTAACTTGTCAATAGCTTGTCAATAAAGCTAATGGTCCTAACCTAAACTTGTCAAACCCTGTGTAAAGAGAGAGAAGAGAGAGAGAGAGAGAGAAGAGAGAGAGAGAAGAGAGAGAGAGAGAGAGAGAGAGAGAGAGAGAGAGAGAGAGAGAGAGAGAGAGAAAGAAAGAGAGAAAGAGAGAAAGGGTGGGAGGGAGGGACGGAGAGAGGCTGCGATCGTTACAATGATTCTTCATTTGCCAAAATCATCTTTTCCCCAAGGCAAGGCTTCTGCAAATGCAGAATTCTTATTGATTACGTCTTGTTTTCCATTGGTGCGAGCGCGCGCCGCACACACACACACACACACACACACACAACACACACACACACACACACACACACACACACACACACTCCTCCAGTAAATCTAATTTTATTTAATATTATCGCCTGAGTATTTTCACATTCTTGCCAGATCCTCTTTTTGTTGACTGCATTTGTGTTGTGTGTACCAGACTACCACACACATATATGTGTACTGTGTTCCACGCTGTGTCTGCGTGTGTTGTGTTCTCACGCTGTTTGCTGGGTTCCCATACTACGTTGCAGTGTTCTGGGTTCCCACACGGTGCTTATATATAATGATCTTCCACTCAGTGACCGATATAAAATAAAAAAAATAGATAATATGGGATAAAGAGAGAGTGAAAGGAGGAGTGGGAGTGAACTAAAATGAAATATGAGAGGAATAGGTGGTGTGATTAAAGGAGTTAGAAGCAGATTATTGGGGGTGGTAGGAGAAGACAATATTCAAACAGCTCCGGGGAGAACCTTGAGTTTTCCCTGAAGTAAGTTTATTCTTTTCTCTGAGGATGAGGGTCCCCAGCACAGTTCCAGAGGTGGTACCTCAGAGAAAAGAATAAACTTACTTCAGTGAAAACTCAAGGTTCTCCCCAGAGCTGTTTGAATGTTGTCTTCTCCTACCACATTCTATATTCTATGTTGACTTCATTTAAATACAAAATACATTCGTCCAGCTCCCCGGCGGTGGGCCATGTGGTCAGAATATTGCAGGCATTTTTCCTCTGGATCACAGCACCGAGTCTCTGAAATGTGAAGCTCACTGCTCTGTGATCCTTGGTTTCTGTGATGAGTTTTTCATCCAGCTCTTTGAGGAACTTCAGAGCACATTTGCCCCATGCTCCGAGGGACTCCCACCCTATTGGGAAGTTATAGCAAGGGGTGAGGCTTTCATATTTATAGGTCTTCTGGATCTCTCTAAAGCTGGTAGCTCCACCCCGTACAGCTTTGGAGTATGGCAAGTAGGTGTCTGACAATGTGGCGATGCAGTAGTAGTCCCAGGAAATCTGCTTACCTTCTAGGGTAGCATAGTGACTCCATCATGACGCTTTTGACTTTCGTCAGACCTCTGTTCTTAGGGTTCCCGTTGAGCTGGGCAACGGGCTGTGGCGAGGCTTCTCTCACACACACACACTAATATATATATATATAATAGTATATATATATATA
The DNA here is from genome assembly GCF_026875155.1 of Cherax quadricarinatus. Classification (NCBI taxonomy): domain Eukaryota; kingdom Metazoa; phylum Arthropoda; class Malacostraca; order Decapoda; family Parastacidae; genus Cherax; species Cherax quadricarinatus. The sequence continues at coordinate 71,333,310 of NC_069408.1, forward strand.
TATATAATATATATATATATATATATATATATAATATATTTATAATATATATATATATATATATTATATTTATTTCTTAAAAAGCAAAAGGCACAAACCCGGGCGACAATCACAAAACCCTACATAAGGGAAATTAAAAACCCTTGCCC
>NC_069408.1:71333958-71338958 GCF_026875155.1 Cherax quadricarinatus
AGGAAAAAAAATGTAACCCAATTATATTGCAACCTGGGAAGCTCAAGGAGGTTGGAGCAGGAACAAAAGTTTAAGAAAACCCAGATGTTTCGGGAAAAAAACCCTGGTCACCAACCCAAAAGTTTTTTGACAAGGGTGACAGGAAGTAAAGCAAGAGAGAGGGGGGGAAAAGACGCAGGATCAAAAAGGTTTGACACATCCTCCAAGAGGTACGAAATAGGTCGGCAACAACAGGAAAGGCACCAAAACCAAAAAACCCAACAACAACGAGTATGGTACGGACGGGGTGTCAGTGGCGCTTTGACAAGGGGGTTTCCAGGGGTCTTTGGGGCTGTGCGTTCTTTTAATGTGAAGACATAAGGAATAGCCAGAAGGCCTTTTTGCAGAGAGTGAATAATGGAAAAGAATAAAAAGGAGAGGATCGGCGGGGCTACAAAGGACCTGACAGGCTCAAGTGGTCCAAAAAACGGCCCCTGGTTAAAAACCCTCCAAAATGCAAAGTCATAAAGTTGGGGAAAAGGGAAAAAGACCGCAGAAATAAGTTTAGGGCCAAAGACGCAACCCTCAAAGGAAAAAGACCCTTTGGGAAAACCCAGAACCCTTAAAAAAATAAATGCCCCGCATGGGCGCCTGCAAACCAGGATGGTTCGAACCCAAAAAGGACGTTCAAGCCTGTAACCTTTTCGTGGGCCCATATGGAGTATGACCCAGTTTGGGAACCAACCTGTCAAGAGTCAAGAAAATTTGAAAAGTGCAAAGGTTGCAACAAGATAGCCCGGCTACGGGGGTTGTGGGAAAAATTTAAAATCCCTACACATGGGGGCCAGGGGGTGGGGGGAATGTAACGCAATAAAATATGGGAATGACCGGTGGAAAAGAAAGTTCCGAGATGGGGGAAAAACACAAAAGGTCACAATTAAGTTGAAACTAAAGAATCAAAGGGATGTTTGGAAATATTTTTATAAGAGTGTCAAGGTAAAAATTTTGAAAGGAAAATAGTGGAGGCGGGGGGTTGTTTTAAGGGAAAAGGTTTGATAAAGCTCATGGGGCGGGGGAGGGACCCGTAGCAAAGGAAGAGGGGGCCAGGGCTTTGAATCGCCCCCCGAACCACAAAAGGGGGTACAAATAGGGGTAAATAACCCTCTGTCGGGGGGCGCCCTTAAAAGGGGGCATTACAGGTTTTTTTGTTTGGAATAATGACTGTGTTTCTTTCTCTCTCAAATAATGTCCAACTATAAAAACAGATTGTTGTTTGTGATGTCCTGGGGCCCACCATTCATGTTCTGTCTAATGGTGATGGTTTGTTATCCCGGGCTCTAACAAGTACATACCTCAGCTACACAACCTTCAACATGGGTGAATATATATTTCACTCATTCATTCATATTACATTTATGTATATAGAATGACTGAAGTTAATTAACAAATACTCAGGTTATAATTTTTCATTCTTCCAATATAACTTTTCATGACTACGCCTCACGGCAATTATAATATCTACAAGCATATCTACAAAATATGTAATATATGTGAGGAAACGGGAGAGCTTCGTAGTAAATATGTAAATTTTTATTTTAGAAAATATAAATAATAATTAAATGAGCCTCAGAAGCAGTGCACTGTAATGTTAAGTACATGATTTAGACAAAAATATTTATTGACAAAATATTACTCTGGTGTTTAAACCGGATGTTTATGTAGATGTGCGTATTTTGGATCACACAAATTACACTAGATCCAACATTATTTTGTCTGAAAAAATGTTTATTTTGTATCCATAGAGTGGAGCTTGGATTTTTTTGTTAGTTTTAGGTATCTCCGTATGGGGGACTATTGTGTGGTCGCATGTACAGGTGGCAATTGACCAAAAGATAAAACCATTCCCAGATCTTGATAGCGCGGATTAACTTTTAAAACCCTAAAGAAAGCTCATCCTTTAGTGACAGGCTTCAAGTTTTTAATGTGCCTCTTTATAAAATCAATTCACTTATTGTGAAATTAACAGGAAAATGTCTCTTATCAGAAAATACTTTACGTGTTCGTCATAGGTTAAATGTTTCGTAACCATTGATGTGACCTCGAGAGTGTTATAAAACTGTGTAGCGCTGTATAGCCCTTGTGGCTTAGCGCTTCTTTTTTATTATTATAATAATAATATAAAACTGTGTATGATTATGAACCTTGAGCTATATCAAACTTATGTTATTTACCTTTCAAATTTACTTAAACCTTATATGACTTGTCGATCTGTTACGTCAGAGAAATTAGGTCCCATTTTGTTTGATTTTTCTTTTTTTTTTTTAAAGAAGAAAACGGAAAAAAACAACATTGCTTTTCACTGCTAGAAAGTACTTCAGTTACTTCATACTTTTATAAATTGACAATGTAACTTAAAACTGGATTCAAACTTAACGTGTTGGTATATTTTAGGATATAGGTCTCCTTAAAATAATAGAATGGTTCTACAAAACAATTACAATGCTGCTGTTTCTTAGAGGAAGGTGTAAATTGGATTTAAAATGTTTAATTTGTAAGTTTCTTTTTTTTTTTTTTAAATGGACATTATTAGGTATCCAGAAGACTTTCAAGTTGACAGAATTTTTTGTTCCGTTATTTCTTTTTTTCTTTTACTTTCAAGTTTTCGAATTTTTTTAGCATATAACTCGAAAAAATCTGATCCGCCTGACTAAATTTTAAAAGCATCGGTATCTAGGGCAAGATTTCTGGGACAAACGCCTTGTCCATCTGCCATATGTGCAAAATTTTTGAACCCATTCCAAGCATACTGGAATTGTTCTGATGACTTTCAAAATCCTTTGTAGTACAGTTCGAACGTTTCGATAAGTTCCGCCTTATTAAGGCGAGAGGTATAAAGCATGGGGGTGCAAGTCTTTTTACAGGAAGAGGCCACAGAATAATATTATGTTAAAATTTGAATTTATACACAAAAAACAAATAAAAATACAATTATTATAGCATCAGTAGCCAACCATTTTGCTTCAGATGGAATAAAGGTTCTTTTTTGAGTGATTAGATTTAAAAAATTTATCTTTATTTGTTCTGATTCAGAGGAAATTCAGATGCAATTTTTTATGGAACAGTCATGATGCTTTAAATTACTGGCGCTTTAAAGTGGCTCTTACTTGTTATGACAGATGTGACAGAGACTCTTTGCACAGTAAAGCAAAATAATTCTCCAATTTTTGGTTTAAACACTTGTCTTGTTATATTTTCCTCTTTATACTCTTGTGTATTCTTGCTCATTTTAAATGACGGTTCTACAACTTTGAAATCAGTCTAAGTATTTACTAATCAGAAAAGTCCTTATCTACATGTGCTGCACTTTCTGTGTTGCTACGGCCGCAAGCGTGTAGCGGAACAGAACTGCATGAAGAGTGTATTGCACAGAATCATTTGCATCATCTATAACTTGTATGAAACATGTTTTGATTATGTTCTGCGAGTTTTAACAGCAGTTCAGCACAGCAATGCATATGGATGTTGAAAGAAAGATGATGTGAAGTACCTGTATATATAAAATAATCTAATACTGGTAAAATACTATATTACTATAGTTAATATAAATTTTAGGAAAAAATGAAATGGAAAGCCAGTACAATGGACCTCGGATATCGGCCGTTTCCGGATTCAGCCAAATTCGGATTTAAGCGAATTTTTGGACCGAAAAATTTTCTGGATTTCGGCCGGTACTCGAAAATCGGCTGTATTGGTCGAGTCTGCCTCCAACATGCCATGTTCGTGAGTCATTCTGGCTGTCTCTGTGAGCAAGACACTTGCACATTCATCCAAACATTTGGTCCTTGAACCATTGTTTTTTGTGGGCCCAAAAGAAAGTTTCTAGTGACAGTCCTTTGGTAAAGAAGTGAGAGCACGACAGAATTCAAGAAGAAATTGTAGCAAAGTACGAGAGTGGTGTACATGTGTGGAGCTTGCCAGTGATGTAGGAAATCCCAAAATCCTGGCAATGAAAGTAGAAATCAAGGAAGGTAATATTGCAAAAAGGGGGCACATATGCCTAACGAAACAAGGATCAACCAACGTGGAGAAAGTTATTGTTGGTGCAGATCAACGATAAACAATTAGCGGGAGATAATGTTGTGGAGTCAATCATTTGTGAAAAGGCAAGGCAGTTGCATGTGAATCTCATCCATAATATATATATAATTTCATGTGGATCACACCCATTTAGAGGCGTTAGTATAACTATTACTCTTATATATTTCCTTCTATGCTCCATCGGGTAAAGTTCTTTATCTCTACAGACTCCTAAGTGAACCACTCATCTTTTTCCCTCATCAATTCTATGATTCACCTCATCTTTCAAAGACCCATCTGCTGACACGTCCACTCCTAAATATCTGAATACATTCACCTCCTCCATACTCTCTCACTCTCCAATCTGATATCCAATCTTTCACTACATATTTTTTTTATCCTCATAACCTTACTCTTTCCTATATTCACTTTTAGTTTTATTCTTTTACTCTACCCAAACTCATCCACCAAATTCTGCAAGTTTGTTCAGTCAGCCAAAAGCAATGAGTCATCACAAAGAGCAAGTGGACAACTCCCAGTTTGTGTTAGATTCTTAATCTTTTAATTCCACACCTCTTGCTAACACCCGAGCATTCACTTCTCTTATATCCCCATCTACAAATATATTGAACAACCACGGTGCGTCTAGACTCTCTGGTGGTTGACGTATTCCTGACAAAGTGCCTAAATCTCCCTTATTGGCTCTTGTTGGAAGATCGTCTCTGTCTCATTGTTGTAGGTTCTGTGGGACTCTGTTCACAGAACATTGTATGGACTTAGTGATTTTCGACGTTGTACGGAGGTTGTGTGTCACAGACACTCTGAGCAACTCAGGTCCTGAGCTGTAGCTTCTGACCTAAGTTGTACTGGTATCTGTGTACTGTCACAGTCGGGTATTTTCTTATGCTGAACTAAGATTGAGTAGTATGGGAGCTTTGTGACTT
>NC_069408.1:71343958-71350549 GCF_026875155.1 Cherax quadricarinatus
ACAGATTTCATCGCCTTGTATGAACTCCATCTTGCGTGATGTAATATAACTAGGAACATGGTTAGCTTTCTCAAAACTGTTGTTCATATCACATAAAATTGGCTAGGAGCACACTGACGTATTTATTTAGTGAAAAAGTCACCTTAACGGGGTGAAGACTTTGAAAGTCTTTGCCCAAGAAAAAAAAAAACCTCTTCTCTTTCTTCTTTTAGCTCCATACCTGGTATTTTTGTCCATTTATCAATTTTGGTCCTGAGAGTTATGCCACAGGATCTGTCACCCTCCTTGTGCTCCCATCAACTGCAATAACTGTGACCAAGGACTAATGTGTAACACTTGGGTATCTTTACTGAGGAAACATTTCGCCACACAGTGGGTTCTTCAATCCATACAAAGGAGAATGGTAAAGAACAGGAGTTTGGACTGATGAAGCCATGTGGAAGGCGAAACGTTCTTCACAGCCAAGATGCGCAAGTGTTGCAACATGTGTATAGTGCGGTTATCAGTACATTGTTCTCTGAACCGTTTATCTACATGCATAACTGTGGGCAGTCTTCACCATCGAAGGGAAGTGGAAATGTCAGGTGGACAGCATTGTGGCAGTTATCTAGTGGTGGAAGTGTTACCTAAAGTCACCACTGGTTCAAGGAGTTATGACTGATGATGTGCAGTTCACAGGATTGATTCAAATTTTTCCCTTTCGCCCGTTACAGGACCTGAATAATACTATCACCTCTGTATTTCAGGCTCAGCCAAGCCATTCAGGAATTCTGCCGTGCGTAAAGTAAGGAGTAATATCGAAACTACGCGGGGCACTGTTTGTCACAGTGGTGCGGGACTAGTGGCAGGGAACGGTGGCGTCTTTTTATTAGCATTGGAACGTCGCCTAAAATTAGTTTTTTTCTTCACTGCCCTCTCTTTAGCAAATTTCTTGAAACATGGATTTTGTTCTGCTTCAAGGAGGGTGATAGTTACCCTTGCTATGAATGTAGTGTAGGTAGTGTTGGCTTGCCTGTAGTTGCCTGTGATTACTCGTATTGTATACAGTTACTAGCGAGTCTGTGTCCACTGTCATGCTCATACAATCCTCGCTGCTCTTATCTTATTAGGACTGATCGCGGGTCATTGCTGGCTCTCAGCTAACTGTTTTTACTCAGATTCTCTTGCTGTCCTTGTCCTGACCCCCATTGTCCTATTGGCAATACTTTCTTCGTAAAGACCGAGAATGATTAGCTATATATTGCACAAGGATGTGGAATACTCTTCGTATCCAAGCCATGGTGAGTCCATAGAATAAATATCTGATGCAGTGGCGAAGTCTGCCAAAATAGAGACCCAACACGTTTCCCTTCTAATAATGTTTCTGGGCCTCAGTAAGTTTCCTTCCATATAAAGCTGGGGTTACACTGCAGTTCCTTCCTTATAATGCTGTTAACCCAAGCACGTCTCAACACGTTTTTCCCCTTGTAATACTAGTGGCAGCATAAAGTTTTTTTACTGATAATGATGGTAATCCAATCATATTTTTCTCCAGTACGTTTCCTCCCTTATAATACTGGTAGCTTTAACACTTTTCCCTCCTCATAATGCTGGTGGTACCAAAAGTTTACTTCCTACACCGCTACTTTACAGCAGTTTTTTATATAAAGTGTCCCCTCTGCACACTGTGGTGATGGGGTTGCTGACCTAGTGGAGTGAGGCAGGCAGGCAGAGTGGCGAGCAGGCAGGCAGAGTGGCGAGCAGGCAGGCAGAGTGGCAGGCAGGCTGAGTGGCAGGCATGCAGAGTGGCAGGCATGCAGAGTGGCAGGCAGGCGGGCAGAGTAGCAGGCAAGCAGAGTGGCAAGCAGGCAGGCAGAGTGGCAAGCAGGCAGGCAGAGCGGAAGGAGTGGCAGCAGGCGGCAGAGTGGGCAGGCAGGCCAGGAGTGGCAGGCAGAGGCAGAGTGGCAGGCAGGCAGAGTGGCAGGCAGGCAGAGTGGCAGGCAGGCAGAGTGGCAGGCAGGCAGAGTGGCAGGTAGGCAGAGTGGCAGGTAGGCAGAGTGGCAAGCAGGCAGGCGGAGTGGCAAGCAGGCAGGCGGAGTGGCAAGCAGGCAGGCAGAGTGGCAAGCAGGCAGGCAGAGTGGCAAGCAGGCAGGCAGGAAGGTTATGTTTCTGAATGGCTCCATCTGTATTTGTCATTATTTTATTACCAGAACAACAGTTGTGGTGACTGGATAAATAGCGAGCCATTTACAGTAGGACCTTTGTGAGTGTATGCGTCCTATAATTCTGTAATTGTTTCAGATAATGTCATATAAATACCTAATGTTCTACTACCTGTACTGATGTGTTTATATTGGGCAATAATTGTTGCCAGACGCTATAGGCCAGTTAAGAGGTTCAGTGATGTCTGCCCTGCATCCATAAGTGGTGGTGGAGGTGGGCAGTATATATTACCTTGAAGTATGTAGAAGAGAAGGGGTAAGGGAAAGACTACCTCTGTACCCGATTGTAGTTTTTGGAAAGCAGGGTGTGAGTTCTGACAAGGGAATTCCTCAGGCTTCCCTCTCACAGTGTGGTGCCCCTAACATGCTCCTCTCCTTATAATGCTGGTGGCACCTTAAACGTTTCTTACTTATATTACTTGCGGGCCCCAACACGTTTCTCACCCTGTATTCTAGGTATTCCCGATCATATTTGTCCATTACAATGTTACGGCCCCAACACTCTTCTTCATCATAATGATGGAGGCTCCGCATTGCCTCCCTCTTTACACTGCAAATTGGTTGACAGCACGTTTCCCTTTCCTTATAAAGTTGTTAGCCACAACACGTTTCCACCCTCATAATGGCAGATGGCAGGCACGCGATTCTTTTTTTTCGTTGCCCATTCATGTTATGGGAATTTTGTTGAGCACCTCATTCTTCATACTGACACTAATTCATCAAATTTATGTAGCGCAGAATGTTGATAGATTAATACATATCTTTTGTAACTAAAATACAATTGAATAAATTTTGGAATTTATATTGCTGGTCAAAACACTAAATGTTAATGTTTTACAGTCAGGGAATTAAAAAATAATAAAAATATATAACAGATAATCCACCAACAGTCCATAAAATCGTGATGGGAACAAAACTGACACAGCTAGAAACTAGAAACATGTAAAAATATCACAGTATTATGACAATAAAAGACTAATAAACAGTTTTAAAGTCAAGTTCTTGAACTTAAAAGCTAATAAACATATTAATCAAGCAGATAAAATTACGTTTTCCTTGATTGTTTGTTTGCTTTTTGGGCCAAATAACCTTCCATTGTCGAAAGAGCACAAACTATTTGGTCGATTCTTATTCCACTTCCCCATGGATATAAAAGGAAAAGTAATAAGACCAAGAACTATTAAGATAAAATCAAAGAAAACTCAGATGAGTGTGTATAAATAAATGTGTACATGTATGTGTAGTGTGACATAAGTGTAAGTAGAAGTAGCAAGACATACCTGTAATCTTGCATATTTATGAGACAGACAAAAGACATCAGCAATCCTACCATCATGTAAAACAATCACAGGATTTCGTTTTACACTCACTTGGCAGGACGGTAGTACCTCCCTGGGTGGTTGCTGTCTACCAACAACCGCTGTGAATGAATAGAGAAATTCCAAGCGCATTCGTGACTTCTCACATTATCATAGTTCCTTGATAATGTGAAAAGTCACGAATGCGCTTGGAATTTCTCTATTCATTCACAGTGGTTTTGGTTTTTGCATATTCTGAAATCACATGTTTACTCTTGATCCTATTGTTTGGTGTGTGTGTATGTATATAGTATATATCTATTAATATATTATTATTATATATATATTTTTATATATTATATCATATATATATATATATAGAATTATATATATATATATATATTATATTGTGTCGAATAGGCTAAAATTTATATCTTTGCTTAAATAGCAATGGTCCTTTTGTCGAATAAGGAAAGCGAAAATTTTTGTATGCATTAATTTCGCAAAAATCATTCTGAACCTAACGAAAAATATATTTCTTGGTGTTTATTAATAAATTATTATAAACATTATTAAAATACATTTAGCTCCATTAGGCTAAATTAAATTGTGCTTTCTATATTAAGGTTAGTTAAGTTTTCTAAGATTCTTTTGGTACAAAATTATTAATTTTTACATTAACATAAGTGAAAAACAATATATCTTTAAGGGCATAAGAGAAAATTTTAGGAAGGGCCAAATTTTACATAAATTCTTGTTAATTGACCAGTTTTAGTTATTCGGCACGACATGTATATGAATATGTATATATATGTATGCATTAACAATTCGCAAACACGCGAAATTATTTACAAACATTGTGTCTACGTCCACAGAAGGACTCGAACCTGCTAACTCTGTATCAGAGCCCACAGTACTTTACCATTGATCTAAACCCAAACTGAGCTTGGTGCCCGGGGTATGGGTTAACATCGCTTAGTTTGGCTAGCGCCCATTACTTATCTCGGGTCTAGCTCGTGGTAAAGTACCTCTTGCTCTGATACAGAGTTAGCAGGTTCGAATCTGCTGTGGACGTAGAGAAATGTTTGGAATAATTTCGACTGTTTGCCATTTTGGTCGAGAGAGAAAATAACGTAGCACACGAGAGATTTTTTATGAAGAAGTGTATGCAAGAGGGAGTTGTATACGTAAAGGAAAAAGAGAGTTTAAGAGAGTGTGAAGCATGTAAAAGAAAGCAAATGAGAGAGTGGGTTAAGCGGTATCAACAAAATTTTTTTGAAAATAAGATAAAGTTTTGCAGAGTGATATTAATAAGTTAGGGGAAACCTAAGAACAAATGGATTTGTAGTTTAAATAATAGGAGAGAAAAAGCTATTAATGGACGAGAGAGAGGAACGGGAAGAAAACACGAGGGAATGTTTTAAGGGAATTGCTAAATGCTGAGGAAGATAGGAAGCTGCGATTTCGTTGTATCAGGACGAGGGAGGACTAACATCCTGTAGGAGTGAGAAGAGCCAGTTGTGGAAGTGGGGAAAGTTCGTTGAACAGAGTAAAGAGTAAGACGGAGAGAGAAGGATAGCAGCGAACAGAGTTAGTTTAGGTAGGGAGTGTGTAGACCGCAGTGTTTACATTGAAACATGGTGTGAACAGTATTTATATAAGGGTAAAGAAATTTGATAGCCATTAAAGGATTTGGGAAAAGGAGTTGACAGGGTTATAGATAGTGGAGGGCGTGGCAATATGGCAGAGTTGCTATGTACGAAATAGGAGGTACGTTATTGAAAGGAGTGAAAAACTTTTTTTTTCGAACATAGTGAGGCTCAGGTTAGAGTTAAAAGGAGAGAGGAAGATTATTTCCCAGTAAAAGTAGACCTTAGACAAGGATATGTGGTGCATCATGGTTGTTCAGTATATTTATAGATTGGTGTTGGCAAGAGGTGTTGGGGTAAAAGATTAATCTAACACAAAGTGGGAGTTGTAACAGTTGCTCTTGCTGATGACACTGTGCTTTTGAGAGATTCTAAAGAGAAGTTGCAGAGGTTGGTGGATGAATTTTGGGTAGGGTATGTAAAAGAAGAAAGTTAAAAGTGAAAAAAGGAAAGAGTATGGTGATGAGTAACAAAAGAAATTAGGTAATGAAAGATTGGATATCAGATTGGGGGCAGAGAGTATGGAGGAGGTGAATGCATTCAGATATTTAGGAGAGGACATGTCAGCAGATGGGTCTATGAAAAATGAGGCGAATTACAGAATTGACAAGGGAAAAAGGTGAGTGGTGTACTGAGGAGTCTGTGGAGACAAAGAACCATATCCATAGAGGCAAAGAGAGAAATGTATGAGAGTATAGTTAAACCAACGCTCTTATATGGGTACGAAGCATGGGTTGTGAATGTTGCAACAAGGAGAAGGTTGGAGGCAGTGTCTGAGGGCAACTTGTGGTGTGAATATAATGCAGAGAATTTATAGTTTAGAAATTAGAAGGTGTGGGATTACCAAAACTATTATCCAAAGGTCTGAGGAGGGGTTGTTGAGGTGGTTCGGGCATCCAGAAAGGGTGGAACAAAATAGAATGACTTTGACAGTGTATAAATCTCGATGGAGGGAAGGCGGGGTAGAGGTCGGTCTAGGAAAGGTTGGAGGGAGGGGGTAAAGTAGGTTGTGTGCGAGGGGCTTGGACTTCCAGCAAGCATGAGTGAGCGCTTTAGATAGAAGCGAATGCAGATAAATGGTTTTTAGGACTAAGTGTTGTTAAAGTGTAAACAGGGTAATATTTATGAAGTGATTCAGGGAAACCGGCAGGCCAGACTTCAGTCCTGGAGTTAAGAAGTACAATGCCTGCTCTCTGAAGGAGGGATGTTAAAGTTGCAGTTTTATAACTCTGGTGTAAGCGCGTCTTCTGGTAAGGGCAGTGATGGAGTTAATTTATGCTGAAAGTTTATATTTTTCGGGCCACCCTACCATGGTGAGAAACGGCCCGATGTTTTTAAAAAAAAAAACTGAGAACCAGTTGCTCCACCAGGCTTGCAGCCTGTCCAGATCTCTTTGTAGTCCTGCTGACCTCATCGATTTAAATTTTCCTCATTAACTTCACA
>NC_069408.1:71351049-71358549 GCF_026875155.1 Cherax quadricarinatus
CACGGTGCTTATATATAATGATCTTCCACTCAGTGCCCGATAAAAACAAAAAAATAAAAAAAGGGGATAAAGGAAGAGTAAAGGAGGTGGGAGTGAACTAAAATAAAATGAAAGGAAAAGGGGGTGTGTTTAAAAGTTTTTAGAAGCAATTTTTGGGGGTGTAGGAGAAGACAAATTCAAACAGCTCCGGGGAAAACCCCTTGATTTTTTTCCCTGAAGTAATTTATTCTTTTCTCTGGGATAGGTCCCCACACATTCCCAAAGGGGTGGTACCTCAAGAAAAAAAAAAAACTTGCTTCATGAAAACTCAAGGTTCCCCCAAGCTTTTGAAGTTGTCTTCTCCTCCCACATTCTATATTCTATGTTGACTTCATTTAAATACAAAATACATTCGTCCAGCTCCCCGGCGGTGGGCCATGTGGTCAGAATATTGCAGGCATTTTTCCTCTGGATCACAGCACCGAGTCTCTGAAATGTGAAGCTCACTGCTCTGTGATCCTTGGTTTCTGTGATGAGTTTTTCATCCAGCTCTTTGAGGAACTTCAGAGCACATTTGCCCCATGCTCCGAGGGTCTCCCACCCTATTGGGAAGTTATAGCAAGGGGTGAGGCTTTCATATTTATAGGTCTTCTGGATCCTCCTAAAGCTGGTAGCTCCACCCCGTAAAAGCTTTGGAGTATGCAAGTAGGTGTCTGACAAATTGTGGCATGCGTAGTAGTCCCAGAAATCTGCTTACCTTCTAGGGTAGCATGGTGACTCCATCATGACGCTTTTGACTTTCGTCAGACCTCTGTTCTTAGGGTTCCCGTTGAGCTGGGCAACGGGCTGTGGCGAGGCTTCTTTCCCCAAAAACAACACACACAAAACAATATATATAAAAATATATATATATATATAATATATATATATATATATATATATATATATATATTATATATATATATATATTTTATATATAAAAATATATATAAAAATTAATATATTATTCCTAGAAAGAGAGAAAAGGCACAATTCCGTGACTGGAACAATACACAAATAACCCTCACATAGGAGAGAGGAGCTTATGACAATGTTTCAGTCCGACTTGGACCATTTACAAAATTACATTGTGACTTTGTACATGGTCCAACTCGGACGGAAACGTCATCGTAAGCTCTTCTCTCCTATGTGCGGGTTATTTGTGTATATAAATTCCATTTTACTAGTATCAGAAATGAAAAACACATTAGACAACAATTTTGGGATTTCAATGTGGCTGCTGGACTATCATCTCGCCCAGCATGGCCGCGCCCAAATATGAAAAACAGAAAAAAATGTGTTTAGAGTTAATATTGGCCAGATCATTATGCAGCCTCATACAACGTGTGTAGGAAATTTGGAGTTCATCTGGTCATTCGTTAACGCTCCGGATGAGTAAATTAATTCAAAATTAATTCAACAATTGCCACATTAAGAACGGCAATTAGTTCACCGATATGTGCAGAATTTTGTAAATAGTCGCAAAGTTTTTGCAAGAAGTAAATTAATTAGAAGAAGCACACTTTGGTTTAATTATACCAGCCCGGGCGAGAGTGACTTAGACATTTTATTACTTACGTTATCGTGAGTATCAGAATGTGTATCAAGAGGCAGCTGCTGCTCCCACAACATTAATCTTACTGACATACAATTATGCAATCATTGTGATACATTGCTTCTCTCCGCTCTCCTGTTCCTCCTGCTCCTCCTCCTCCTCGTCGTCCTTCTCCTCCTCATCTTTCTTCCCTCCTCCAACTTCTTTTCGGTATCCTTTATTTATTGCTTTCAATTTATTAAGACATTTTGGTTCTTGTCCTCCCCTTTCATCTCTCTTTACTGTGTTTCGTTTCTCTCCTATGTCCTCCCCGTGTTCATTTTATATTCTTCTGTTGTGTCTCTGCACTCCACTCTTTTCTATAGTGAGTACAAATAGTAAGCTAGTCTGTCTGGCACTCAGCAGACGGAAGATCAAGCCTCCACGAACTCTTGCGCTGAATGACCCACATGGGTTTAGCGCATGACATTAATTAAACATTAGTCCTCTACTTCCCGTATTCCTTTTCCCTCCTCCTCCTCTCTTTCTAGCCTTCTTCCCTTCCCATTACGCCTCTGTCCCGCGTTCACTCCCAGCTCCTTTCTTTCTCATGCTTCCCTTCCCCCCGCCGATCCATGGAGATATTAATATAAAAAATATATTTTTAGTGCATATGGGAGGAACTGTTCTGAGATATGAAGCTTCCCTAGCTGATGACTCCTTAATAATATGCTTGATGATATCCTCATTACCTGACTGAAGTCTTCCAGTTCAGGCTGACAGATTTCATCGCCTTGTATGGACTCCGTCTTGCGTGATGTAATATAACTAGGAAACAGGGTTAGCTTTTCTCAAAACTCTGTCATTATCACATAAAATTGGCTAGGAGCACACTGCTGATGTATTTATTTAGTGAAAAGTCACCTTAACGGGGTGAAGACTTTGAAAGTCTTTGCCCAAGTAAAAAAAAAAAACACCCTCTTCTCTTCCTTCTTTTAGCTTCCATACCTGGTATTTTGTCCCATTTATCAAATTTTGCTCCTGAGAGTTATGCACAGGATCTGTCACCCTCCTTGTGCTCCCATCAACTGCATAACTGTGACTCATGTGTAACACTTGGGTATCTTTACTGAGGAAACATTTCGCCACACAGTGGGTTCTTCAATCCATACAAAGGAGAATGGTGAAGAACAGGAGTTTGGACTGATGAAGCCAATATGAGGCGAAACGTTTCTTCACTGCAGATGCCCATGTGTTGCACATGTGTCTAATTTATCAGTATATTGTTCTCTGAACCGTTTATCTACATGCATAACTGTGGCAGTCTGCACCATCGAAAGGGAAGTGAAATGCCAGGTGGACAGCTTGTGGCAGTTATCTAGTGGTGGAAGTGTTAGCTAAAGTCACCACTGGTTCAAGGAGTTATGACTGATGATGTGCAGTTCACAGGATTGGTTCAAATTTTCCCTTCGCCCGTTACAGGCCGAATAATACTATCACCTCTCGTATTTCCAGGCTCAGCCAAGCCATTCTGGAATTCTGCCGTGCGTAAAGTAAGGAGTAATATCGAACTACAGCGGGCACTGTTTGTCACAGTGGTGCGGGGACTAGTGGCAGGACAGTGGCGTCTTTTTATTAACCATTGGAACGTCGCCCATATTTTTTCTTCACTGCCCTCTCTTTAGCAAATTTCTTGAAACATGATTTTGTTCATGCTTCAAGGGGGGTGACGTTATCCTTGCTATGAATGTAGTGTAGGTAGTGTTGGCTTGCCTGTAGTTGCCCGTGATTACTCGTATTGTATACAGTTACTAAGCGAGTCCTGTGTTCACTGTCAAGCTTCATACAATTCTCGCTGCTCTTATCCTGTTAGACTGATCGCCGGGTCATTGCTGGATCTCAGCTCACTGTTTACTCAGATACCTCTTGCTGTCCTTGTCCTGACCCATTGTCCTATTGGCAATACTTTCTTTCGTAAAGATCCGTGAATGATTAGCTATATATTGCACAAGGATGTGGAATACTCTTCGTATCCAAGCCATGGTGATGCCCATAGAATAACATAACTGATGCAGAGGCGAAGTCTGCCAAAACTAGAGGCCACAACACGTTTCCCTTCTAATAATGTTTCTGGCCTCAGTAAGTTTCCTTCCATATAACGCTGGTGGTTACACTGAATTTCCTTCCTTATAATGCTGTTAACCCAAGCACGTCTCAACACGTTTTTTCCCTTGCAATACTAGTGGCAGTATAAAAATTCTTTACTGATAATGATGGTAATCCAATCATATTTTTCTCCAGTACGTTTCCTCCCTTATAATACTGGTAGCTTTAACCCTTTTCCCTCCTCATAATCCTGGTGGTACCAAAAGTTTACTTCCTACACCGCTACTTTACAGCAGTTTTTTACATAAAGTGTCCCCTCTGCACACTGTGGTGATGGGGTTGCTGACCTAGTGAGGCAGGCAGGCAGAGTGGCAAGCAGGCAGGGAGGCAGGCAGGCAGAGTGGCAAGCAGGCAGGCAGGCAGAGTGGCAAGCAGGCAGGCAGGCAGAGCAGCAGCAGGCAGAGTGGCAAGCAGGCAGGCAGGAATTTTATGTTTCTGAATGGCTCCATCTGTATTTGTCATTATTTTATTACCAGAACAACAGTTGTGGTGACTGGATAAATAGTGAGCCATTTACAGTAGGACCTTTGTGAGTGTGTGTGTGCTATAATTCTGTAATTGTTTCAGATAATGTCATATAAATACCTAATGTTCTACTACCTGTACTGATGTGTTTATATTGGACAATAATTGTTGCCAGACGCTATAGGCCAGTTAAGAGGTTCAGTGATGTCTGCCCTGCATCCATAAGTGGTGGTGGAGGTGGGCAGTATATATTACCTTGAAGTATGTGGAAGAAGAAGGGTAAGGGAAAACTACCTCTGTACCCGTTGCAGTTTTTGGAAAGCAGTGGTGGTGAGTTTCGACAAGGGATTCCTCAGGTTTCCCCTCTCACAGTGTGGTGCCCCTAACATGCTCCTCTCCTTATAATGCTGGTGGCCCTTTAACGTTTCCTTACTTATATTACTTGCGGTCCCAACACGTTTCTCACCCTATATTCTAGGTATCCCGAACATATTTCGTCCACTTACAATGTTGCTGGCCGCAACACTCTTCCTTCCTCATAATGATGGAGGCTCCAGCATGCCTCCCTCTTTACACTGCAGTTGGTTGCAGCACGTTTCCTTCCTTATAAAGTTGTTAGCCACAACACGTTTCCACCCTCATAATGCAGATGGACAGGCACGCTATTCTTTTATTCGTTGCCCTTTCATGTCTGGGAATTTTGTTGAGCACCTCATCTTCATACTGACACAAATTCATCAAATTTATGTAGCGCAGAATGTTGATGGAATAATACATATCTTTTGTAACTAAAATACAATTGAATAAATTTTGGAATTTATGTTGCTGGTCAAAACACTAAATGTTAATGTTTTACAGTCAGGGAATTAAAAAAATAATAAAAATATATAACAAATAATCCACCAACAGTCCATAAAATCGTGATGGGAACAAAACTGACACAGCTAGAAACTAGAAACATATAAAAATATCACAGTATTATGACAATAAAAGACTAATAAACAGTTTTAAAGTCAAGTTCTTGAACTTAAAACCTAATAAACATATTAATCAAGCAGATAAAATTACGTTTTCTTTGATTGTTTGTTTGCTTTTTGGGCCAAATAACCTTCCATTGTCGAAAGAGCACAAACTATTTGGTCGACTCTGATACATAGTTGATCTCAATGCATTATTTCTTTCTACCAGAGTACTGGAAGAGCACTCCATCAGTACTGGAAGAGCGCTCCACCAGAGTACTGGAATAACGCTCCACCAGAGTACTGGAAGAGCGCTCCACCAGAGTACTGGAAGAGCGCTCCACCAGAGTACCGGAAGAGCGCTCCACCAGAGTACTGGAAGAGCGCTCCACCAGAGTACTGGAAGAGCGCTCCACCAGAGTACTGGAAGAGCACTCCACCAGAGTACTGGAAGAGCGCTCCACCAGAGTACTGGAAGAGCGCTCCACCAGAGTACTGGAAGAGTGTTCTGCCTCTGTAATTTTAACTGGAAGAGCGCAAAATATTCTCAGTACAATGCACACATTTATAAAGCGTTAAGATTTAAATGACGGTAATTGGTAAGTAATTGAAACGATGGTAATCGTAATTTCTTTACTGGGTCTTCGGACACATCTACCATATATTTACTACACAGATTTCCAACACAGTCTTATATATTATAAACACTCGTTACAGAATGTTCCACAAAACACTGAGATTCGGATCCAGCTTCCATATTGCTTTGTATCTTCTTGTCATGTGTGTAAAAAGGCAATCCAGAAGAACATTAAAAAACACAAGTTTTTGAATTGGTTATCCAAATTCGTACATTCTATTTTCAATGTACTGTATTTGTTTTTCTGACACACTTTTCTAAATTTTCGTCTGTTTTTCCTGGCATTGATGCTGTTATACCAATGTTTTCAGCTGTCAGCTAACATTCTAGTGTTAAGTTCCAGTTATTTTCTTTTAAATAAACAAAATCGTCAGTCAAGTTTTTTAAGAATGTACTCGACGAATTTCAAATATATAAGAATCCACAAATGTCTGACTGAGTCTCATTAGAGCTTAATTCCGGGAGCTTTGTCAAGCTCCTGGAGAGCGAGAAGTTGCCACAATAAAACGTAACATTAGTTGCACTTGTATCCTTTTATCGAACATATTGTCAGTAATTCTACCAACATGAGTACAACTTTATTCTGGTACCATTTTACTTGCTTTTATTATTTGTTGAAGATGAAAAGCAAGCAGCCCGGCACATGCTGGCTGACCACCGTGTGTCACACACTGAGCAGCCTGGCACATGCTGGCTGACCACCGTGTGTCACACACTGAGCAGCCTGGCACATGCTGGCTGACCACCGTGTGTCACACACTGAGCAGCCTGGCACATGCTGGCTGACCACCGTGTGTCACACACTGAGCAGCCTGGCACATGCTGGCTGACACACCGTGTGTCACACACTGAGCAGCCTGGCACACGCTGGCTGACCACCGTGTGTCACACACTGAGCAGCCTGGCACATGCTGGCTGACCACCGTGTGTCACACACTGAGCAGCCTGGCACATGCTGGCTGACCACCGTGTGTCACACACTGAGCAGCCTGGCACATGCTGGCTGACCACCGTGTGTCACACACTGATGCAGCCTGGCACATGCTGGCTGACCACCGTGTGTCACACACTGAGCAGCCTGGCACATGCTGGCTGACCACCGTGTGTCACACACTGAGCAGCCCGGCACATGCTGGCTGACCACCGTGTGTCACACACTGAGCAGCCTGGCACATTCTAGCTGATCACCGTGTCTCACAGTATGAACCAACTAATTTTTCGGCATATAAGGCGCACGAGCATGTAAATCATATAATGCAATGTGTCAAAGTAATTGTAACGTAACGATAGTAAACAACTGCTAAAGCGTAACCCAAGAGCTACCCTTGATCCTGACTTTGAGCAAACAAGGCGCAGGGTGATTTTCCATGATTTTTGAGGGAAAAGAAGCGCGTCTTAAATGCAGAAAAATACGGTACATGAAAACACTTAGTCCTGCCTGACTCACGAAATCGTAATGACACGATTGCAAACAAACCATACCACGGGCGGGGATAGAACCCGCGATCAGAGAGTCTCGAAACTCCAGACCGTCGCGTTGGCCACTGGACCAGCCACGGGTTCTATCCCCGCCCGTGGTATGGTTTGTTTACTTAGTCCTGCTCCTGTTCTATTAGGCACTGACTCAGGGGAGGTTCACATCCTCCCCTGACTATGTTCCTGCTTCATGGACCACATAATTAGATTTGTCCTTGGGAAGAAAGGTAGACCCGGTGGGTCTT
>NC_069408.1:71363549-71373549 GCF_026875155.1 Cherax quadricarinatus
CCAGTAGGTTTGTGGCACAAAATTTTCCTTTCCTGAATCCGTGCTGTTTATCGGTTATAAGCTTCTTTCCTTCTAGGTGCTCCACCACTCTCCTCCTGATAATCTTCTCCGTGACTTTGCATACTATACACGTCAGTGACACTTATCTGTAGTTTAGTTTGTGTGTGTGTGTGTGTGTGTGTGTGTGTGTGTGTGTGTGTGTGTGTGTGTTCAGCGTTCTACATTTTAAAAACAGGCATCGAGATTCACACTACTAAACTTATCTTTCCATCATTCCCTCCCTCCTCCCTTCTTTCCCGCGATTGCCCTTTTCTTTTCCTCTTTCCCTTCTCCCTTTCTTATTTTCTCTTTCTTCTTGTGTTTTCGAACCCTTCTTATGTCCCCTTCTGCCCTGCTATCAATGCTGCCTTTCGTATCCCCTCCGAGTGTTCTCCCATTTCTCTCCACCTTCCTATGTTCCCACTTTTATATTGTTCCATATGTCTTTTGTTTCCTGTGATCCCTCTCTTCCATTAATTGTTTTCACCACTCACTGAAATATTCCTTTCCCCACCTTCCTTTCTTTTCCTTCAGATGTCCCGTTCTTCCTACCTCCCTCCTACGTTTCCTCCCCTCTAAGAATTCCCCTTCCACCCTTCACATGTTTCCTTCCTTCCATTAAGTGCTTCCATCTTCTGCCTCAATTATTCTTTCTCCTAATTTGAGTGTTCCTTCCCCTTCTACCTCTACCTCTTATCTTCTTCCTCTGTTCATTCTCTCTTCTCTCACTTTCTTCCCCAAGATTTCTCTCTCAATTTATTTTTCAATCTTATTCACCTTGTCTAGTTTGCTTTGTCCCTCTCCCCTCGTTCCTTTACACACTTCCCTTTCTCCTCCGACCTCCTTTCCTTTTTTTCAGTTTTATTCATTGACCTTATTTCCCCTTCCTTTATCTATCTCCTCTGTTCCTTCCTCTTTCCCTTCAACGTCCTGTTTATCCTCGTGATCTACTTTTCCACCCACAGTCCCTCCCAGTTATCCTTTTCACTCCGTGTTACGGAAATGGCAGATATTTTTCAGACGTCTGACAGCTTCTGACAGGTGTTTCCTAGACATGTGCCATTCAAATCCCTTACAGTTGTTTGTAACTCCTCTTGCAGGAATTTCTAATATCACTGACAGGCGATAGACACGTGCAACATCTGGGTATATTTTGTAGACGTTACGCCGTCCAGTGGCATTATCAGTGCAGCTCATTGACATAATCTGAAAACTGAAAAGTTATACACAGAAGACAGTAGAAGACGAGATAATCAGTCCCCTAGCTGCCTAGAATGAGCAATGTAATCTTGAAGAGTCTGAAGGACAGGCAGGAATACTGGATAAGGTGCAGCAGATGATGTCATTGTATTGTATCAATAAAGCCACGGATGAGCGAAACGTCTACAAAATAAAGATACACCAGAGTCTTATTCATCATTTCGGTATTTTTCAACACTGATATACATCACTGATGGGTAATGTTCACCACTGATATACATCACTGATGGGTATTGTTCACCACTGATGTACATCACTGATGGGTATTGTTCACCACTGATATTTCATCACTGATGGGTATTGTTCACCACTGATATACATCACTGATGGGTATTGTTCACCACTGATGTACATCACTGATGGGTATTGTTCACCACTGATGTACATCACTGATGGGTATTGTTCACCACTGATATACATCACTGATGGGTATTGTTCACCACTGATGTACATCACTGATGGGTATTGTTCACCCCTGATGTACATCACTGATGGGTATTGTTCACCACTGATATACATCACTGATGGGTATTGTTCACCACTGATGTACATCACTGATGGGTATTGTTCACCACTGATGTACATCACTGATGGGTATTGTTCACCACTGATATACATCACTGATGGGTATTGTTCACCACTGATGTACATCACTGATGGGTATTGTTCACCACTGATGTACATCAACTGATGGGTATTGTTCACCACTGATGTACATCACTGATGGGTATTGTTCACCACTGATATACATCACTGATGGGTATTGTTCACCACTGATGTACATCACTGATGGGTATTGTTCACCACTGATGTACATCACTGATGGGTATTGTTCACCACTGATGTACATCACTGATGGGTATTGTTCACCACTGATGTACATCACTGATGGGTATTGTTCACCACTGATGTACATCACTGATGGGTATTGTTCACCACTGATGTACATCACTGATGGGTATTGTTCACCACTGATGTACATCACTGATGGGTATTGTTCACCACTGATGTACATCACTGATGGGTATTCCCCTATATCGGTGACAAAGTTTCCAGGTCACTGATCCGTGAAAGGTATTTCCCAACAACAAAATAATCTGACAAATAGCAAAATAGTCTAAACCTGATTTTTACATCTGGCAGCGCTATATATATCTAAGTCCCACAGAGCGTCGGTATCCTCATGTTTGCTGTTGAAGCTGGAAGACGTGCTGCATCTTGCCTACATGCCACTCAGGTCAAAAAAAAGCTTCAGATAACTGAGAATTAAAGAACCTAGACAAACTTGGAGATCCACCAACATGAATTATATTTCCGTCGTCCATCAGCATTGACATTTTCACACGAGAAAGTTGCAGCAATGTTGAAACTGTGGCTGAAGAACCAACCAATGCACATGGGAAAAATCTGTAAACCAAAACCATTCAAAAACCTGTGTTCATAGAACAAGACAAAAGGACTTTTTGTTTCGATTTCTCCACCCGGCTTTACTTGTGCTGGCAAAAATTGTAAACATTTGTACATCAAAAGTGACCCAACCGGAAATAACCTATATGTTGCAGTGCCCTTCCCAACACTCTTTGTTCCTGCTGCTCTCCTCCCCACTGCTCGGCGGAAGACAAAGCCTTTATAAAAATATTCTACGACCCTAGACTTTTCAAACTTTGTACAGTGAAGGAAATTTTATTAGCATCTATAGGAATATGGTGTTTTATTTACATTCGTGTTCCTGCTTGGTGCATGTTAAAACATAATTTGTTATGATATTAAGGTTGGACCACATTTAATTGCAATGAGACAAAATGGTGACAGTTAAGGCAGATTTCCTAAGGAAGGAAAAAGTCACAGATGAAAAAAAGTCAGTGTTAGTTTCGCGTGTTAGGCTATCGAAAATTATGGCCTTGAATTATGTCAAGCTGATTCTTTTTTTCCCAATTTCTAGAAATTCTAATATTTATTTTTCTCAGTTAGGTATAATTCAATTAACGAACTAACTTACATCTGAATATTTCC
Source organism: Cherax quadricarinatus (assembly GCF_026875155.1). Classification (NCBI taxonomy): domain Eukaryota; kingdom Metazoa; phylum Arthropoda; class Malacostraca; order Decapoda; family Parastacidae; genus Cherax; species Cherax quadricarinatus. The sequence continues at coordinate 71,366,862 of NC_069408.1, forward strand.
ATCCTATGATAAAAATACTGGTAAGTATCTTACATCTGGCATTACTAGTCATGTACATTGTCGAGTATAATGTTTAGAATGCAAATAATGAGTTGAATTTGGCTTCCATGCTGAGACTACAGGAGACACCTTGTGTGTAGCACATGATTATTATAATCAGAAAGAAGCGCTAAACCACAAGGGCTATACAGAGCTATGTGTAACACAAAGGCACTGGATGCAGGACACATGTTCTCTCTGTAATGATATCAATACCTTGTAGTTCTAAATAGACAATATTCCTTGTTAGTACTTGCAAATCACTATATGACAACAGCCACAATAAAACACATTACAAACCATACCACGGACGGGGATAGAACCCGCGATCAGAGAGTCTCAAAACTCCAGACGCAGGAAAACAAAACAGCACAAAACAACGGTAAACAGAAAACGGTGATTCTCTTACATCAAAGAAGGAAAGTAAAGTTCAAAGTCACAAGAGGAAGATATGGAATGCTGAGGCATGATAAGTAAACAATAAAAAACAGCGCATGCTGGATATCATGCATTGTCAACACAGTACACAAAGCCGAGCAAATTTCAACTAAATATCTCCACAAACAAGTTGTGTTTGTGTGTTTAAACTTGTAATGTCAGTGTTTGTGAGGTGACACTCCAAGTATTTCATACTCGGGCGATTGTATACTGGGTACAAATAAAAATAAATTCGTTGGAAGCGAAATTGCTGGTCATAAACGTGGTAAAATATTGTACTAAAACAATATTTGTTATCCTGCCAAACTAGCAACAATAATTTTGAATAATTTAAGAAAGGAAAGAATAATGCTAGTAATAGTAACAGCAATAGTAGTATAGTAGTAGTAGTAAAGTTACACAGAGTCTACAATGACCATTTTCAACCAGAAAGTGAGCGAGAAGTTGTCAGTGAAGCCCAGGTTCTGAGATAAACGTCCTCAATAACGCTTTCACACCTTGTAACTAGAACAAACCATACCAAGGGCGGGGCTTGAGCCCGCGGCTAGAGAATCTCGAAACTCCAGACCGACGCATGGTACACTTTGTTTGCAAAAGTGACATTACGATTTCGTGAGTCTTTTAACTAGAATTTTTACTTAACGAGTCATTTCGCATACCAGTATATTATTCAGTCTAATGAATAAATTGATAAAGCCACTGGGTGGCAAAACATATACTTAATGAACGTCCTAGTTAAATCCATGTTATTCAACAGGTTTTAACCTGTTTTAACCTTCATTTGTACCATTTTCATATGTTGGTATTTTATAGACTACATAATCAGAGTATTCAGCCTGAAGCGCAGTTTGTACCTCAAACTATGTTTTTAAAATATTCATAAACAAATATCTCCCACTTGCTTCCTCCTTCACATTTTCGATTTTACTAACATGTGTAATTTTACTGTCATTGGTCCCTGACTCTAGTAGCAAAAGTTGCAACATTGAACTTAATTCTGTCTTACACAATTCCACTCTTGTAGCGTTATAATTTTATCCTGTAAAATATGTTAGTACGAAACAAAAAAAAATAACTCTCGGATCAATGTAGTCATTTGTAATTTATTTTTAAAAAAAGGAAGAATGCTCGACAAGGTGACTCTGACAATACCAGCTGCCAACCTCACTGTTAGGATACCAATCTCCATGGTTAATATGGTTTGAAAACACACACATACCTCCATGTCTGATGACATCTAGTAGGTTAATCCATGACACTAGATACCACATAAGTATCACTGGGAGTTACCAAGCAGTCTCAGCTATCTGCTACGCTTATTTACTTCTCTCTATATGTTTACTCTCCAATACTTTGGAAATACTGACTGCTCTCTTTCTGACTCAAAGAACACAAAAGAAGTGTTAAGTTTGTCGACATTAATAATGCACATTTCTGTCTTATAAGAGATCACAGTCATCCTACTGACTGGTTCTCTGTTAAAACTGTCTATCCAACTTCCAGCTTTCACAGCCGCCGTCTTGTTCAAGCTTCCCTTATACACATATTTCCCTGTATGAATCATAATCCTAACTTTGTCTGTAGATGCCTTTTCTTATTACACTGTCAAATGGTCCAAACTTTAGAATACTCGAGACGTGAACTGATCATTTCTTCTCCTCTTTTTCCTACCTATCCTTTCCTATATTTCCATTGTTTTTAGTTTTTCTTTCTTCTGCCTGCGTGTGTTCTGCCCATCAGTTTTCCCCTCCCACGTGTTTTTGTCCTTCCCCTTGTAGGTCCTTAGCTCCCTTGACATCATTTCTAGTACTACTGTTACTACGTCTTCCCCTCCATTCTTGATATTGCTCCTATCTATATATTACCTTCCTTCACCCTTCACTCCTCTTTCTCTTGTGCTACTAAACTACTGTCCCTATTTTCTACTACCATTATTTCTTCTACAATTACTACCATTACCAGTCTTACCACTGCCGCTACTTTCTTTTCTTCTGTTGCTCCTCCCCCCTGTCCCCCCTCGCCTATATATACTGGTTCCTTCACACTTTTGTATTAGTGCTCACTTTGTAAATCGTTCTAGTCGGACCGTAACGTCGTCATAAGCTCCTTTCTCCTATTTACCTGGAGTTTACCTGAAGAGAGTTCCGGGGGTCAACGCCCCCGTGGCCCGGTCCTATGTGCAGGTTATTTGTATATTATTCCGTGCAGTAAATATAATTAAAAACTAATTTTTAGAAAATGTTACTCGTAAATAAAATTTTCTAACCCCAGCGTTCTTGCCCAGAAGTTCCCGTCCCAGTTTTTATCCTTAGGTCTGCTATCAAAAATTTTTATTAGTTAGTTAAAGATTAGCCGGTATTCTCCCGGCCCGGGCCTTGTCCAAGTGGTGGCCCGGCCTTGGCTCCCTCTTTAGGGAGTGTCTGAGACTTAAGTCTCCCATGGGAGGAGGCACAAGTACCTCATCTTTGGGACCAACTGTCCCCAGGCCTAGCCACAAGCTAGGCCTCTCTGGTCTGCCATCCCCACCCCAAGGGGGCTAATGGGAATGACAGTCTTATGAGCTAAAGGCTCGGACTCAGGCACCTACCCTACCCTAGAAGGGTTAGGCATGGTGTCGATCAAAAATTTTTATTTACCATATCGGCTGTTACTTGGTAAAAAAAAAAAAGTGTGAACTACAAGAGGTGTAAGATGCAATGCAATTGAGTATAAAATTAACAACACTTGAAGGAGTGAAGTGTAGAAGAAGTGTTTTGTTTCCTCATTACTGATTAAGAAACCAAGACAATAAACGGCGATAAAACTTTTTTGAAAGCAGTATTAAAAAATTAGAAAAAAAAGGCTGCCTATCCATCAGTGAGTTGAATCATGGAAAACAGGACCCGGAGATACAGTCCTAGACGTTATAAGTCTCTTTTAAATAATAAAAAGAGAGTTTCAATAAATGCAGAAATGATACCATGTTGATAAACGAAGTGCATAGTGATATATGATGATACTAACAAAGCAATTCATCAGGGTAAGATAATGAAGGCAGAAAGGAGGAGATGATTGCTTAGTAAAGGAAATGAGAGTATGGTGAGAGAGGACATCAGGGAAGAAGAGAGAGAGAGAGAGAGAGAGAGAGACGAAAGCTTGATTACGAGAAACAGTGTAAGTATGAACAGAATATGGAGATGTAGCGACTTTAGTCTTTATGGTTTTTGTTAGTGCTTACTATGGAAATGTGATTATTGATGGATGGATTACTACTTGCGGAAACAACTACTGGAAGGATAACCACTAGTCGAAGGATGGGTTTTGATTGCAGGATAACTACCGAGAAGGATAACTCTTCGTAACACAGGACCATGTGATAACCAGCGCAGATGGGCCTTACCTATGTAATATCTTCTGTGTACTCTGTATTTGTAAAAGCCTAGTAGCTAGGTTAAACTTTTCAATAATTAAGAATTTATACCATTTTCAACGTAACATTGAAAAGGGAGAAGTCGTCCAAGTAAAGTTTAATGGCGCTGATCATCTGGAGAATGTTGGTATTCAAATTCGTCGGTGACTAGTGGGACCAGTCCAAACTGCCCTCCATAAACAATAAAAAAGACACAATACCGTGACTGGAACAATACACAAATAACCCGCACATAGAAGAGAGGAGCTTACGACGACGTTTCGGACCGACTTGGACCATTTTCAGTCACAGTGTGACTTTGTAATAGTCCAAGTCGGACCGAAACGTCGTCGTAAGCTCCTCTCTCCTATGTGCGGGTTATTTGTATATTGCCTCCATAATTCTATAGTAAGAAAAAATCACAAACTATGATCTTTATGCAATGAAACATGATAAGGTTGTAGATGCAGCCAATAACTGAGGAAAACAGCTAAAGTAAATACAGAAATATAGCCTGAAGGACAAAGCTGAGACAGTATGGTAAATTCCACTATCAGAGATACCTATATGATCTCAGATGTTTACTGGAGGCATAAGCCAACGTACTGGCCACTGACATGGGGATATATATATATATATATATATATATATATATATATATATATATATATATATATATATATATATATATATATATGGCTTTTAAAACCTTAGTTAGCCAGGAAGAATTGTAGCCTGACACTGAGGCTGACGATTAGTGATGTCAAGTACACAAGGTCGAACTCAAATCCCAGGTCTTCCTTTCTTTTAGCGTTTTGGTAAGAAATTGCTCATACTAACATTAATCACATGTACTATATCTTCCTAATTTAATATTTGTATATTTTGACAAGAAATATTACACAATAGCGATCAGGTATGTAGAGAACAAATGATGATATAGCTAATAATGCTGATATTTGGTCCCAGCCTTCCTTAAGTGATATTAGTTTATTATCATTATTATTATTATTCTAATTATTCTCATTATTATAATTATTAAGTAATGAACAATGGAAAAAATCCGAAACCGAAAGAAATACGCAATTTTAAGCCCGATACTTTTACTAATTATTATTTTTAAAATTATAATGAACGTATTTAGTATATAAGGTTATGTTTGTTCCACAATGGCTAAATATTAAATAACTCAATTTCTACGAGATGACAGTGATATTACCCATTACTTGGTCTGTTGTGTTAATTACTTTGTCATACGCACTTGTCTGTGTGTGTGTGTGTGTGTGTGTGTGTTTGTGTGTGTGGTTTGTGTGTGGTTTGTGTGTGGTTTGTGTGTGGTTTGTGTGTGGTTTGTGTGTGGTTTGTGTGTGGTTTGTGTGTGGTTTGTGCGCGTGTGTGGTGTGTGCGCGTGTGTGGTGTGTGCGCGTGTGTGGTGTGTGCGCGTGTGTGGTGTGTGCACGTGTGTGGTGTGTGCGCGTGTGTGGTGTGTGCGCGTGTGTGGTGTGTGCGCGTGTGTGGTGTGTGCGCGTGTGTGGTGTGTGCGCGTGTGTGGTGTGTGCGCATGTGTGGTGTGTGTGTGTGTGGTGAGTGTGTGTGGTGTGTGTGTGTGTGTGGTGTGTGTGTGTCGTGTGTGTGTGGTGTGTGTGTGTGGTGTGTGTGTGTGGTGTGTGTGTGTGGTGTGTGTGTGTGTGTGTGTGTGTGTGTGTGGCGTGTGTGTGTGTGGTGTGTGTGTGTGTGGTGTGTGTGTGTGGTGTGTGTGTGTGGTGTGTGTGTGTGGTGTGTGCGATGTGTGTGGTGTGTGCGATGTGTGTGGTGTGTGCGATGTGTGTGGTGTGTGTGTGTGTGTGTGTGTGTGTGTGTGTGTGGTGTGTGTGTGTGTGTGTGTGGTGTGTGTGTGTGTGTGTGTGTGGTGTGTGTGTGTGTGTGTGGTGTGTGTGTGGTGTGGTGTGTGTGTGTGTGTGTGTGGTGTGTGTGTGTGTGTGTGTGTGTGTGTGGTGTGTGTGTGTGGTGTGTGTGGTGTGTGTGTGTGGTGTGTGTGTGGTGTGTGTGTGTGGTGTGTGTGTGTGGTGTGTGTGTGTGTGTGTGTGTGTGTGTGTGTGTGTGTGTGTGTGTGTGTGTGTGTGTGTGTGTGTTGTGTGTGTGTGGTGTGTGCGATGTGTGTACTCACCTAATTGTACTCACCTAATTGTGGTTGCAGGGGTCAAGACTCAGCTCCTGGCCCCGCCTCTTCACTGATCGCTACTAGGTCCTCTCTCTCTCTGCTTCCTGAGCTTTATCATACCTCTTCTTAAAACTATGTATGGTTCCTGCCTCCACTACTTCACTTGCTAGGCTATTCCACTTCCAGACGACTCTATGACTGAAGAAATACTTCCTAACGTCCCTGTGACTTGTCTGAGTCTTCAGCTTCCAGTTGTGACCCCTTGTTCCTGTGTCCCCTCTCTGGAACATCCTATCTCTGTCCACCTTGTCTATTCCCCGCAGTATCTTGTATGTCGTTATCATGTCTCCCCTGACCCTTCTGTCCTCCAGTGTCGTCAGTTCGAGTTCCCTCAACCTTTCCTCGTACGACATTCCCCTGAGCTCTGGGACTAGCCTTGCTGCAAACCTTTGTACTTTCTCTAACTTCTTGACGTATTGGCCAGGTGTGGGTTCCAGACTGGTGCTGCATACTCCAGTATGGGCCTAATATACAGAGCGTACAGTGTCTTGAACGATTCCTTATTAAGGTATCGGAACGCTATTCTCAGGTTTGCCAGGCGCCCGTATGCAGCAGCAGTTATTTGGTTGATGTGTGCCTCCGGTGACGTGCTCGGTGTTATG
>NC_069408.1:71378549-71408549 GCF_026875155.1 Cherax quadricarinatus
ACCTTGACCTGTAGTTTACTATACATCTTTACCTGTAGTTCACTATACACCTTGACCTGTAGCTCACTATGCACCTTGACCTGTAGTTCACTATACACCTTGACCTGTAGTTCACTATACACCTTGACCTGTAGTTCACTATACACCTTGACTTGTAGTTCACTATACACCTTGACCTGTAGTTCACTATACATCTTGACCTGTAATTGACCTTTCACCATTTTCCTCAGTTATCTTTTCATTTTAATCTATTATATCTTGTTCACCTTCTACGTATCTTCATCTGTTGTACATCTTCCACCTCCACCATCACCACTTTTACAACCACCACGACTACTTCATCCGTGACAGCACTTTCCATAACCACCACCACAACACTGCAGCTGTGACAATATGCCCCAGCATCACATCACGGCAGCAGTGATAACACGTCCCACCACCACCAAAACAACACTTCACCAGTGGTAACACGTCCCACCTCCACCATAACAACACTTCAGCAGTGGTAACACGTCCCCCCACCACCACCACCACAACAATACTTCAGCAGTGACAACACGTTCCACTATAACACATGAAAAACCTTTGCACAGAGAGATGTATAACATCATAAAGCTAGAAGTTAGACAAAGCATATATACATAAAACTCTGCACAGAGAGCAATGTAAATTTATTAATCCCTACAGGAAGCCATAGGTAAATTAAATCTCTATAACAGAGCAAACCAGTGCAAATGTTCTCATAGAGCAAAACATTAACTGATAAAACTGTAGACAGCAAACACGATTTAATGAAGCTATACGCTGAGTAAAAACACTTCTTGATAAAGCTTAAAGTACAATATATCATTGAAAGATTGTACAAAGTAAATTAAGAAGAAAGTTGAATAACTAAATACGTATAGTGAATTACAGGTGTCGTAAACAGAAGAGTGAATGAGTAAGAGGAACAACAGGTGAAGGTGTGAGGTGAAATATACGTCAGAGTATAAGGTTAACTGGCTGAGTTTTACAGTAAATTACAAGTAAAGGCTGTTTGTACCATTACTACCTTTAGTACTTCCTCCTATTTTCTTTCTCCTATTTATCTTGCCAAAGAAAGAAAAACTAAAAATGGATAAAACAGTATTCTTAATTTATGTTGCATCAGGATATTCTTAAATAAAAAGGAAGAGTTACCCATACGTTTGAGCTGGACCTGGTGACCTTGACAACACCAGCTACATCTCTCTCTCTCAGGCTATGATTATTATTATAATCAAAAAGAAGCGCTAAGCCACAAGGGCTATACAGCTCTCAGGCTATGAATCTTCCTGGTTAATGAAGGTTTTAAAACCAATATATATCTATATGTCAGATGGTGGTCAGTAGATTGGGCCATGACACAAGTAAACCTGTGACATACTAAACAGGCAACTGTAATCCAACTTGAGTGGGAATTGCATTTTTTTTCCATAATTTTTAGCATCAAGCATTACTTACTCATATAACATTACATTAACTCTATAGCATTTCAGGCAGCTTTAAAATTAACCTATAATGAAGAAATAATAAATTTTGTTTACAAGAATGCAATCGTTGACATCAACTTCTGTTTATAATCAAGATATTTTTCTAAATTTTTTCATAAGTACTCTGGTTGGAATTTTTAATAAAACTGTTTAAACGTTTTTAGTGGCTATAGCAAATGTTGGTCAAATACCAATACTAATCTATATTTCAGTATTACTGTAGTACATACCGTAATCTGAAGGCGCGTAAAATAGTGCCTCAGGCAAAACTCTCTCTATATTTAAAATATACAGTAGTTTTCTTCTTTTTTCATATTTTCTTTTCATAACAGGTGCAAGTTACAGGTTAAATCATATAAAAAATCACAATAAGAAAATATATTTGTCTTGTTTAGCCGCGTGAATGGTACTAGTTAACTTTCAATACAAAATATTATGCGATAGAATATGAGTGTTTAACAACGAATAGAAGTTGAAAGAAAACTGAAAGAATAACTTAGATAGGATTGAATGAAGACAGCAGATTTCAGGATATGTTTAACATACATGATATATTATTTTCCAGGTATTACGGATAGGAGGAGATTTTGAAAAAGCTTAGAAACGACAAGCAGAAAAGAAACAAGACAAACTTCAAGAAAAAAATTCCGGATTTTAGAGTTTTTTATGCTATGTGATATTTTGTACGGGTCGAGTCGAACACAGTGGATATCAGAGAGACTCTTGTTTCTTTGTTTATGTTTATTAATTCTGATGTAACACTCAAGGAAGAATTTCAGAGCTGAGCTCATAATTGAATATATTGTCCTGCATATATATAGTCTGCACAGTAGTATGAGTGAATATTACGAATATTTCGAAATTTTAAACTTATGCAGTATTTCGACTATTTACTAGTGTCATGAAGGAACCTAATAGCCACAACCTAATATTAAGTATATATGGGTTTTAAAACCTAAGTTAGCCAGGGAGATTCGTAGCCTTGCAGTAAGGTTGACTAACATGTCAAGATCAGTAGGTTGAGCTCAGAAAGCCAGATCTTGCATTAATCGTGAGTATGAAGACTGAGACACTTACGCAACATATGGGAATCTTTATTAAGGAAACGTTTCGCCACACAGTGGCTTCTTCAGTCCAACACAAAGAAGAGAGGGGTAAGGAGAGGAGTAGTTTGAGGTAATCAGTCCCTCAGCCTAGAATCTGTCTGCCATTCAATCATTATTGTTGAAACTAGAGGTTAGATAAATAGGTTAGATAAATACATGAGTGGGTGTGAGTTGGACTTGACTAGCTTGTGCTGCTGGGTCTGGTGCCGTGCTCCTTCCTTGAGTGGAGGTGACCAGACTGGGTGGGTCATTGGGCTAATCCTGGGGGGGGACATGGACCTGCTCCGCATGGGTCAGTAGGCCTGTTGCAGTGTTCCTTCGTTCTTATGTTCTTATATGACAGGAGAAGTCGCTTAAATACTATAGTCAGGCGAGTGGAAGCAGGAGGCGGCGGGATCATAGTGGAACCTTCCACTAAAGTAGGTCTTCGTCCAAAGGTTGGACAAGTATTGAAGAATTCCTTGCATCAAGTCCCTGTGATGTTGCAGTGTGTGACAGAAGTGATAAGCAAGAAAACAAAGAGAAGCTCTAGGATAGTCTACCCAAGATGTGTAAAAGGCACTTGTGTACAGTTCAGGACATTTATTAAAGGAAACGTTTCGCCACGAGTGGCTTCTTCAGAGTGCCCTGCCTGCACTCTGAAGGAGGGGTGTTAATGTTGCAGTTTAAAAACTGTAGTGTAAAGCACCCTTCTGGCAAGACAGTGATGGAGTGAATGATGGTGAAAGTTTTTCTTTTTCGGGCCACCCTGCCTTGGTGGGAATCGGCCAGTGTGATAATAAAAAATAAAAAATATAGTGGTAGGAGTCAGGTGAGGTGATGCGTGGGTAGAGGTGGTGGTGGTAGTAGTAGTAGTAGTAGTAGTAGTAGTAGTAGTAGTAGTAGTAGTAGTAGTAGTAGTAGTAGTAGTAGTAGTAGTAGTAATGGAACTAAGGTGGTGAGGCTATTGAGGGACCTGCTGGCATCAAGTAACACCAGTTCCCAGGATGGGTAATATCCTCTTGCTTAGTAATTTTGAAATACTGTAACTACCGGATTTTTGCTTTATAGTGTTACTGACAGAAATTAGTGCAGCTTCAATGCACTTTCTCCGTCTTAAGTCGTCTTCTTTAATAACTAGTTTAGCTTCATTGAATTTCATGAGGTGTCCAACATCGTCTCTATGTTGAACACATACGTTTTTGCGGTCATCATTTCTGCAAGCATTTTTGTGTTCTGCTATCCTAATGTCCAGAGTTCTGGCTGTTTCCCCTACATATACTTTGTCACACCCCCCACATGGTATAGTGTAGATTCCTGCACTTGTGCCAGAATCATGCTTGGGTTTTTGTATCAGGTTCCTAATAGTAGTTGAAGAGCTGGTAGATATTTTAGCCAGTTTTCTGTCAAACATTTTTGAAACATTAGTGGCAACGTTGCTGACCGGTAAAACGATGTAACTTGGAGGCTTTTCTTCAATTTGATAGGTGTTGGTCTTGCTGAGGATACGTGTCGCACGTTTCCTGCAGTCACGTATGAAGTGTAGGGGGAAGTGTAGTGAACTAAAAGAGTTGGTGATGTATGTACATTCTTCTTCGAGGAACTGCGGACTGGAAATTCTGTAGGCTCTCAGAAAGAAGCCAATAACTACCCCTCTTTTAGTTCTTGTGTCATGGTGAGAGAAGAAATGTAGATCATTCTTGTAGGTAGGCTTCCGGTAGACTTTAAAAGAAAGTTTGTTTTCCCCTGTGCGTAAGAGAACGTCGAGAAAAGGTAATTGGTTGTCCTTCTCCTCCTCTAGTGTAAATTTAATAGTAGGTTCCAGAGTGTTGATGGTGTTGAGGATGCCCTGTCGGTATCACCATACCATTCCTCCCTACCCAAGATACATAGAACATGGGAGGAAGGGATTCAAGTAAAACTTAGAATACAGAATGCGCATACCACAACAGATGACTCAGGAAAGAAAACATGAGCTAACCCAAACCCCACCCATTGCGTTAACCTAGACCCTAACCCCCAACCCTAGTGCTAATCCAGACTCGGCCCACAGCGCTAGAGCTGATCCATACTCAGCCCCCAGCCCTAGTGTTGACTCATATTGAGCCTCCAGCCTTAGTGCTAATCCAGACTCTACTAAAGACTACAACTATAACCTTAAATATACAACCAACATTACACAAAACCATAGCCCACATAACAGATGTAGTTCATAATACATCTTCAACTCGAGTTCATCTTACATCATTTTCCTCCATCACCTTTTCATTTTACTTTAATATCTGTTGCTCACCTTCCATCATCAGTTGTACATCTTCCACCTTCACCACAACACTACAGCAGTGAAAACACGTCCAACTACAACCACCGCAACATTGCAGCGGTGAAAACACGTCCCATCACTGCAACACTGCAGCAGTGACAACACGTCCCACCACCACAACAACAACACTTCAGCAGTGACAACACGTTCCGCTACACAACACTTCTGCAATAACGACACGTCCCATCACCAACAACACTGCAGCCGTAACAACACCTCCCACTACCAACATAACACTTCAGCAGTGACAACGCGTCCAACCACACACTTGAAAACGTTTTGCACAGAGCGATATATGACTTCAGAGCGAAACTTGAATTTATTAATATCTATAGCAAGCGATACATAACTTAAATCTCGTATGAGATCAAAGCTTCTCGTTGAACGAAACATTGATAAAACTGTACACAGCAAACATGATTTAATGAAGCTCTTATGAGAGTAAAACACTTCTTAATAAAGATTAAGGTACAACACAAAGAATAAACAAAGTGAAATAAGAAGAAAGGTGAATAACGTAATATGTAAAGTGAATTAGAGGTGACGATGTAAACAGAAGAGTGAATGAGCAAGAGGAACAACAGGTGAAGGTGTGAGGTGAAGTATACGTCAAAATATAAGGTTAACTGGCTGAGTTTTATAGAGAACTACAAGTAAAATGGGAGGCTGGACGCAGACTGCGTCCAGTACTTCCTCCCATTTTTATTCTCCAATTTTTCTTGCCAAGAAACAAAATCAAACCTGAAAAAAGAGAGTACTAGTAATTAATTGTGGCATCAGCATTTTCTTATATAAAAAGGAAGGTTGATGTTGTTCAGAAGCTCGACCTGGTGACCTTGACAACACCAGCTGTCGACATCACTTCTAGCTATGAATCTTCCTGGTTAATGGCACCAGTAAGCCTGTGACACTACACAGGAATCTGTGATCCAACTTAATAGTGGGATTGCCACGAGTTCTCAGTACACACTTTAATTATGCCTACATATTTACTTAATTATTTTCCATAATTTTTAGCATCAAACACTTCTCGCATAACATTTTATTAATTGCGCCACATTTCCGGCAGTCGTAAAATTAACCTATACATTACTACTGGAGGACTAATTAAGTATGCAATCTTTGACAATAACTTCTGTTTATTAACTAGATATTCTTGGATTTTTTTGATAAACAATTGGTTGGAAGTTCTAATAAAATAATTTGTTTAAACTTTTTCAGTGGCTGTAACAAATGTTGGTCAAATACAAATACTAATCTGCACAGAACATATTTTTTCAGGGTCTAACAGATAGTATTAGATACAAGTTACTGGTTAAATCACACACAAAAAAAAATTCACAATAAGGAAATATATTTGTCTAGTTTAGCAGGGTAAATGGTACTAGTTATTAAATTATAACACAAAATATGAGATAGAGGATGAGTTGAAAGCTGAAACAAGAACTTGAATAACATTGGATGAAAACTGAAGGTCCCAGGATAAGCTTAGGACAGTATATTGCTGTGAAGATCATATTATTTAAGGAGGTGATTTTGAACATGAGCTTAGAAGCGGCAATCAAATAATGAACCAAGAAAATTTTCAAGCAGGAAGCTCCTGATTTTAGGGACTTACATGTACATTAAGGTTTTGTACAGGTTGAGTTAAATACGGACTTACACGTACATTAAGGTTTTGTACAGGTTGAGTTAAATACGGACTTACACGTACATTAAGGTTTTGTACAGGTTGAGTTAAATACGGACTTACACGTACATTAAGGTTTTGTACAGGTTGAGTTAAATACGGACTTACACGTACATTAAGGTTTTGTACAGGTTGAGTTAAATACGGACTTACACGTACATTAAGGTTTTGTACAGGTTGAGTTAAATACGGACTTACACGTACATTAAGGTTTTGTACAGGTTGAGTTAAACACGGTGGATATAAAACACTTTTATATCTTTATGTTTATGAATTCTGATGCGGCACTCCAGGAAGAATTTCAGAACATGGTTTATATTCAGTGATGTTAAATAATGAAGTGACTACGGCTGAAATAATACAGTGCCGTACAGCTGAAATAAAGTGAACTACAGCTGAAGTAATAAAGTAAACTACAGCTGAAGTAATAAAGTAAACTACAGCTGAAGTAATAAAGTAAACTACAGCTGAAGTAAAGTGAACCACACTTGAAATAAAGTGAACTATAGTTGAAATAATAAAGTGAAGTACAGCTGAAATAACTCTTCATTAAAAGCTGGTTTTTTTCCCTGCCTAATGTTTAAGAAAAATGTTAGAAATATTACGAGGATGACTAACGTCTGAGAGATGAATCTTGGTGTCATGGAAGGTCAGTCTGGATGTTATACACTTGCTAATTGAGCTAAATGTTGATAATTGGTGCAGTGTAATTCATTATGCAAAGATAATATCCCATATATAATAATATATATATATATATATATATATATATAATATATATATATATTTTTAATATAAAATAATATATATATATAATAGTACGAGAGAGATGACAGCAATATGTAGAAAACGAGAGCAAGGTGTTGGAAATGTTAGCAAGGTGATGCAAATGTTAGCAAGGTGATGCAAATGTTAGCAAGGTGATGCAAATGTTAGCAAGGTGATGCAAATGTTAGCAAGGTGATGCAAATGTTAGCAAGGTGAGGCAAATGTTAACAAGGTGATGCAAATGTTAGCAAGGTGATGCAAATGATAGCAAGGTGATGCAAATGTTAGCAAGGCGAGGGAAATGTTAGCAAGGTGATGCAAATGTTAGCAAGGTGATGCAAATGTTAGCAAGGTAATGCAAATGTTAGCAAGGTGATGCAAATGATAGCAAGGTGATGCAAATGTTAGCAGGATGAGGGAAATGTTAGCAAGGTGATGCAAATGTTAGCAAGGTGAGGCAAATGTTAGCAAGGTGAGGCAAATGTTAGCAAGGTGATGCAAATGTTAGCAAGGTGATGCAAATGTTAGCAAGGTGATGCAAATGTTAGCAAGGTGATGCAAATGTTAGCAAGGTGAGGGAAATGTTAGCAAGGTGAGGGAAATGTTAGCAAGGTGATGCAAATGTTAGCAAGGTGATGCAAATGTTAGCAAGGTGGGGGAAATGTTACCAAGGTGTTGGAAATGTTAGCAAGGTGAGGGAAATGTTAGCAAGGTGATGCAAATGTTAGCAAGGTGATGCAAATGTTAGCAAGGTGATGCAAATGTTAGCAAGGTGATGCAAATGTTAGCAAGGTGAGGCAAATGTTAGCAAGGTGATGCAAATGTTAGCAAGGTGATGCAAATGTTAGCAAGGTGAGGCAAATGTTAGCAAGGTGATTCGTATGATAGCAAGATGGGGCATTGTTGATAAGAATTTGAAGAAATATCAAGTTGAGAGAAATTATAGAAAAATGAGGGAAATGATAGCACGGTGAGGGAAATGATAGCAAGGTGAGGGAAATGATACCAAGGTGAGGGAAATGATACCAAGGTGAGGGAAATGATACCAAGGTGAGGGAAATGATAGCAAGGTCAGGGAAATGATAACAAGGTGAGGGGAATGATAGCAAGGCGAGGGAAATGATAGCAAGGCGAGGGAAATGATAGCAAGGTGAGGGAAATGATACCAAGGTGAGGGAAATGATACCTAGGTGAGGGAAATGATACCTAGGTGAGGGAAATGACAGCAAGGTGATGGATATGACATCGAGTTTAGGACGATGACAGCAAGGAGAGATGAAATTAAAAAGGAGACAAGGAGGAGGTGAGAGATAGGATACAAAGGTAAGAGAGAAAAGAAAGATGAGAGAAATGAGTGCAAAATATTTCAGAGTGCAGAGAAATGCAAGTTGTGATTTCTGGGTATTTTTAATGGCAAATAATCAGTTGTGCAAAAAAAATCAAGATCAACTCAGAGTATATATTGTTTTTGTCTGGAAAAATATATCAATATGGAATCCGAGTTGTTTCAGTATAATTCACCAGTAGCTGTATGACACAAATATTTTAATGCTAACCAGGGAATATAATAATCCACTTCGAGGACAGCGTGAAACAAGCTTTTATGCCACAAGACGGGCAGAAAGCAGCAACTTCACTCTGGTTGTACCCTTCTCTAGAACATCACTCCATCTGAGATCATATATACTCAGGATGACTTGAGTATGGAACACATCCGTACAGCATAATGATGTCAACGAGATAACGTCAGTTGATCACATGAAAATGCTGGCCCACAGATGGCTCCAACTTCATCCTGTTCCCTACTTGTATGTCTCATAACAATAAAAATGCTTTCAAATGAGCTGATGTAGGTAACAGCTCTTAGCTTGCCAATAAAGTTAGGAATCCTTAACCTGCAAATAGCTTGTCAATAAAGCTAGGGATCCTTAACCTTGTCAAACCCTGTGTAAAAAAATAATAATTAACAAGATCATCCTAACACACTGCCCTTCAGAAAGTGAGAAAAGGTAAATATCCAGGGCCCAGAGATGGATTCCTGGATATATGGATCAGGGAATAGATGGAGAGAAATGAGAGAACAGATGTTTTAAAGCCTGACTTGAGCAAGACTGTAAAACAGGACCAACTTAGTATACTTTTATAATCAATTACTCTGGTTTAATTTACTATCAATTTGCTGTCACATGGAAGGTGAACTCTGAGAGCTGAGTAACAATAGTTGAACCAACAAATATATCTTTCTTGAATAATTTCTGCCTTTAAACTTACTTCTGAATTATTTCTTCTAACAGTTACTGAACATGAACATGAAAGAAAAGAACAGTATTTGTTTATTAACGCAGGAATCATCAATAGATTTACTAAACAAAAAATCTGAACCTAGTGAGCTCAACCTGATTTTCTTGACACCAGCGATTAACCTCACCGTTATACTATAAATTTTCCTGATTAATGAAACTTTAAAACCCACGTTAGGTGTGAGAGCCAGTGAAATTATTATTATCAAGGGGAAGCGCTAAACCCGGAGGATTATACAGCGCCTGGGGGGGGGATGTGGAAGGCATTCAGGCTTAATTTGGGGAACTGGAGCACAGATCCAATTCCCTAAATCAAGAACTCCTCACCAACATCAAGGAACCTTCCTTGAGGGGAGAACCAGTGAAAGTTTAAGGAGAATGTATAGTGAACACGTCAAGGTGAAGAGAAACTTGCAAGTCATGGTACAAAGTTAACTAGAGAAGGTTTGTTGTGAATTGTAGGTGAACTAGTCAATCAAGAATGCTAGAATAGCCAAATATGACCAAATTAAATAAAAACGAAGCAATATAAACAAAATCTAATGATAAAAATCTAATGATTATCACTCACAGGATCCTGGATACCGACACCAATAGTAAGAGGTTCAACCATGACGTCATTTCTTTACATAATGCTTCTTATTAACTATAGTTCTGCAATATTCTCTTTAACAAACATAAATCAAACATAAGGAAAAAACGAATACTAGTGATTAATGCAGATCTCACCGATTTATAACTAAAAAAAAAGGAAGCGCCCTAACATCATTTGCTAGACCTGATGATTTTGACGTCAAAGATGTCAGCCTGACTGTCAGGATGCGAAACTTTCTGGTTAATGAAGGTTTGAACATTAATATAAACCTCCACGTCATTCGCTGGACAATATTCTGGTTCATGTAAACATTTAAGATACTTCACAGGAATCACTGAGATTAATACTAAAACTGGGATTTGTCAAGCTGGCTAAGCTACGTGTGGAAGGATGTATACTAGTGGACGGATAATTGAGTGTGAACGGTTTACTGGAGGAAGGATAACTATCGAAACAATAACTATTCGAAACAAAACTATTAGTGGAAGGAAAACTATCGTTGAAATGATAAGTACTGGTAGAAGAATAACTACTGGATAAAAATATTATTGTTGAACGTATTACCATTGTGAAAGTTTAGCTACACATGCAAGGAAAATTACTGAAGGAATGGTAACGTCTAATGAAATAGTTAGTGATAGATGGATAACTACAGGGAATATCATTGCTAGAGGAAGGATAACTACTTGTGAAAGGATTACTTCTCGTTCAAGCATAACTACTGGAAGAAAATATCATTGCTAGAGGAAGGATAACTTCTTGCGAAAGGATGAGTTATCGTTCAAGAATAACTACTAGAAGGATAACTACTGATGACTGGGTAACAGCAATTGCAAAGACAACTACCCATGGAAGGGCAAGTACCTGTGAAAAGCAACCTTCAAACCTGTAACTATCAATACTGGGAAACTTCTGTGAGAGGAACAACTATGGATGGAATGACAGCTGCTGGAATATAACTGATAAGGCAAATTGTAATAAGTTACGTAGCGTTAGGACAATATTGGAAAAAAATGTCCGAGTGTTGCTACTTGTAGTGTCAGTAGTGGTAGCGTCACTACTGATGGTGTCACTACAATAGGTCACTTCTAGTCGAACGTCACGTCTAGTAGAACGTCACTACTGGTAACGTCATTACTGGTAGTGTCACTACTAATAGCGTCACTACTAATACCGTCACTTCTAGTAGAATGTCACTACTGGTAGTGTCACAACTGGTAGTGTTACTGCTGGTAGTGTTACTGCTGGTGGTGTTACTACTGGTGGTGTTACTACTGGTGGTGTTACTACTGGTGTTACTACTGGTAGTGTTACTACTGGTAGTGTTACTACTGGTGGTGTTACAACTGGTGGTGTTACTACAGGTAGCGTCACAACTGGTGGTGTTACTACTGGCAGTGTCACAACTGGTAGTGTTTTTTCTGGTATTGTGTCCATGGGTAGTATCACTACTGGCAGTCTCTCTATTGGTAGAGGTACACTACTTGTAGTGTACGTTAGGCTACGTATGGCCAGCAGTACCAGCCTGGTTGATCATGTCCTGATTCACTGGAGCCCTGGTCAAGAACTGGGCCCCTGGAACACCCTCCAGATACAATCTAGGTATGGTACTGTTTTCTCCTCTGACATTACCTGATAGCTGTGACAATGAGACAACCTTAAAATGCATTACTAAGCACTGAAATCACATTATTATCTATATTAATATATACACCGTTTCTTAACGAGCAGGCTTTCCTGACACACTCGTTCATAGAGCCGTCTTCAGACTGGTTGGATATTCAGCTGTTTACTCCTTTATATACCAAAATAAAACACTGCTGAAGGTATGAAGGCACTTACCAGGCAAGAGTCACAAGATGTCATACACACAGCTCATACACGCAGACAACTGGAGCGTGAACTCACTCACCTTGACAACTCGATCGTGAAGATCTGGGTAAAATAAAAAAAAAACAATCAGGAGCGTGTAAACCAAAAACAAACAGACAAAAGCAAGGAAGGGGTTGGATATTCAGCTGTTTACTCGTTTATATACAACAAAGACACTAACTTGTACGTTGAACTATTGGTCTTTCGTCTCTGCGTGCCTAATAACTTTGCACATTGTCTTGTGTAGACTTAGTGTGGACTCGTAATATTTGTATATATAAATCATTTGCCTTATTACATAATATATTTCGTATGTGAGTTGACGGACTTTGACAAGTTGCATGTATACAAAGGTTTTCTAGAGTGTGACCCACACTGTTTTTCTGTCACCTTGTGGCACTTCTTTAATTTTATTCACAGATGGTTCTCATGCAAGACCGGTTTTTTTTATCACACTAATTATATTCAGGATGACCTTTATTAATGATAAAATACCTCTACACTTCTTTGTTCTACCTCATTAGTTTTGCCCTGCTAGAATGGCAGTTAGGCAAACACATTACAGATGAGCCTGTCTAGGATCTAGTGTCGGATAATTATCTGGGATCAAGATTCTAAATAATAATATATCTTTATTTACTACAAGTACATGTACAAAGTGTACGGATCTACCTGACATCAATGACATATTACTTTAGACAGCCCCTTTTTATGCAGAGCATTTCTGGCAAATTAGGTCAGTTTTATCCCAGGATGTGACACACACCAGTCGACTAACTCCAAGGTATGCATTTTACTGATGGGTAAACAGACAACCGGTGTAAAGAAACACGTCCGATGTTTCTACTCTGGCCGGGAATCGAAACCAGATACTCGCTGTGTGAAGCCTTGTGGCCAGCAGGCCATGAGTTAAACTCTGGTTGTCTGGGCTGTCTGCACTTGATTCTTAATGTCCTGTAGAAATATTTAAATTGTGATTAACACCTGGAGCCTGTTTGGCAGATTGCCTAGGGGCTAGATACTAGTTTTTTGTCTTGGTAAAGATGTCCTCCTAACTTCTATTTTCTCTGTGGGACAGACCAGCCAATGGGAAATTCCCACGTGATAGTTATCACTATGAAACACAAGGAAATCAGCAAAGATATAATCTCAATTAAATCTATATTAGCAGTTTTTAAGCGGGGGAAAAGGCCTCATTATTTTTTTCCAGGGGGAATATGAGCGACCACAGAGCAAAAATAAAGAATGGGCTTACACATGTTTTTATGCCCTAATTTGCATTTTCATGGGGGGAGGAGGGTGCGCTCTCCGCAGATCAAAACCTGAAATTGAACTCAAAATATGCAAGAAGTTAGCCTTCAAAAATTAGTTATTTATCCACCGTAGCTCCTTCTGCTGGTAACCAACTGACAGGGAAGTCGGCAGCTGGTTTCATAAACCTACCTACTGGTAACCACCTGACAGGGAGGTCGGCACCTGGTGTCATGAACCTGCCTACTGGTAACCACCTGACAGAGAGGTCGGCAGCTGGTGTCATGAACATATCTAATGGCCACTACCTGACAGGGTGGAATATATAAGGGTTTTAAAAAGCTTTATTAACCAGGAAGACTGGTATCCTCAGAGTGAGGTTGGCAGCTGGTGTCGTCAGGGTCACCGCGTCGAGTTCACGATAGTCTATGATCCTCCTGCCCTTGTGGCTAAGCGCTTCTTCTTGATTATAATAATAATAATATGATCTTCCATTTTTTAAGAAATTACTAATTAATGCATTGATCCCGAGTGCTTTTTTCCATAATTTGTGTATATGTTAGTATACATGTGTACACGCACATTTTCAAAAATAGCCTTACGTAAATACACAAAACCATGTATGGATATGTGCACAGGCACATATCCATACATACTTTGCTTCTCTGGAATTTTGTGACCTCCAACTCCTATTTCTTTTGCATACATCGAGGTGAATGAGACTGATTTTGTGGAAAACTGGGATGCCTTTCTAGGATAGCACAGCTATCGAATTACTTATAGTTTTTAGTTCTTTACGCCTTCGTTTTCATGCATATATATCAGAGTGAACAATCTAGACATACTTGCCAGACTCACACATACTTTGATGCTTAAAATGTTTAGGTAGAGGCTGCTCATAAAAAGCAAGAGTACCGGCAATTGCTACATGGGTAACTACCTAGGAAGTAAGAATTAGTACTAAAATAGGCAGGGTTAGAAGAGTACATACTGTAAAAGCAATTAACTATTTAAGTGTAACTATCTTAGACGGGACGCTACCAGTAGAAGAGGGAACACGTAGGAGCATTAACTATAGAGCCAATTTTATGAACTCACTCACTCACTCACTCTCTCTCTCTCACACACAAACACACACACACACACACACACAAAGAGGCCAGAGGCTGAAAAATCGTATAAGTAAAAGGATCTTAGGAAGAACATCATACCGAGCACATCTCCTGAGGTACCCATAGACCAAATAACTGCTGCAGACATCCAAGTAAGGAGTCATTCACGGCTCTGTATATCGTGTACGTCAGGCCCGTGTTGGAGTACGCAGCGCCATTTTGGAACCCACACCTGGCCAAACACACAAAGAAATTAGAAAATGTGCAAAGGTTTGTAACAAGACTAGCCCCGGAGCTGAGGGGTTTGTCCTACGAGGAGAGGTTAATGGAACTCAACTTGACAACACTGGAGGACAGGAGGGATAGGGGAAGAACATAATAACATATAAAATACTTAGATGAATTGGTAAGGTAGACAGGAACAGAATGTTTTAGAGATGTGACTCAGCAACAAGGGATCACAGCTAGATGTGGAAGACTCAGATGAATCAAAGCGATGTTAGGAAGTATTTCTTTAGTCAGAGAGTTGTCAGTAATTGGAATAGTGTGGAGAGTGACGTAGTGGAGGCAGAAACCATACATAGTTTTAAGACAAGGTTTGATAAAGCTCATGGAACAGGGAGAGAGAGGACCTAGTAGTCATCAGTGAAGAGGCGGGGCCAGGAGCTATGAATCAACCCCTGCAGCCACAAATAGGTGAGTAGAATTAGATGTGTACACACACACACACACACACAGGCCAAAGACACGTGTGCTAGAGCATGGAAAAGGTATGGAAGGCAAAGGACCAGGAAAACATGGAGTTGAGCCGAAGAGTCCGAAATGAATATGCATACATAAGGAGAGAAGCTCAGCGTCGTTACGAGAATGACATACCATCAATGAAACACAAAGAAACAGCAAAGATATAATCTCAGTTAAATCTATATTAGCAGTTTTTAAGCGTAGGAAAAGGCCTCATTATTTTTTTTCCAGGGGGAATATGAGCGACCACAGAGCAAAAATAAGGAATGGGCTTACACATGTTTTTATACCCTAATTTGCATTTTCATGGTGGGAGGGGGGTGCGCTCTCCGCAGATCAAAACCTGAAATTGAACTCAAAATACGTAAGTAGTTAGCCTTCAAAAATTAGTTATTTATCCACCGTAGTTCCTTCTACTCGTAACCAACTGACAGGGAGGTCGGCAGCTGGTTTCATAAACCTACCTACTGGTAACCACCTGATAGGGAGGTCGGCAGCTGGTGTCATGAACGTATCTAATGGCCACTACCTGGCAGGGTGGAATATATAAGGGTTTTCAAAAGCTTTATTAACCAGGAAGACTGGTATCCTGACAGTGAGGTCGGCAGCTGGTGTCGTCAGGGTCACCGCGTCGAGTTCACCGTAGTCTATGATCTTCCTTTTTTTAAGAAATTACTAATTAATGCATTGATCCCGAGTGCTTTTTTCCTTAATTTGTGTATATTTTAGTATACATGTGTACACGCACACTTTCAAAAACAGCCTTACGTAAATACACAAAACCATGTATGGATATGTGCACAGGCACATATCCATACATACAAAACTTTGTAACTACTGTGAGAGGAACGACTGTGTGTGGAATGACAACTGCCGAAATTTAACTAGTAAGGCGAATACTAATAATAAGTTACGTAGCGTTAGGAGACGGAGTACTGAAAACAATGGGCCAAGAAAAAAAAAAGAATTATTACCACTAGTGATTAGTTTTTCAGCTATGAATTCTTTGGATTACTTACAGTTGAGAGTCGTCTGCTCGTTGGAGCTCCAGTGTTTCCCAATCAATAGTACGACTCCCAATCCTTCCTTCTTTTCGTTTCTATTCTGTGTGCTAATCTCTTTGGAAGGTGATATATTTTGTCAGTGTAATTTTTCTGGTCATGGTAAGGGCTTGATTTCCTTGGTTTAGGGATTTTCATTGCTAAGAGGGCAGGTATAGGGTTTCGAGTTGTTCATTGGCGGTGAGTGGAGGGGAGGAGGGCTGGTATACCATCTTTCGTTAGAGTTTGGCAGATGTTTTGCTTTTGCTACCAGTCTTCCTGACTAATGAAAGCTTTAAAACGAACGCCAGGTTTAAGGTAAATAAAACTCTTGACAGCAGCGACCAACCTCACCGACAAGCTACAAGTCTTCCTGACTAATGAAAGCTTTAAAACGAACGCCAGGTTTAAGGTAAATAAAACTCTTGACAGCAGCGACCAACCTCGCCGACAAGCTACCAGTCTTCCTGACTAATGAAAGCTTTAAAGCTCACATCAGGTGAACAAAGTCTAAGATGTAAGAACCAGTAAAAGTTTACGAAGAATGTACAGTAAACAGCACATCAAAGTGAACAAAGTTTTACAGGTCAGAGTACAAAGTTAACTAGGGAAGTTTTATGGTAAAATGTAGGTGAAGTAACCATTTAAGAATGTTAGAAAAGCAAAAAATGACAAATTAAATAAAAATGAAGCATTATAAACGATAAAAATCTAGTAAAATGATAAAATTAATATAAATAATAAGAAAAATCTAATAATTATCACTCGCAGAATCCAGGATGCCGACACCAGTAGTAAAAGGTTCAAGCATGAAATTATTTCTTCCGTACATAATCCCTCCTATTAAATACATTTCTGCAATATTTTCTTTAACATGCATAAAAATTAGGAAAAAAAATAGTGGTTAGCGCAGATATCACCATTTATGTAACTAGAAAAAAGCAAGGTGTTCAACAGATTTGAGGTTGATCTGATAATCTTGACGACACAGACGTCAACCTAACTGATTAATGAAGGTTTGAAACTTAACATGTACCTCCACGTCAGGTGGTGACCAATAGGCTGGTTCATGGTACCAGAAAACCTTTAAGATACTTCGCAGGTACCGAGATTAATACTGAAACTGGGATTTATCAAGCTTGCTAAGTTACACGTGGATAACTATATACTTGCGGATTGATAACTAGTGCCTCTAAATTGCCACTCTCCATTGCTCACAAAATAAATTTGTCCATCACCACTAACACCGTTCCTGAGGAGTTCAAGGTGGCCATAATTACTCCTTTCTTCACGAAAAATAGTAGGTTTGATGTCAGCAACTATACTCCAAAATTATAGTAAACTAACATAATGGCAAAAACATTATCTAAAATTACTAATTAGGTTTTAAGAAATCTTACTCGAACGACACTTCCCTAATTAATCTGATGGATTACATGAGAAATGAAGTTTCGGTAGGGAACCTCATAGGTATGTCAACATTACACTTGCAAAAGACCTTCGATGCTGTCAACTACAATATATTAGGTAAGAAACTACAAGCTACCGGCATAGGTTCTGTAGGCTGGTTTAAGTTCTACCTGAGCAACATGAAACAAGTTGTCAAGATCAACAACACAGAATCAGAACCCTTGCTGATAGCATGTGGGATTTCCCCAAGGTAGTATTCTGGGTGTCTTAGTGTTCCTGTGTTATGTGAATGACATGACCATCGGTGTCAAGTGTAAGCTTCTATTGTATGCAGGTGACAGTGCTCTGTTAATGTCAGGTAAAGACAAACAAGATATAGCTAATATACTACCACTAAAATTAGAGTCCTGCAGAAAATGGTTAGTGAAATATCTGGGAATCCCCTTTGACTCAAGCATGTCATGATAATTGACAGGGAACGGTGTAGTAAAGAAAGCAAATGCCAGATTAAAGTTCCTCTACAGACAAGCACAGTGTCTACCTGAGGATCGGCGCGTCATCCTGCTCCCGCCGGGTATCTAGATTCCTATTCTTTATTTCTGACCAATCATAAGCCTTCCCTGAGTGGCTTCAGCTAAGTGGTGATGACGTCTGCTCGCTTGCCATTGGTTTAGCAGCCTTCACGAGCAGTATTTTATATTATTGTAAGCACGAGCAAGTGGTACTGAATCAATAACAACACTGCGACTAGCCGAGGATTCGAACCCATTTCGTTTTGGCCCAGTGGGTGCTTGAGTCTTGTAGGATTGCGTGGTCCTGTGGGTTAGAACGTTGTGTGATTTTCGCTACCGTTAGAACACGAAAATTTTTGTATGGAACAGAGGTATGCCGCATTTAGCACTATTCTCTTTACCAGGAGATACGTGGAGTATATCTGGAGAGGGTTTCGGGGGTCAACGTCCCCGCGGCTCGGTCTGGAGTTTGGAAAAAAGCCTCGGACGTAATTAACAATTTAGACAACATCGAAGAATACACATTGATGGGACGAAAAGTGTTATTACCAAAATGTATCGGTGAAGATTTAAGTGAGCGAATTTGACTTGCTGGGTGACTTAACAAATGAGTAATTGGAGTCATAAACGAATATCCATCATCAACAGGGCCCCATTAAGGAATATTCTAACAGGTTTCTACAGCGCCTCGTCGGTGATTAAATTATAAATGTCTTCATCATAAAATTATAAAGCATCAGAGAATAAATATTCCTCTTTTAGAGAATCGCTTTTCAGGTATCGAACACGAATAAGAAATAAGAACATAAGAACACTGCAACAGGCCTACTGGCCCATGTGAAACAGGTCCATACCGCTCCCCGGGCTTAGAACAATAACCACCTAGTCAGGTCACTTCCATTTAAGGAAAGGGCACGGCATCAGACCTGGTTGCACAAGCTTGTCAGCTCTAACTCACACCCACCCACACCCACTCATGTACTTATCCAACCTATTTTTAAAACTACACAACGTCTTAGCTTCTATGACGGTACTCGGGAGTTTATTCCACTCATCCACAACTCTATTACCAAACCAGTGCTTTCCTATATCCTTCCTGAATCTGAACATTTCCAACTTGAAAACATTGCTGCGAGTCCTCTCTTGGCTGGATATTTTCAGGACGCTATTTACATCCCCTTTATTTATTCCTGTTTTCCATTTATACACCTCAATCATATCCCCCCTAATTCTACGCCTTTCTAGAGAGTGCAGATTCAGGGCCCTCAGTCTATACTCATAGGGAAGATTTCTGATACATGGGATCAACTTTGCCATCCTCCTCTGTACTTTTTCCAGTGCATTTATATCCATTCTGTAATATGGTGACCAGATTGTAATAATGTTGGTAGAATTACCGACAATATGAAAAGTAAAATAAAAATGATCTCACACACTTCTATTCCAGTCAAGATACTAAGACCAAAAGAGACATCATCATCGGGTTTTTCCTAAGTGCGTTCCGAATTTGTAGTCCTGAGTTTCTTGACGAGGAATGTACATACATTCACCAAACCTTCACTGAGTTACATTTTCCTTCCTTTTTCATCAAACACTGCAAGAAAAGAGCTCTTCATATCATTAATTCTCCACGAATCAACACCACTCTCAACAAAGTTATAATTCTTCCCAACAGCCAGGTTGCACTGAACGTTTCTAAAGTACTTTCACAAGCTAACACCAGAGTCGCCATCGCTTCTAGCACTTCAATAAAGGATCTAACCAGGACAAATCCAGCACCACGAACCAGTCAATGCAGGGGTTTTACACTATACCCTGTGGAGGCTGCGACAAGATTTACGTTGGTGAAACAGCAAGAAACCTCGACACCCGCCCTCAATGAACACATTTACGCATGTAGGAATGATACTTAAACACGCCTTGTACAACACCGAAATTCCACCAATCATCTCGTGAAATTCAGGGACGCCAAGTTAGTGATCAAAGAAACTAATTTCCGCAGACGCAAGTGCCTCGAATCAGCACTAATCGCTGTTTCGAATACAATTAAACAAAACAAAGGCAGCTTCACCATCTCTGAAGTCTTAGCAAGAATCCTCCTGAAAACGGTAAACCCTGCCATCACATAGTCTCTCCTGTTAATACTACACAAAGCACATTACAGAGAGTGAACACAAACAGGCCTTCTCTATCCAGTCTATATTTGTCTAACCTAGTTTTGTGTTACCCAAGTAATAGCTTTTATATCCTTTTACTCATGGACGAGTTAATTGCTCTACCATATTGTATTACTGCTACTACCACTAGTATTGCACCTCACTCTGAGCCTACATATACCCTCTGTGTCCATATACTGTTTGTAACGGCTTGACAAAGCTCCTGGAGAGCGAAACGTTGCCACAATAAAATGTCACATTAGTTGCACTTGTGTCCTTTTACTTTTCACAATATGGTGACCAGAACTGAGCAGCATAATCTAAATGAGGCCTAACCAAAGATATAGACTTGGAGAACAACCTGAGGACTTCTATTATTTATACTTCTTGATATGAAGCCAAGGATTCTGTTAGCTTTATTGCGAACACTTGTGCACTGTTGTCTTGGTTTCAGATTTCTGCTAACCTGAACTCTTAAAACCTTTTCCCAATCAGTAGTATTAAGATCCGCACTATTCAGTTTATAAGTGGCATGGTTATTGTCCTGTCCAAAAAGACACAATATTTGATGACTCTTCCAACAGTTTTCAGTATGAAAGACTTGCTTTCATTTCTGAAACTACGCAAATTAACAATGCTCTCTCTCTCAGCTTTGACACAGTTACTCAAACTGGTGTTTGAGAGTGATATCTGGTTCAACTTTCTCGTTTGTTGCTCCCCAGGGACAAACATTACAGTTTTTACCAGACGTGGTTTGATGTGATACCCTCCCATTAAATGGCATGTCTTGCATTCTGCAATGCTTAGAACAAATTTAAATAATTTAATCAATCTAAGTAAACATAAGCAGCCTTTCTTTTCTCCTTATAGCATCATTTAGGAATTAAATATATATAGCAATAATATCTAGTGAAAGTATGTCATTATAGCCACTTGGGTAGAAGCAGCCATGACTAAGCAGGCATCCAGTATGTAAAGACCCACATACTGGATGGCTGCTAAGTCACGGATTCCTGAATATGCTATATATTATGAAGTATGCATAGGTAGTAATTCTTCGCAAAAAAAAAAAATAATAATCGATGAAAAGTAGAAGCAGAAGAAAAAATTTTACAAAAGCAGAAACAGCAGCCGCTACCTCAGCGAAAGCAACAACAGCCCTTACAGCCTGCTCATTATTAACTACAGCAGGAGCCAGCGCATTAATTACCGCAGGAGTCGGAGCATTATCAACTACCGCAAGAGCCGGCGCATTATCAACTACCGCATGAGCCGGCGCATTATCAACTACCGCAAGAGCCAGCGCATAATCAACTACCGCAAGAGCCAGCGCATAATCAACTACCGCAGGAGCCGGAGCATTGTCAACTACCGCAAGAGCCAGCGCATAATCAACTACCGCAGGAGCCGGAGCATTGTCAACTACCGCAAGAGCCAGCGCATAATCAACTACCGCAGGAGCCCGGGGCATTATCAACTACCACAAGAGCCAGCGCATAATCAACTACCGCAGGAGCCGGAGCATTGTCAACTACCGCAAGAGCCAGCGCATAATCAACTACCGCAGGAGCCGGAGCATTATCAACTACCAAAAGAGCCAGCGCATAATCAACTACCGCAGGAGCCGGAGCATTATCAACTACCGCAAGAGCCAGCGCATAATCAACTACCGCAGGAGCCGGCGCATTATCAACTACCGCAAGAGCCAGCGCATAATCAACTACCGCAGGAGCCGGAGCATTATCAACTACCACAAGAGCCGGCGCATTATTAACTACCGTAGAAGGCGCATTAACAACAGTCACCGCCACGGTAAAGTAAGCCACAAGATTCATGAATACATTTTCGGGAAACAAAATATTTCAAGGAAGACAACGACAGAACCTTATAGACGTAAGAAATGTTCCGTCATTTAAAATTTTGATATTGTCTCGGGCATTAGGCAAATGAAGTCTTGACCACCTATGTGGTTCTGGCGCTGCAGCCCACATCACAAGTGAACATTTTCTCGTCTTGGTGTATGCAAATGCTCTCGAATTTTACGAGGAGTTGCAATTGTCTGGAAAAACACAGATGAAGACATTCGGCGTCGCCGCTATTTTACCATATTGCATTTTCTTGTTTTCTTCATTATAGAAACACATGTTCATGTTGAAGCTTCATATTTCATGTTTATTGGTACATAAATTTTGTTGAGAAAGCTGTTGTTTGCCTGTCTTCAAAAATGTGATGCTAGAGAGTTCCTTATGAGGTACAAAATCTACACGAATTTTTCCAGTCCCGAATAAGTGTGTCTGATCTCAGTGTCCATGATGTATCACTGCACTTTGTTACTGTTGGTGAGACACGGACACAAGTACAGTTAGTGTTAATAAGTCATACGGACAGTGTCAAAATCCTTGGAAGAAGAGCCTTCAGTACCAAGTACCCCTCCTTCCTCACCCGCACTCTCACTCTCTTAAAGGAGTGCACGAAGCAGTGTGTCCATATCTCAGACATACTATTTTATGTTCTAAATAAAAGAAAGTTAGCTTAATATAAGTAACATTTCATCATTTGTAAAAATCATATATCAGTTCTTACACATATTTGGAAATTGTTATATTCGATGTCTGTATGAAGATGAGAAGGAAGTGGACTGCAGTATGCATACAAGCTCTTGATAGGCAGGCCCTTTTTAAGTCCAACCTTAAGTCCAACTTACGTAGCTTCAGTAATCGTGGCATACTAAGAGTACGTTATATTTTATACAGTGTGTCACACATCCATATAGGCATGGCCTCCCGACCAGCCAGCCAGCTGCTAAGAGTATTTCAACCCGGACCTCCTTGTTATGCTAGCACCTTTTTTCAACCCAGATAATCACAAGGAAACCCAACATAGTTGTGAAGCGATGCTGAAGAGTTGTGTCTCAACATTGCCTGACTTGCCTCAAGTCTGGTCACCGACAGTTTTCGCTTTTACTCATTGTCGTACATATTGTTTATCCACTGTACATGTGAACGGAATATGTAAGTATTTGCTCACTGCTGACTATTTTTCGCTTCTAATTTCTTACTTGGTTATTGTGCTATAACCAGATGTGCAGGTCACAAGACTATACCTGTGATTGTAACAGCGACTCTCATCAATGACTATTGCCCAACCAGTTTTTTTTACATCCATAAAATCTGAATTTATCAAGCTTGAAAACGTTATTTCAAGTTATTGGTTGGAAATCGTTAGAACCCTATTCTTATCTACTTTATGCATATCTGGCTATCTTATACAGTTGATCCTTGGTGTTCAAACGTACCGGACCTCGAACAAACCGGAGTCCGAACCATTTTGTTGAACATTTTGTTGAACATTTTTCTGGAGTTCGAACATGACTAGTTTAAAATTCAGCTGTTAAAAAAAACTTACAGCCCTGCTTTGAAGTGATCTCTGACACTGCCCAGACTGTTGGAAGAGTCAGTTCAACATCCTCTAGTGTGTGAGGCTGATAATTAAAGCCTGGAAAATACTTTTTCGGACCTCGAACTTTTGGCAGTTCGAACACCAGCTTGGAACCAATTAAGTTCAATGTTCAATGTTCTTGAAATCCTTCGTCATTATAATTCTCTCAGGGCAGTGCAGGTTCAGGGCTCTCTATCTATCAGTCTTCTGAAAGATTATACAGCAGATTTATTTCGTTATCCTTCGCTGTATGTTTTTCAAAGTATTTAACTCCATTCAATTGTTTGTATCAAGAACTGAGCTGCATATCTAAGATGTAGAATGTCCTTAGTATAATGAATCCTCTTCATTATACTTTTAGATATAAATCTAAGCAGACGGTTAACATTTTATACACACCTAAATACTATCTTTTTTTTAACTATTGTATATAATAGTATAGCATTACATCACCTCGTTTATAACATTAAGGGCTAATAAGGGTTAGGGGTATATTTTTCCACAAGTGATCTCCATCTTCCAATTTTCAGATCATGGAATTAGATTGTCTAAATTCCCCTTAACTTCTACGGTGTGCTCCTCTGAACCAATTCTTTGGTATATTTTAGGGCCTTTGGAGACTTTATTCATGTTGCATCCTTCGCCAGGTTACTAATGTAAATAAGGAACACGTGGCCTAAAACTTGTCTTTGTTAAATGCTACATGTGATTGGTCTACATTCTGATTTCAGTCTAATTATGCACACTGTTTCCTAACAGGCAGCCATGTCTCAATCAGAAAAAAAAACTCCCATTAAATTTACTGCCACGTTCTTTAAGAACTACTCTTTATTGTCTGGATTCACTAGAGGAAGGTATGGACAGCAAAGTCAATATAACTAAACAAAAAACAGCACATGTTGGACGCCATGTATTGTCGACAACACAATACACACCGCCCAGCAAATTTCAACTGAATATCTCCACAAACAAGTGTGTGTGTTTGTTTACACTTGTAATGTCAGTGTTTGCGAGGTGACACTCCAAGTATTTCGTACTCGGGCGATAGTGTACCGGGTACAAATACAAATAAATTCGTTGTTGGAAGCGAAATTGCTGGTCATGAACATTGCAAAATATATATATACTAAAGATATATTGATTGTTTTTAGTGGAAACTAGTAACAATAAATTAAAAAGATAATTTAAGAAAGGGGAGAAGAATAAGAAATAAAAAAAATTGTATTAGTTAATGAAGATAATCCGCATGAGAGTGATCGAGGAATCTCTGTCTTGTTAGTTACAAGGAGGCTACACTGACCACTTTTCGCCATAAAGTGGGCGAAAAGTGGTCAATGAAGCTCACTTTCTGAGATAAACGTCATGATGTAAAGCTTTGACACATTGTCAATAATTACTGCATACGTGTCTATAATACCTCTCCATTTTAATCCAATTTTTTTTAAACTCAAATAGGCTACTATGTAACTGCATTTGTACCATTTTCTATATTATAAACTTCATAATACGAGCACCCATCTTGAAGCATAGTTTATACCACAAAATTTTTTTTTTTTCAATTTTTATAAGCAAATATATCCCGTCTTGCTTCTTCATATTTTCTACTACACTCATGTCCCCCAATGTACTTAATTTCATTACAATGAACATCGAAATTTCAACAAATATAATTGTAATTTGATGATATTAGTATTAGTGTCACTTAAATATTTATGCCTATATCCACAATAAAATATTATATTCCATTAAGAATAAATTAATATTTTTAAATTAAGAAGAAAATAAATTTAAATTAAGAGGGGGAACTATGGGAAAATCTTAATTTACGATTTTTATCTCCGGACATGAAAACGCATAATGTATTCACATGAAATGGAAAACCATTTATATCACATTCTATAACGTGATATTAAATTGCTTATGGGGTTAACCAGTAACCCAGCCGATGGTGTCGTGAAAAATATCATGCACATAATCTTACGTATAAATACAGCGTGAGTGATTAGGATTGTATGACACTTGGCATTGTACCGAGGGAGCTCTGGCACTGCTAGCCAAAGAGAACGGAAACAAAGAATGGTATTATGATTCGCGAAACACCTTTATAAGATTTTAAAAATACTATCATCATTTCAGATTAGTGATAGAACTAATAACGACTATTTGACTAAAAGATAGAAGGCGATATTTGTTTATAGATACCATTATTTCTCGCAGTTTATTAAAAGTAATTTACTTGCATGGGACTTATTCACAAGAAACCTGGAGCCTTGTTTCATGTTTAATTTTTTACGAGTTTCGTGTCATGTAGAATGATGGGTCTGCTGAGATGAGTGTCCTGTGACATGCTGTTCCCACAATGAACCTACCTGAAAAATGATGGAATTAGAAGTGTTCTATCAGCAGCAAGTGTCAAAACCACTTTTCCAAGTACCACTGACTCCAGGTCCCCTGCCAAATGTAATTTTTCGTAAATTTTGCATATTTCATTTCCTTTTTGGCCGATATTTTTGAAACTTCAGCACAGGATACTCGATATAAGCTTCTAATAGTACACCAAAAATGAATGTAATCGGTTCATAAATAAAGACGTCGAATATTTTTGAGCGAACGACCCCTTCAGGTAGTACCTTATCTGTGGGCGTCAGCACCACATCAACGCTTTTAATGTGAATAATAAGAGTTATCCGGGAAATTATTTCTTATTTTTACTAAAGTAAACCTTTTAAAAATAAGAAACTATCCATACTTACCTCTTGCCGTAAAATAACGACAGACATGTTAATATTTCACATCCGTGTTATCCATCACTTTACTATTTTTTATTACAGTGATAGGTTTTGATGACTAGTTTACGGAATGCATTCCAAACGACAGAAATCATAGAAAAACGCATAGATATGTGCAAAGGTAAACAAACAGAGTGAAAGAGTGTGTTCTGTCTTTTTTTCAGAATTTTTCAACATCAAAGGTTGTAGGGCTGATTGAACAACCACTAGACTTTAATTGGGAAACAAGTAACTTGTGCATCGCTACACCACGTAATGGTTGGATTAACAAGCTGGACGGTTTTAACCATAGCTGGCGACTGAACACGTGGCTGAGAATGGTGCGGGAAAGGCTCAAAATGGATGAGAAAGAACCGGGAAAGAGTGGAGAGAGAAAGGGACTGGAAGGATCAACAGAAATGGAAAGACTTTATGGATTAATGGGATATGGGTTTGAAGATGTGCTTTCGAAAATGCAGAACCAATCATAGTGTCTCTTATCGGAAGGATATTTCATAAATCACGTTTTGTCTTCACTTCAGCTTTAGATAAACATTTACTACAAGCTACCAAAGCCCGCGATTAATATGGGGAATTAATATCATTTTCCATTCAGTCAGTTGTTAAAATTTGCTCTATTAATAAACATCGATAAGGGTAACTGAAGAGATACGCTTCTAATTCACCAATCACAAGCCTAATAGTTCTTTATCTGATTAAGGCGTGTCTGGAGATATTGTAGTATCTTGAGAGAGAAAACACCATCACGAGAGAATTGTTCAACGTGTACTCAGTAGTAAATCACAGCTAAGCTCTCAGGGTCCGCCTGAGGTGTGCCACTGGGGAACAACTGCTGTTGGTGTCAGCAGACAGTGCAGATGTGTAGCCTAGCACATTGAGTATTTTTGTTTCTTTAGTGTGTACACGTGTACTCACTTGTACTCGCCTATGTATACTAAAGTCGATTTTCAGCTTCTGTCCTCTTGAGCCCTAAAGCACACTATCTTAATATTATGCATGAAATATCTTTCCGCCACACCGCCATCCAGGTCACTGACCAGGTGATTCAGGATGAAGTGATGCTTACTGATCTCTGTATCCAGTGTAGGAACATACGAAAATTGGCAGCGTTTATTGCACTAAATCACAGCTATAAGTGAAGTATAACAAACATATTTGGCAGTTATTTATGTTGATCGAATTATTACATATATAACGCATCAGTCTCGGTCGGTCATCAGTCTCGGTCGGTCATCAGTCTCGGTCGGTCATCAGTCTCGGTCGGTCATCAGTCTCGGTCGGTCATCAGTCTCGGTCGGTCATCAGTCTCGGTCGGTCATCAGTCTCGGTCGGTCATCAGTCTCGGTCGGTCATCAGTCTCGGTCGGTCATCAGTCTGTGTCAGATGGTACACACTTATAGTAGTAGACATAAAGCTGCATATTTAATATGTTCTTCCTTAATCATTGTGTTGTTTCATTTCAAGCTGGCTATTTTTTATCACTGATTAATAGGAATTCAGCATTTTTTTAACCTTCCGCTCTTGAAAAAGAGGGATATCCCTTTTTTATCCCAGTATTATATTAAAACATTCGGTATTAATTATTTGAAAATAACTTGAATGTAAGTTTAGAAAAACTTGGCTACATATCCATCAACAACAAGAGGTACACTTACATTCGTCAGTAGTAGTTTTCGTAGTTATTATTTCTGTGTACAAATTTCGTTTAGTGCTTGTCATTTAGGAACCACGGAATGCCCTGCAGGTAAACTCCAGGTAGGTTATGTTTATATTCTACTGCACAGTGTATAATAGAGCGTTGATGATTGATCTTTCTTGGTTTCTGACTAAAAGTGTATCTACCTGCTCTCTGAATATTCTGCTATTGAAGTTTTCTGTTCTCTAGTCTTTCTCGAAATCTGTTTTTCTCATATTTTTCTTTAGATTACAGACGCGTTTAACCAGGTGAAGACTCCATACATGTCTTGCTTACTCTCTAAGTCTGACATAAGTTGTAGAGAAATTTTCTCCAGGAGGGGGGTATCAGCCCACTTCAGCCCCTTCAGCCCCTTTCAGCCCTGAGGGGCCCAGCCCTCTCAGAAGGGGCAAGCGTCTTTTTTACTGCTACAGTGAGTAATTGATCACAGATGCCGTACGAGTATCTGACGTGGTCAAGTGACCGATGCTCCTTGCAGTCCAGTGTTGCAAAGTGTATTTTAATAAGAGACAGTACATCTCTTACTTTAGCAGGACAATTAAGGAAAATCCTGCTCCCACTTTATCACCATGGTAAAGAGAGTGGACATTGTTGTCTATGCTTAAGACAGCAAGAATCAAACATTCTGTTTTGCTTCATCGAGGAAGTGGCAAGGAAGCAAAAAGTACTATGTCAGCTTTTTTTTGTGCTGGGGGGGGCAGTGACGGGCATGGGGCGGTTGTGGCGTCTTCAGATTACTTTTGACTCTACTGGTTGACACTGACGCCAGGAAACCAACAAAGAAAAACGATCTGTGGTTAGTGTGAACAAAGTGTCTCACAAAACACAATAAAAAACTTAAGAGAAGTGTGATCAGCTTCTCTTGTGTTTAAAATTGTGAACAATAAAGACAAATTTTGTGGAACATAGTTGTACCAGTGTGCGTTTTTCCCAGACAATGGAAGACCCTGGACATCCAAGGACACTTCGCTTCTATCAAGTCACCGATACCTGTCGAAGGTGTGAAACACCCTTTGCTCACGTTACAAGAGCAAGGTATGTTACGAATTTCTTGTAGTACGGGGGACTGCGCAGTACTTGAGTTGCAAGGAGTTTGTAATCAACCTATAGTCGGCAGTAAGGTGTGGACTTTTGAGTCCAAACAAGTATGTATTTTGTCAGCCATCAGTGAATGAAATATGCTGACATAACACCCCCTAGGTGTAATTTATAATCTTACAAATTATAAATCTTTACAGCCCGTTGAAAGATGGCTTCGACAGCTTCTAGACCTCGTCTGCAGGGGCGGCTGTGTAGGCGATGAGTTGTCTTTAAGTTAAGTTTTCACTGTTTAAACTTAGCTGGTAATGCCATTTCTCAACATAAGTCGTTTGAATGTCTGGTCATCGCTATCTGTATATATAGATTCCTGATCGTTTTCCTTATGTTCACCAGACACGCATATTTCGCTGTAACTAATCTATCATGGGAGGTTAGTTGGCGTCGTGAGGGCTCTTAAATATAGGAAACGGACCTGACCTCCCCTTCCTTGGACAAAACCATATTGCCTGTCGCTTCCCCAGGCATTGCACGACCAATGTGAATATAGCGCTCCCCTTCCCCGATGGAATTTAATAATAACTGGATATATCACTGTGACTGCCCAAGCCGAGAAAAACATCCCAGTATTCAATAACCCCAGTTCACTATGCCTTATTTCAAGCGATTG
>NC_069408.1:71413549-71484582 GCF_026875155.1 Cherax quadricarinatus
ATTCATTCAGTGGTAAATACATTACATAAATACTTTACATAAGGTAACATTAAGAAAAAACACGGTACGATACCCTAGCAAATGTTACATCATTATACCAACAAAATATTATATCCTCAGTTATTAGCATTCTTAATAAAAACGTACTATATTGTTTTAATCCTACAATTTTCTTAAGCAATTTAGGTATTTATATACATTGACTCTTATCTCGTAACTTTAAGGATCTCTATTCCCTTATCTACACTCCTTCGCAAATTTCCCGCTCTTCCCCAACACAATTATCTTCTTCCACTTTCTCTAGCCATTTTCTCTTCTCACACATGTCCTCCCCATCACCACGAAGTTCCCCACACCGTCCTCGTACCCTCTTGGTCTCGTGCCATTCGGGTCTCAAATAAAAATCGATACCCAGTCACCCGGGACACATGCCTGCGAGAGTTCACCTGACACGGAATTTCGGTGAGCGCGACACCTCTTACTTCCGATGTAAATGCATCAGTTCCTATTTCCCCACTTTCCTTCCTTCCTTCCTTCCTTCCTTCCTTCCTTCCTTCCTCCCTCCCTCTCTCTCTTTCTCTCTCTACAGGGTTTAACAAGGTTAGGTTAAGGATCACTAACTTTATTGACAAGTTAAGGATTCTTGACATGCCAAGAGCTGTTACCTACATCAGCTCATTTCAAAGCATTTTAATTATGAAACATACAAGTAGGGAACAGGATGAAGTTGGAGCCATCTGTGGGACAGCATTTTCATTTGATCAACTGACTTTATCTCGTTGACATTATAATGCTGTACGAATGTGTTCCATACTCGAGTCATCCTGAGAATAAATGATCTCAGATGAAGTGATGTTCTGGAGAAGGGTACAACCAGAGTGAAGTTGCTGCTTTCTGCCCGTCTTGTGGTAAAGAAGCTTGCTTCTCGCTGTCTTCGAAGTGGAGCTAGCTCTTTCTCTCTCTCTCTCTCTGAATATGGGAAATGCCATCAATTTTCTAGTTTTTCCCAATATCAGATATTCCTGTAAATTCCATTCAACAAAGATTTTTTATCCGATAATCTTCCCACAAAGGACCAAAGGACTAGAGATCATCTTAAGATATTTCAAGTTGGGAAATGACTGGTATCAGGGCTAATCTTAAGTTTTGTCTGTATTTCTCTGGGTTAACATAAATAAAGGTTAATATACGTCCATGTAATCACACAAATGATAGTAGCGATAGTACTTTGAACTTGCTTATCTAAAGGAGCTGCCGCAAAATTCATTCCTAACAGTTTAAATCTCACGACTCATTCTTCATTCGCACTAAAAATCAAGCGCCTTGCATAGCCCGTAATTTTAAAAATTTCGCTATTAACCCCATCTAGCATCCTAGTCACTCGTGACTAGAAAAAAAAAATTTTTTTTAATGATTTCCATCACATCTGTCAGAGACGGCAACATCTTGGAGTTTTGCTACTGGAAATTCTTCAACATTTGTAAATGTTGGGGAGGACTTGATCTACTTACACTAATGGGTTCCTCCACAGGTGACTCCACCTTCTGCTGCTTCAACTCTCCTCTGTCAGTAGTACTGTGTAATATACTGTTATATCCGTGACGTCACAGCTAGTCGCTGAGCCTATAAAGTAACGGGAATGACAGTATACTACATAGTACTACTGACAGTAACGGATATAACAGTATACTGTGTAGTAACTGTTATAATCCCTACTTTATAGATAGGCTCAGTGAACTGAACAAAGGCTGGCCCAAGGAACCGTGAATGTCACAGAAAGAAGTCACAAACAGGTCCGGTTGACCTCGCAGACCACTGCAGAGTCACCTGACCTAACTTTTTGGACTTCTTCTTTGGGTGTTTGTGAAGAGCACAGTTTACGTACCAGCACTACCTGCAACCCTGGAGGAACTGAAAATTTCTATCACTGAAGCAGTTCGCATAACACCAGATTGCTGCGAGCGTCTGGAACCGAACTGGACATATCACATCCATGTTTACCGAGCAACCAGAGGGGAGCACATTGAGTGCCTTTAATACTACCCTATACCACATGAAACAATGTAATCCTGCATCCGAAGCTACTAACTGTGAAACTTTACAGTAAAGTTACATGTTTATACTTGTTTTGAAATCAGGGAATGCATTTGTGGTACTCTTTATCAAGCTTGATAGACTGAACACATTGATTCCTTGATGAGGGACTGATTACCTCAAACTACTACTATTCTTCCACCGTTCTCTGTATTGGAGTGAAGAAGCCAATGGCTGAAAAACTTTCTACAGTAAAGATTCCCAAAAGCTGTAACAAGTGCCTATAACTCTCCTTAGTGACTCTTAGCTCCCAATTCGACTGATCGCTAGCTCATGTGGAAACCTTACTGATTTATAATAGACTCTCTAACTCTTAACTCACCATTAAGACTCTCCTTAATACACATTAAAGTTGTTTTAAAATGGAAGATAGTGATTGGAAGAGCGCCACACTCTTATTAAACAGAAATTTATTGAGATCACTGGTTCAACACTTAATTATGTGTGACACTGTATTTAAATCATTACAAATTTATGTACTATCTTCGAAAGAACCCTCTTCCTCAGGATCGACAGAGTACCTTCTACGGCATTACGTGTAGTACAATCTTACATCGTGCATCGTCTACTTACATAATTATCAAACTTGTTTATCAACTACAATCGTACTCGAAAATCTCATCAAGAATTCTGCAACGTTGTCGTTAACAAGAGATTCTAACAACTCGACTGTAATATAATGAATCATATCATCGACAATGTCTTAACATATCCACAGCATCTCATTATCTCTCAAGAAACTCTCTAAGATTTCAAACTAACCTTCTAATAATCTTAAAGTCCTCCTAATATCATTAGAGTCACCACCTATATTAAAACACTAACAACCATATATCTATTACAACTTATGTCAAAAAATCTACAGAAATAATTATGATTTACTATCAAGGGATATCACAGTGACATCTCAATAATTGCGAAACTTCATTTATCATCACTTAAATTCATATCACTGAAATTTCGGATCAAATTCGTGGAAAAATGCAACTAACAGCCATAATATTATTTAATAAAATTACCTCCTCATGATGATAGGATTGAGATATAAATGTGCATCACACAGACCACGAGTCTCCCAAATGAGAAGTTGTTTCACTTATTTTCATGTGAAATAAGCCAGTTCCCCAAATTAACTAAGCTCTGTTAATGTGTTTACGAATTCTCTCTCAAACAATTGTAATTGGTCACA
Source organism: Cherax quadricarinatus (assembly GCF_026875155.1). NCBI lineage: Eukaryota > Metazoa > Arthropoda > Malacostraca > Decapoda > Parastacidae > Cherax > Cherax quadricarinatus. The sequence continues at coordinate 71,416,833 of NC_069408.1, forward strand.
GCCAAGATTCTCATTGCTTTAAGTCTGTGTCATAGCTTCATGCTGCTGTTTCCGGTCTGAGCGTCTATCTGCTACATCCGGTTATGAAAACTGAGACATGTTCAACATTTGTCTCAGTTTCATTTTGTCGATATTGTATACCATTCTTGTACTTCCGGTGTAAGAGAAACTTACCATATCACTGGGAAAATATATCTTAATCTGATTATGACAAGTCTATCATGAACATGGGGTATCGTATTTGTCCTACAGTTACCCCGATTAAACTATCTTACCAATAACTTAAATCATCCATTTGTACTAGCCTTGCCTCAACAAGGCTTAGTTTTTCCTAACTGGTCATTACCTTTTATTATCCCAGTAAATCAACATACCCAACCTAACCTGACTAATTTTCAGTCTAATAAATTTCCCCTCCACAACCAAATGTTACACTGAAATTGCTCCATATTTCACTTAAATTTAAAATTTATACATTTTCCTCATATTTCTCTTGTCTAACAAAAGTGTTTAGCCCTTGTCGAATAAAATTAAAGAAATGTACGAGATATAAAAATTATATCTAACTAAAAATACACGTTGGGGCCCGTAAAGATTTAGCGGAACTTTGCCTGACTGAATCAGCCAAATAACTTATGAACTCCAATGGTTACATATGTTAAAAAATAGCCAGTGACTGAATACGTTAAAAAAATAACCATTAGTCTAACGTTAAAACAAAATACCCAGTACAAAATACATCCACAAGATGGTCTATCCACCAGACTCCTGTTGCATCCTATGATCTATATCTTCCCATTCTGCTCATCCTCTTAATTATTTTTCCACACCTGTTTTGAGAGGTCTCAATTATCATGGTATGGCCCTCCTCATTTACGTTCCCGAAGTCTCGTATCTCTGCTGTTTATACCTGCAATTTTAAATGCACTCTTATAGTGCTGCCCACTGCACTGATGGTTCCCAGTACTGTGATGTGGGATTCCCGGCTGTTTCCTGTGGATGAGAGCGTGATTTAGAGATGCTTGCTGGAGAGAGTAGGCATTTCCATGCAGTTATAAACACTAGGTTGTTATTATCGGCATTTCTTGTATTTACGCATTTTTTCCTTTTTGTAGTTTCGGGATTTTTTTTAAAAAATAAAGTTACAAGTAATGTAGAGTTTAGAGTCATCACATTCCGAAGTCTGTTTGTTTTAACACTGACATGTGCGTATTTATTGATTCACATGTCATGTCCTTTGCGCTAAAAACCACTGGTTCGGCTCCCATAAAAAGGGAAAGCTCAAAAAAAAAATCTTTTCTTTCTTTTGAGCCCTTTTTCTTTCTGGTGTTCAGGTCAAAAAATTGGGCAGATTCGAAGCTGTGAATGTTGTGAGCAGTACTTTCTGCAAATGGAACATTCTGATTTCCTTGTCAAGGATTTTCCCCTTTCCCCAAATTTATTTTCCCAGTATAGTCCCCGTGCATCAGAAGACGGGAAAAAGTTAGGGGTTGCCAACGGGTACTTTCTATTCGCCCCGGGTTCGAGGTGAGAAAAAGGAACTCCCCCCGGGTTTTTGTTTTTATAACGTGCACACGAGCCTCAGACATGCATGAAGAAGCCTGATACTTCTCACGAGAGCCGTCAGTTTTTTGGTTGACGTAAAACCCCTTTTGGAATGTTTGTTCTTTTAAAAACCCCCTTCCTTCAGGGGCCCCGAAGCCCTACCTCTTTTTGTTTTCCCTCTCATAAAACCCCAAAAACTCTCAGTTCGTCTCTCTGATTTTTTGGGCGGGTTAAAATTAAGGAGGTTTCCCCTTTTTTTCGACTGATACCCAGCATTCTTTGTCTTGTATTAAAAAAGTTAGTAAAAGTGAATTTTTAAAAGTTAATGATACAGAGGAAGACAAAATAGAAAAAAATAAAAATACTTTTTCTCCGAGGAGGGATGGACTGATTATTTCTTTTTTCCTTTCCATGCTCCCTTCGTATTTGATGAAGACGCCTACTTTTGCTAAGCGAAAACGTTTCTTAAATTTAAAGATACCCCCTTTCTGTAGCACGTGTGTTTTAAAATCTGAAAATTTTAAAATATTTAATCTTCCAAATAAAAAAAAAAGGGAAATTTTAAAGAAGCGCAGTTTCCTTTGGGCATTTCGTTTAGTGGGTTTTTTTCCTATTTACCCAATTTATTTTTTAAATGGCGTTTCCCCCAAAAGGTCTTTATTCAGACGAGTTAAACATGGGGGAAAAAAAAAAAAATCCTCTCCCTTTTTAAAACGGCTTAAATTTAAAGAAAAAATTTTTTTATTTTTTTTTCGTGGGAAACTGTATAAGAAAACTTCTTTTTCCTGTGTTCACGTGTATGGGGGACTAAAAGGGAAATTTTAAATTAAAAAAAATTTTTTGTGTTTTTTTTCATGTAAATTTTGCTGGGGTAAAACGGGTTTTAAAGGGAAGAAATGACTGGCAAACAACCTGGGTGAAAGGGGAAAAAAAAATGCACTCACTTAAGCGGGGAAAATTTTAGAGTATTTATTTCCCTTTACCGAGTTTTTCACAAAACAGCGCTTTCCCCAACCCTTTGGGGAAAAAACCCACAATGACGATTTTTTAATCAATAAAGATAAGAACCCCAACTTTTGGAGGGGGGGCCCGGTTTATTAATGCCTCTCACTCTTAACACTGAAGAAGGTGTCTTATGCTATTATGGTATAGTTTATTTTTTTATTTTAGAATATAAACGGGATGAGTTTTTCGGCCCCTTTTCGTGCTATTTTTTCCCACTTTGATCTCCCATTCGGGTGGATTTAACAACGTAATCATCAATTGTTTAAACTGACCCTATCGCTCCAATTTTTTAAACCCCTCTCTAAACAGTTCTTTAAAAAAGGATGATCTTTCTCGGGGGCCAGATAAGTGGAAAATGGCAAAAGTGATACCAAAATTTTTCAAAACAGGGTTTAAAGGGCCTTAGCTTTGAAAATATAGACCAATAAGCCCAACCTCCCTTGGGAAATTTATGGAATCCCAAAAATTGCCCAGGCAGTTCGTAGCCCCTTGAAAAACATAAAATTAAAACAACGAAACTCAGATGGTTTTTACAAAGGGGGCGTTCCCGCCCTTTCGGGAAATTTTTAAAATTTTTTTTACTAAGGTTTTGAGGAGGTTTGATCATGGTAATGAATATGATAAGTGTTTATGGACTTCCGTAAGGCTTTTTACCCGGGGCCCCCATCAGGACTATTGAGGAAAAAAAAAAAGGGAATGGAATATGAGGGAAAAATTTTTTCCCCGGATAAAAGGCATGGGTTGGGCAAATAGGAGCAAAAGAGTTTTAAAAATGGGGAGAAAGAAATCAGAGGGGGAAGGTCACGGGGGGGTGTTCCAAAAGGGGGGCAGTGTTTGGGCCCCCCGCTGTTCACAAAAATTTAAAAAAAGACTGATGAGGGGAAAAGAGCGACATCGGCAAGTTTTTCCGATGACACCAAAAAGGCCCTCGTTTTATTCTGGGCGAGGACATTCGAGCACTCCAGGAAAATTTGAAAAGACTGATGCAGTGGTTTGGGAAGGGAAAATTTCAGTTTTAATTTTGACAAATGCAAAGTTCTAAATGGGGGGGGCAGGGGCAATAAACCATGGGCCAAAAATTTTAACTAAAAATGTAGATCTTAATTTTTACGGGTTCGGGAAAAAGATTTTGGAGTTTGGTTTTGCATTTAACTTAAAAACCAAAAAAACAGTGCATAAGTGTTCCCAATTAAAGTAATAGAATCCCCTTTGGGTTCATATCAAGAAAAATAAATAATAGGAGTCCTCAGGGGTTTTTCTTCAAATTATACATCTTGGTTAGGCCTCATTTTGATTTTTGCTGCCAGTTTTGGTCACCGTAATTTCAGGGAAAGGAAAAAATTCTCGGAAAATGTTACAAAGGAGGATGGGAAAAAGATGGGTCCCCATTTTTCAGGAAAAAACCCTTCCCCTTTAGGATAGACTAAGGGCCTGAAAATGCACTCTCTTTGGGGAAAAAAGTTTGAATTAGGGGGGATATGATTGAGGTGTATAAGTGGAAGACAGGAATAAATAAAGGGGATGTAAATAGTGTGCTGAAAATATCTAGCCTAGACAGGACTCGCAGCAATGGTTTTAAGTTGGAAAAATTCAGATTCAGGAAGGATATAGGAAAGTACTGGTTTGGTAATAGAGTTGTGGATGAGTGGAACAAACTCCCAAGTACCGTTATAGAGGCCAGAACGTTGTGTAGCTTTAAAAATAGGTTGGATAAATACATGAGTAGATGTGGGTGGGTGTGAGTTAGACCTGATAGCTTGTGCTAACAGGTCGGTTGCCGTGTTCCTCCCTTAAGTCAATGTGACCTGACCTGACTAGGTTGGGTGCATTGGCTTAAGCCGGTAGGAGACTTGGACCTGCCTCGCATGGGCCAGTAGGCCTACTGCAGTGTTCCTTCGTTCTTATGTTCTTATGTTCTTATCAACAGTTTAAATGGATGATCTCTCACTCCCAGGGTTTGAGAATGTGATTTCTCTCGGCTAATGTTTAAGCAGGTGATTTCTTATTAGCTATTCTATGGCGTACGTATTTATACTGTAACATGGGCACGTGCCTCATTTTGACACAAATTGTTTTGAGAAATGGGGCTGCATTTGCTACAATCATACTTGGCTCATTCTGGTATTCACACACTTTACATGATGAAGCTTCACAGTGTAATAAACACCCATTAATGGGAGTTCAGTACCCCCAGAATTAATATTGAGGTCAATTTCAGATGCCTTTTAACTTTAGACTTTTTTTTTAGGCTGCCATTAAGTGTTTGATCATCAGGGCACTGACATCATATTATTATAATCAAGGGGAAAATGCTAAACCCGTAGGATTATACAGCGCCTGAGGTAGGGGGAGGTTTGTGGAAGGCATTCAGGGTTAATTCAGGGAATTGGAGAACAGATCATTAATTTTAATTATCGTATATTTGACGTATATTTGAGTCGTTCTTTGATTTTTTTCTTCTTCTTAAGTTTCGTCTTTAGTTTGATCAAATCTCGAGAAGAATTCATCCAATCGGCTTGTGGGAATATTTGTCAATGTTCTGCCATATTAAAAAAAAAAAAAGATTTTTTGGAGTCCATACAAAATATAAAGAATGCCTGATCTAATTGCCTTCAAACTTTTAAGGTTGATGTGTATTCCTGAACGAAAGGTTAATGTTATTTTTATCCTGTATTTAAACCCCAATTTACCAATTGTATTAAATATTATATGATACTGATGTCTGTTCAACCCTAAAATATCTATAGATACATTTTGTAAGAGGCTTCAAAATATTAACGCTGATTTATTTGATTAAATGGAAAATACCCAATAAGTTTAGTCAGTGTACGTGGACATAAGAAAATTAAATATTATTAAAAAATCTGGAATCGTTAGATTACTGAAGAATTACTTTTCTCTTGCTGGAAATTACTTTGGGAAATTTTTGCAGTGATGCTTAGCTGCGTAAATTTTAATATTGTAATTTTACAGTATTAAATAAACCTATTTCTATTTAATAACTGGAGAATGAATCCTCTGATCGGCTTCTAACCTTAAATATTCACGTATCTTTAGAGGTATGATTTTTGTATTGATTTTGGGTTGTGTACGAACCAGTTTGCAATATTTTTTCTTAAAAAGAGTGCCAAGAATTTTAAATAAAATTGCTGAGAATAGAAATCTAAAAAAAAATATTGAAATAGCTAAAAAAAAAACCTGCATTTGATGGATATGTAGACGCGGATTTAGACATCCAAAGTCCCTAGAGAAACTATATTTAGAGGCCCACTTTTGACGGCCCTTCGTATATAAATTTTTTTTTTTATCAGAAAAATTAAAATGTTTAACAAAAAATGAGAACTTTAAAGATTGTATTTTCATTTCAGAATCGAATGAGTTTGAATAAGAAACAAATAAACATTTATGGTGGCATTGCGATCCTGCACAATCACACACAGTCACACGTTTGATATAAGCATGACTAACAAATAATAGTGTAAGCATCTGCTTATGGTCTTCCCTGGCCAATGCATGACATCAGTGCCTCCCTATCTTCATCAATACTTAACAACTCCCTCCATTTTTTCAGTACCTCCACATCTCCATCAAAAATTCCACCTATTTTCACCTGTTCAATCCATTTGTTCCCTCTCATTTTTAAACCCGCAATGGGATTTTGTGCAATGACTGGAGAACTGCATCGTCTGCTCGAAATCAAACTTTCGACATCAGTGTCCTTTATTAAGACTCAAACATAATATTTTAATGGGCTTTGTAGTCATTACTTGGCTTATTGTTTTAATAAAAAAACCTTGCCAAACTGAAACAATAAAAGGCCTTGAAAAAATTACAAGCCATTTGCTTCTCCTTCAGCTCCATTTAGTAGTTCAGGGAATACTATTTTTTTTATCATAGACTTTCAAAATATATTAAATATAAATATCAAGTTCCAAAACTATTTATTACTTTTTCTCAGTTCTCTATTCTGGTGTGAATATTTTTTAATTGTTTGACTTCCATTAGGAGAGATCTATAGATTCGTCTGATATAAACGTGCGAACGAACCCCTCGTCAAAAAATATTTCGGTTTTGACCTCGCGAATAATATTTGTATTTTAAGCTGACAGTTTTCAATAAACTCTATGGAACAGCATGCAAGTTTGGGCAAGAGATCAGCATCACCAGTTATACCCTCACATATACAGTATATACATATGAACATGTATTCATACATACACAGGCACACAAAAACATACATTCATTCATATACATATACACCTGTATGTATTGACTCATGCATACATATGCACACATACAGGTATGGATATGCATATTTACATATGCACATATGTATATATGCGCACAACTGCATCACTACATATTATTATATATATATATATATATATATATATATATATATATATATATATATATATATATATAAAATTATATATAGGCGTCATATATACACTAATACATATTGACACACAAATACACAGAGGCAAATAAATACACACACACATACTTTCCCTCATGCGTGCATACACAGAACTGTAAATAGATACATCCATGCGCATGAATACTTACACTCATACACCTCCATATACATATGCACATACATACGAAACATACGTACACATATACAGATACATCCTCGAGTTTTTCTGCGTTAGAATTTTATCTAGATTTTTTTTTATTAACGATTCATCTCGCGATGGTCATTCAGCACTGTTAACTACTGTCACCGGAAAAGTGTGGCTTATACTGCTCGGTGATAATACTTTCGCTCTATATGGACGGAGGGACCTGGGGATGATTCTACCAGACATTACAAGCAACAGCCTCCTGTCTGGTCTCGTCATCGCAGCTACACACTGTCTCGTGTCAACGATGGTGCAAGGTCTCGTCTCCACAACAGTATACGGTCTCATCTCTAAGACCGACCATAGTCTCATTTTCACAAGTATACACTGTGTCGCCTATAACCGTACACGGTCTTTTCTAAATGGCCGTACACGGTCTAGTCTCTAAGATGATAGACGGTTTTGTCTACCCGACCGTAAAAACCCGTGTCTTCACTGCCACGCAAGGTCTCGTCTCCATGACCTTTCCTGGTCTCCTCTGTCAAGAGTAAACAAATTAGTGTGTTGACACACTGTTAGGAACATTCATCAACAACTGCCTCCATTACTTCTTACGTAATAAGACAGCAATACAGCAGTGTTGGAACATTAGCCTCGGCTCTGGCTTATACGTGCCACTGACAGGATGGTAGTCACTTGCTGCTGGATCAGCCAACTTTAACAGCAAAATATTCACAATTCTCTATGAGTCATCATTACAAGTTATATTAACTAATGTCTCATCACTATGTACCTTTATTTTCACTATGTCTTATGGTGCTTTGTTATATTTATTTCCTGTAGTAAGCATAAATCAACTTCTTAAAAAAACACGAATCACCATACTTTACTTCACTACAATATCGTATCACGTGATTATAATTATTTTAAGAGTGAATAAACATAAAGTATTTCTTAGAATCTTTCGTAACATAAAAAGAGCTTTTAATTATCCTTAATTATCATAATTATCAGTGATATTACATCTTCAATTATTGTCATTTTCTTTTTCTTGATCATAATTTATTATAGTTATTAATACCTATACAGTTTTTACCATCATACATATTTGGAACAATTTTTTTTACAAATATATATTTATATGTCGTGCCTAATAGGTAAAACTGGTCAGTTAGAAAGAACTCATTTAAAATTAAGTCCATTCTAAAATTTTCTTTTATACATTTAAAGATATATATTTTTTATTTATGTTAGTATAAAAATGATTTTGTACCAAAAGAACCTTAGGAAACTTACCTAACCTTATTATAACAAGCCCAATTTAATTTAGCCTAATTCAACTAAATGTTATTTATACAAGTTTACAATAATTTATCAATAAACATGCACAATGAAATATATTTTTTTCATTAGATTCAGAATGATTTTTGCGAAATTATTGCATGCACAAATTTTTACTTGCCCTATTCGGCAAAACCGAAAGTTTTACTTTTTCGGTACGACATATATATCTGCAGAACAACCACTGTGAAAAAATAGTGAACTTCCAAGCTCTTTCGTGATTTCTCACATGTATTTATATTGTAATCTTGGATCATAACTTTTCCCGGTTTGATCGAAATAAACTATCATTTTTTTTACTGTATCAAGATTTTTAAATACAAATTTGATTTTAAAATTCTTAAGTAGAGAAGGTAAATCAAGAAAGTTTTATAAAAAATTATAGTGTACATAAGAACAGCTATTTGTTGGTTTTCTGTAAATTTTAAATTTAAAGTCATTGTTGCCCTTAATAATTAATACATCTAGAAAAAGGCAATAAGTTATTTTCTCCCAACTTAACAGTAAAATTTATGGAATTAGCTAAACTATTTAATTTAACAGGGAAATGGTTTATTTAGTATTAGACATAAAACATTAACATATCTGTACCACTTAGTATAACGTCATAATCTCCTCCAGCTTCTCTGAGGCTGGACGCGAGTCATGTATGCAGCAAGCATTTACCCTCTGGATGGTCACACTGAAACCTCAGAAAATATTATATATATTGTAAAGACGGCCAGAAAATTATCCTGACATTCTCTACAAATTTTCTGAAGCCGACTGAAGTTTAATAAGCAAACTGCTTAAGTAATAGTATTCAAACGAAAAGTTTAGATAATGGTTTATTCACATTTTGTAAAAACTTAATAATTTATTCATAGAAATAGATATTTATGCAGTTTATGATAATGATAACGGAAAACTCTGTTAACTTATAGTTAGTAACAAATAGTTTGAATTTTTTTAAAGCCTTCTTATTCCCTTATTTCCCCTTATATATATAGCTTTCAAAACGAGTTTTATATTGTATATATATTTTTTACCATTGTTTTGCCTCTCTTAATTATTAATTCTAAAACAAGTATTACATGCGATGAAAAAGTGTCCGTGATATCTTATGTGAATATACTCAGTGCAATGTGGAAAATTACGTTAATTCATTTCTAACCCAGTTTGTTATATACTTGCCAATATTTCCTTTGCTTATCTCTTTCAGACATTACCTCCAGGGCAATGGGTCCTTCAGGAGCAGGACTTTGGTTTTAGTGAAATGCCTCTTTTTTCACTCATTTTAAACTATTCTTCTCTTCTTGAGATCATACCTGATTATCTTCCATTTCCAAGGCATTGAGTAACCTTTGTTTGCATAGCACCTAGTCTTGTAAACAATATTCCTGAGCAAAGATGGGGTAGAGGCTATGTATTTATATAATGCATCAATGTAGCCAACTGGTCCCAAAAGTACTTATTTTTTAACTGGTTGTCAATATTCTAGTTTATATCTCATTTGAAACTGGTTACGAGGATTAGAAGGGATCTCTGGACATCACACGAACATAGTAACGTGTATTTGACACTCCATTAATCGGATTTGTCACAGTAGATATCACTTTAATGGACTGGATTTGATAACATAATGTTAAGTCAATTAACTGTGTATAGTTTTACTTCATGTGAAGGTTTAGTGGTTGATGTCTGGTTCTGACTCATTGCTGTGGTGGGTGTTGGGAGGTATTATGTACTCGTGGGTGTTGGAAGGTGTTGGAGGTTGACAGTGTTGTTGGATTTTTGAGAGTATGGCAGGTGATGGCAAGTGTTAAGGGGTTAATGGATTTTGGAAGGTTTGGATGGTGGTTAATGTTTATGGATGTGGTGTAGGGTGCTTGTTAATGCTTATGGATGTGTTGTTGGATGCTGATTAATGTTCATGGATGTGTTGTTGTATGTTGGGTAATATTCATGGATGTGGTGTTGGTGGGTATTAATAAGTGTTAGGGAGTTGTGGGTGTTGTTAGATAATGGGTGTTAGTGGATGCTGATAAGTGATGATTAATGGTAATGGATTAATGGATGTTGTTAAGTGTTGGAGAGTTTTTTGAAAGTTTTGATGGATGTTCTGCGGACACTCTCGAAAACACTAACGGGAAACACCCTTGAAACAGGTTCTTTGGTTTCTTTATCACAAAGGCACACTACATGCTGGAGAAGGTACTACCAGCAACATACACTTCACCGAAATACTTTTCCTTTAGAGAATGATGTTCAACCTTAACATACTAAGGGACATTAACACTATGTTACCCTGTCGAAACACATTACCTTTAAGAAGATAGTGCTCTGGACACATCCTGAAACCTCTTACCTCTTGACGGAGGTACTCCAGAGGATTCAATAAGCTACCAGGATACATGCGCAAATAACCAGCATATAGAAGGGAGCTTACGACGGACCGAAACGTCGTCGTAAGCTCCTCTTTCCTATGTGCGGGTTACTTGTGTATTGTTCCAGTCACGGTTAGGTTAGGTTAGGTAAGGTTCGTCAGGAAACAGGACAAATGTTTCCTGACGCGGGTCTTAGTCAGATGATGACCCGCCTTTGGAGCTTTTGGTCATCTGACCGAGGCCTTCCGCTGGCTTACCGGTCCACCCCTTTAAAAATTATGGTCATTTATAACCAATGTTACCTTTATTCCAGTCACGGTATTGTGGCTTTTTGTTAATTTCCAGGATACATATTACCTTTACATACACATCTATGAAACAATTACTTAGAGGAAGCGATATTGAAACATTATTTAGCAACACAATATCTTGCAAAGCATTACTTAGAAGCACATTGAATTTCTTTCCACGAAACACTCCACCACTGTTGAAAGCTATTACCTTTAATGAAAAGTAATCTTGTGAGGAAGTGGAAGTAAGGGAGAAGTGATTTGTATTGATAAGCCCAAAAGTTTTTAATAAGTATTACCTAATTAAACTTTTCTGTACTTGACTGAAGAAGCCTACTGTGTAGGCGAAACGTTTCACAATAAAGATACCTAACTGTTGCATATGTGTCTTACCTAACAACCTGTCGGTATTTTATACCATTTTAATGTTCAATCTGTCAGACACTGCAACACAAGGGTATCTTGGTACAGACCTGCAATCAACTTCGACAACTTCCACCAGTGAGAGAGGCTGGATTTGAGAGGGACCTGCCTTCTCAACATCTGAGTTCTTACCTCTCCTAGTGGCCTACGTCTCACCTCTTGGGGCTATAAAAAGCTCCATCCTGTCCACTTCTTCTCCATATTGTTTCATACTATGGAACAATGCCTTCTCCAGACTGAGGGACTGACCACCTCAAAACTTTAAGGGTGATGGACTGATTACATCGTCTTCAAGTATCTTCTGCTTCTATCAACTTTTCTGTACTTGATGAAGAAGCCTACTGTGTAGGCGAAACTTTTCACAAAAAAGATACCTAACTGTTGCATATGTGTCTTACCTAACAAATAAAAAAAATATATTTTTAATTACCTACAATAAAGTTTTCCGAATAACATAAAATTTACAAGTTCTCAAAAGGAGAAAAAAGGGAAAGGGAAACATTGAAAAAAGGAAAATTTGTGTAAATCACAATTAAAACAATCTTATGATGAAGCCTGAGAAATGAAAAAAACAGGTTGAGGACGACGACTTCCAGAATGCAACGATAAATTAGGTCGAAAACCTGAATCTACCGGGAGGTTTTTCCCGGGGGGTCAACGCAACGCTGCCCTTCCCGAACATCCCAGTAATCGGGGGCTTGATTAAAAAAGGCTACTACGCAGTCCAACTACAAACCGGGTTTTTGGGCACTGACTTTTGGTATCTTTCACCTTTTTTTTGGGGGGGTATGATGCCCTTTTAGCCGCCGAGTCTTTCACTTTGAAGGAAAAGTTTTTTTCTGTGTGCGGATTTTGGCATCATTTTCCAAATAAATTTCCAGGTAAGATTATATTAGCTTCTCGTTTGCTTCCATGGACTTCAAGCGTTCCTATAACTAAAGCGCTTGACTAAAGTTTATACTTCAGGGAAGGTTTTGTACGTTTTTATATTTTCAGTTTTTTTGCAATGAGTGGAGCCTGGTGCACAGATGTTTTAAAAGATCATAATCGGGGTAGTTTTTTCCACACTATTGTGTGGTAAGAATTATTTTTAAATTTTCGTTTAGCTATTGTTTTTTTCAAGGTTTTTAAAGGGAGTAACTAAATTTCTCTTTTAATATTTTGTTTTTCCCGGGGGGCCTTTGAAGTTTTGCTGTCCCTCAGTAGATGACAATATCATAAATTTTGGGTATCGTTTAAAAAGGAAAACACGGGTATGATCGACACCTCTCCCTGGTCAAAATAAGGTGAAGAAAAAAAGGGGGGTGAATAGGTCCCTTGTAAAACAGGGGTTTTTCACTCTGGCACCCTCCGACTTGCTCTATTGAAATACTCTGTTTAAATTTGGTTAAAAAGTTAAAAACCCATTTCCCCATTTTCCAGTTATTCTTTAGCACGCATTTTGTGCGTTTATAACACCATGTGGACTTGTCAAAGGGTTTCTGAAAGTCTTGTATCTATATCCTTTCTGATTGCCCTCTGGTGCATGTACTGTGCCGTACGGTCCAGAAGTTGTGAAAGGCAGGAGCAACTTTTCTCTAAAAAAATTTTACCGGGTTGTGTAATTGTTGGACATCCACGGGGTTAACAATGCTTTTAAACTTTTTCAAAAGAAAATTTAATAATTTATGACTTATTGCTATCTCGAAATTGCTTTGCTGCCCCCTGGTGGCCTGGTGGTTAACCTCTCGTTCACAGGGCGGGGGCCCGGGGTTCGATTTCCCCAGCCAGATAGAAACTTTGGGCGTTTTTTCTTTTAACCTGTTGTCTATTTTTCCCCATCGTAAAAGGGGTACCGGGTGTTAGTCGCTGGTGTGGGTCGCACCTGGACACTGACCTAAGGAGGCCTGGTCACAGAGGGGGCCGCGGGGGCTTGCCCCCCGGAACTCTCCCAGGTAAACTCTCAGTAAACCTCTGGGGATGACAGACTGGCACTAACCTGTCCGTGGTATGGGACTTGTGCAACCATTTTGGGGGATACTTCTAAGGAGCGTTTGCACATTTTAGCTGATGTTGGTACTATTATGGGGCGCTTTGTCAGCAACCGTTTTTTTTAGCGACTGTGGGAAAACCCTCCGGCCCGGGGCTCCCTCCCATAGTTTTTTTAAAGGCAAGAGAAAATTTTCTTGCATTTTTTGATGCCCAGGGATTTCCCACGACCCTTTGGGCCTGTGACAGAATGGGTTTTTAAAAGTCAAGTTGAATTAGAGTTATCCCAGAGTTTTTGCCTAATTAAAGGATCATTAAAGTCATATGAACTTAATTTCTCATATTTCTTTGCTCAGTCCAGTCCTCTTGATATTATTATAATCAAAAAAGCGCTAGACCGCAAGAGTCAAACACACTGCGGGGCAGAAAATAGTGCGGAGGTTATAACGCTAGGCGGGGGGGGATCAGAGATGAGGGAAGAAAAGGGGGTTGGAAAGGATGCTAAGGGCAATGTGTAAAAAGTTCAAAAAGGCATTTGCTGCCCAAAAAGTAAAAAAGGGACTGGGAGTCAAAGGGGTGTCGTCTGCAATAAAAAGATGAATAAGAGGGGTGGGGGGGGCGGGGGCGGCGGCGGCATCTTTGGAGGAAATCCTTGAGCCCGCTGGAAAACCCCAGGAAAAGAGAATAAAGAACCAAAATAGGGACCCGATAAACCTAAGAGAGGAATGGGCGTCTATCCATGAGATTTCCCTAGGTAAGCGGATAACCAATGCGGAGCTGGAAGAGTGCAACTCCCCAGAACGGGAACAGTGGTTAAAAGGGGCCCCAAACCTAAATGCGGGTTTACAGAGGCAATTTTTTAAGTGTATGCCCACCACCGTTGTAGCCAACGTCTGCAGAAACGGGGCCCAGTGACTGGAAAAGCTCTGAACGAATGCCTCTATAAAAAACCGAAAGATCATGCACCGTTTACCGCGCAAACAGCGGCATCATCTTCTCGTCATTAAAACCTTTCCAACACCGTGCCAGGGGCCTAGCAGAAAAAAATCTTTCTTTTTGCTTGCCCACGGCGCAAATATTTATGAATACAAGGACAATGGGTGAGGCGAAACAAAATTTTTTAATGGGTTGTAAAGCACTGAGGGAATCCGAAATGACACCAACGCGAAAAAGACTTGTAACGCGAAAAAGCCCCTATAGGAGGATAAACCCCAGCAGTAAAAAAAAATAGCAGAGTCAACAAGTAGCCTCGGACAACTTCATCTGGAAATACTGCCGCAACCCAACCCATCAGAAAATTTTAAAAATTTCATAAACAGCAATGGCATGAGGAGTGACCGGAATGCTCCAGAAAAAGAGAGCAATAGCAGCATGGTAAAAAGGGGTTTGGGCACAGTAGTGGGGAAACAGACACGGGGAAAGTTGGGCTTCCCCAAGGGGGATGGGAAAAGAGACGGTAAATAAAGTACAAGGGGGGGAACTGGAGAAAAAACCGGAGTGAGACGAAAGAAAACGGTCTGAGTAGGGGGGGGCGCGAACAAACAGTGGGTTTCCACAAAGTCGAGACTAACCTATATGTTTGAAAGGGAAAACGAAATAAAACGAAGAAAAAAAAACGAAAACAATGAGCCCCTCACGGCATCAGGGAAAGGGAAAGGGAAAATTGCCTTTCCTAGGGGGTTTTCAAAAGGGGAAAAAGAAAGGAAAAACCAAGGCAAAGCGGGGACCTTGATGATTAATGAGATCTAAAATTAAAAGAGTTGCGGGGGGAGGGCCCCAGAATAGACTTGGCCCCCAAAATCCGCATGAAAAAAGATTAGAGTGGATTTCAAACGGGGGGAGGGGCGACATCTGCTCCCATGAATGATCGCGAGAACTTTAAGAGATTCAGGGGACCGTGGGAATTACCTTTTAAAAAGAACAATGAGGTCCCTTTATTCAACCGGGGATCAAAAAAGCAGGCCAAGAAACTTTACCATTTCCATTCCCGGGAATACTGAAACCCTTTAAGTACAATGGAGTATCTAGGATAACGGGCGTCGGTGAAAGGAAATTTAAAAGGGGATTGTGCTAGAAAATTTAAAGCCTGAGAAAGGGGCCAATGGGAAACGCGGCAATCATTCGAAGGGGGGCTTTACTAGACACGGTCAGCGCCTGGTAAGCTATAGGGAAAAATTTCCCCAAAGTGACAACCAAAAAAGCGAAGAAGAACAGAAAGTAGGTCATTAAGCCAAGGAAAAAGAATAGAGCTAGGGTAAGGGCCCTTTTGGGACTCCCCCATCTTAGACCCAAATGTCTGTCGGGTAAAAAGCAGAAAGGAAGTTGGTAGATTACCCCGAGGGCTAAAAATGGGCTTGGGGGGAGAAAAGCTTAACCCCAAGTGGGGTCTATGCCTTCTGTAGATCAAGAGAGACCATAGGATGGAGTTTTTGTTAGCAAAGGCATTCCAATATATTCAAAGTGGAGCGAGCAAGGGGTCTAAAGCAGAGCGGCCCTTGCGAAAGACATATTGGTGAGGGGAAAGACTATTGAGAGTCTCCAAGAAACCACATCAGATGTCTATTTACTAATTTTTATCACCTTGCAGACTACATTGGTCAAGGAAAAGGGGGGACGATAGTGGAGGTATCAACCCTGACTGCCCAGTTTGCAAAAAGTTAGTACAATAGCAGATTTCCATTGTTGAGGGAGAACCCCTCGGTCCCAGATAAGATTGAAAATGCGTAAAAGAACTGGAAGCGCCGTAGAATGAAGCTGTTCTAGCATACCGATATTAATATTATCAGGTCCTGTTGCCGACCGCCGGCAAATTTAAAGCGTGGACTAAGTCTAGGACACTAAAAGGCACGTTACACTGCTCCATTCCGTCAGAAGAGAAATCTAAGGGCAATTGTTCCTTGCAGGCTTAGTCGCAAGAAATGAGGGACAAAGGTTAAGCCCTTGGGAGATACGGACAAGA
The DNA here is from genome assembly GCF_026875155.1 of Cherax quadricarinatus. Taxonomy (NCBI): domain Eukaryota; kingdom Metazoa; phylum Arthropoda; class Malacostraca; order Decapoda; family Parastacidae; genus Cherax; species Cherax quadricarinatus. Next base: position 71,433,295 of record NC_069408.1, read on the forward strand.
TAGTTCCCGATTTCCATGGCAACTTCTAGAGGTTCTGCGACATTAACTCCAGCAACCCAGAGTGTACTTGCCATTTAACTTCCGCAACCCAGAGTGTACTTGCCACTTAACTTCCGCACCTTTTTCCAAATCAAACACACAGGGCAAGACGAGGTAATGGTAGGCACGAAGTCTCGCCAACAAGTGCTTTTAGCGTCGCGTATGACGCGGCAAGCACCTGCCCTTGCCCACTTAAAATCCAACAGACGCTCCGAGGCATGTTTCAAACGCACTGCACGGGCGCATGCAGGAGACAATGGTATACATGTCTGAGAATGCCTACCTGAGGTTTGGGGACAGAACGTGTCGCCACAGTTAAAACTAGGGTCGAAAATTGATGTGTCAGTTCATCAGTAGAGAACGAGAGGAGGTCCTCACAACAAGTGGTAAGATGAGAGTATAAGTACCAGTCCAGTCGTACAAATTGCCAACGAGGCTACGAAGCAGTCAGGCATATGTAGAAAAATTAAGAAGAATAGGAAAGTGATCATTCATGTAAATCTGGAAGAACAGACCAAGCGAAATCAAGTGCAATTGACGAAGAACAGGAGAGAGACTGATTGCGAGAGTCAAAATGGGTAGGAGTACCCGTATTTAAAACATGAAGAGGATGAGAAGTGAGCGGAGTCTCCAACTGATCACCACAAGCGTCACAGTGGGACCCTCCCCACAGATGATGGCGAGCGTTAAAATCACCCAACAAGATGGGTGGCGGTAGAAACGAAATTTAAAAACGCAATTTCTGAGATACAGAATGCACGGGAGGAGAAAGATATAGAGGAAAATGTAACCCTTTGGTAAAAAAACGGTTTTTAGGGAAAGCACAAGAACAAAAAAAATTTTATTGTAACTTTGCCACAAGAAAGGGTTTTCATTAAGTCAGGGAAAAGGATCAAAGATCGGTAATCGTCCTACCCTTAAAGTTGAGGGGGTTTTGTCCCCTTTTCTGGGAGGGAAAGCTTTCCTTTCCATTTTACAAAACTTTTTTTCCCAAAAGGTGGGCTTTTGCCACTAAAAGGGAGGGAACCCAAATTTGGGTTTAAATAAAAATGGAATTGAAATTATGGGGTAAAAATTGGTTAAAATGTCTGGAAAGATTGACCTTAAAGGGAAAAAATGGGTTTTGTGTTAATCGGAGCGAAATATATCAACAGGAGAACAAGAAGTTTGGTACTGAACTTAAAAAAGGTTAATTAAAGATTTAGAAAGATGATTGGAAATTTTTCCCAGGAACATTTTTTTTTTTAATGGCTCCCTTTTAGATTTAAACTTTTTCCCAAAATCTTTACTTATTTAAATAATAAAATGTTAAAAAAAATTATTATGGGGGTTATAAGCGGTTTCCTAGGTAAAGGTTTTTTTAATATATTGAGAAAAAATTTGGTCTTTTTTTTTTGAAAACAACTTTGGAAATCTTTTTTTTTTCCTTTCCTAACAAAATTTGCCGGCATTTGTCTCCTCTCATCTGACCATTCCACACAATAAATCCACGCTCATACAGAGAAAAACTTAATTAAGAACTACTTGTTATTAGACGAGTTTAAGAGAATCATCATTGGCCAGTGATAAGATGGATCTCAAGGTGTCCTCCAGCAGATCGAGTAAACTCTAGTAAACTCTCGTTTAATAGATGGGAAAGGGGCTGTGGGAAATGCCCCCGTTATACACTTCAACAAGAGAAACCATTACCTTTCAGTCTTCCCTTTCCCTCTCCTTTATGTTATTAATCCCATCTTTTTATATTGTGAAAGTCATGAAAAGTTGTCGGTAGTGGAGATGATAAATGTTATGCAATATATAAAAAGGAGCAGAGGAGTTAGCAGAAAATGCTGAGAAAAAGAAGGGGAAAAGGGTTGGGCAATTGGGGAGTGTCAAGTAATCGGGTTGAGCTTGGGCACACAGTCAGTCCCCGTTCTGTCCCCTCTCGGGAGCTTTGCCCCCTCAGGAAGGTCCTTGATGTTGGTGGGGCTCTTGATTTGGGAATTTGGAAATCTGTGCTCCATTTCCCCCGAATTCCCAAAGCCTTCCACACCCCCCCCGGGTTGTTAATCCCCCGGGTTTAGCGTTCCCCTTAAATTTATAATAATAAAAATAGAACAGGAACGATGCATCACTGCCCAGCCAGTTTTCTGAATACGGAAATAGCACTTGGCATACTGAGACCTGGCCAATAAGACCCAAAAGGAGTCGCTCACAACTACACAGAAATTTTTGCAAAAACCCCCCGCTCCCAAATACACGACCAACATAAAAACCGCACTCGTGGGTCAACAGATAAAAGTGTTGTCAAAACACATGCGGGTAGTATCCTTGAAACAAGGGCCATGTAATTCTTTAAATAATTAAACTTGATAAAAGCCATATATCATGTACTAACATGATATTCAATTCTCTTGTATTTTTTAACTCCTAAATTTATATTTACAACCACCTAAGATAATTTAAGCAAAAAACTCAATTTATCGTTCCCTTATGAATATTAAGTTAGTCTTACGTTTACCCAAAATGCTCTGCATATTAAGGGGCTTTCTGCATGCACACCTAAACTTCATTTACCTCTGTTCAAACACTGTATAATGCTGAAATAAAATCTTATCTTATCTAAGTTTACATTGGCTAGCAAGCGCTACTAAGAAACACAGAGGTGGTCGTCAAAACCTCATTAGTGGGACATCACTGCGATGCACAAACTTTGTCGTCTAAATTTCACTGACGGATCAGCATTACTGAGATGTTAAAACCGGCTCCGTAAGACAAAACTGGTGTGCCAGCATGAATGACATACAAACACCTGGTTGTCAAAATATCCAGGTATTGCCAGCATCACTGAGATATACTGATATTGTCATCAAGACAGCACTGGTGGGCCATCATCTCTGAGATACACTGACATCGTCTTCAGGACACCCCAAACTGACCAGCATCATTCAGATACACGGATCTGGTCGTCAAGAAGACATTGGTGGTCAGCATCATTGAAATACACGAATGTACCCGTCACTCATCCCAGCGTTTGGTTATCTTGTGCTAGAGTTAGTGCTAGTAACAAGGAACACACGATTTCCAACCCCTACGGTAAACAAGTTAACTTCCATTCTTCTTAGGAATGAGTAAATCAGCAATTTTTACAAGGATAGTGTGTGCAGAAATTGTCGGTTTAGGAAGGTGAATGCGAGTGGAGAGACGAATGATTGGTGAAATGCTGAGTAGAATGAGAAATTTTACAATGTACACATGGTACATGGAAGGCAGAAAGTAAGGAGAGAGAAATGGAGGGTAAAAGAGTTGTGAGTTAAGAAGGAGAATTTGAGTATTTATCAGCAATTTTTGCTGTAAGAAAAAGTTTTAGAGAGATTTTTAATAAGTTGAAAGAATAGGAAACAAAATAGGTTAGAATGGGAAGGTGAAGATATTAGAAAGCGCAGAAATTTATTTAAGGAGCAGTTAAATGTTGAAAATGAGAGGGAGGCAGTGGTTTTATGTACTGGCCAGGGAGGAACATTTAAAGGAGTAAGGAATAACCTCATGTGAAAGTAGAGCAAGTGTGTGAGATGTGCATGGAATGACAAAACAGAGCTACTGAGACAGAGTGCTACTATGATTTTAAAACAGGAGATACAAATTTGGGGTTGTTGTAGTTCAATATACCTCACTGGCCACTTAGATACACTTTTTCAGTACTATGCAGGACTCCACCCCTTGAGCAACCTGAATTCTTCGTGGCATGGATTCAACGTGCTGGAGACACGCCTTGGAGATTATGGTCCATGCTGACTTGATAACATAACGCAGTTTTTCAGATTTGTCGAATGAATATTCATGCTGCCAATCTCCTATTCCACCACAACCAAAAGTTGCTGCGCTATTGGACTGAGATCTGCCGACTCTGGAAACCACTAGAGCACATTGAACTCATTATATTCATGGAACCAGCTTGAGATGGCATGTGCCTTGTTACACGGTGAGCTATCCTGCTGGAGGAGCCTATGGAAAGATGGGTACGCTGTGGTCATAAAGGATGCACGTGGTCAACAACTTTACCTAGGTAGATTGCTCATTTGTTATTATGTGGCCTAATGTTTTCTACGAAAACATTAGGCCACATTCCCACAACTTTACTCCACCACTACCAGTCAGAATCGTTGTCAGGGGCAAAAAGGATCTTTGGATTTATGCTACTTATCTCAAGTTCTGACCCTACCTTCTGCATGTCACAGCAGAAATCAGGATTCATCAGACAAATCAACATATTTCTAAATTTTAATTGTCTGTTATGGAGAGCATATGCCTACTGTAGCCTCAGTTTCCTGTTCTTAGCCGACAGTATTGGAACCCAATGTGGTTTTCTGCTGCCATAGACCTTTCCGCTTAAAGGTTCGACATGGTTTGTGTTCAGAGATATTCTTTGATAAAGATTAATGATATCACCGTGGTTAATTAATATATGTTAGACGTTGTAAGAGACGTGAATGCTACAGTGTTGAGTAGAGGTGTGAGATTAAGAGAAAAAAAATCTGATAGAAAAGGAAGAGACTCAAAAATTTCTCTTTGCTGATTATACAGCTCTTTTGAGGGACTCTGAAAAAAAATTGCTTAGGTTAGTACATGAATTTGAGAAGGTATGTAAAAGAAGGAAATAAAACGTTATAGAGAATATAGTAAGGTGAGGATAATAGCAAAATATCTAGTAAATGCAAGGCTGAGTATTAGACTGAAGGAACGGAGTATGGAAGAAATTAATACACAAAATGAGGAATGTACTATATATTTGGGAGTGTACATGTTAGCAGATGAGTCTGTGAAAGACACTTAAGTTAATCATAATAACTGTGGACAATGGAAAAGGTAGTGCGTCAAAGAATCTGTGGAAAGAAAAATTTAGTTATGGAGGCCAAAAAAAGGGGGAAATGTTTCTGATCATGGGTGCGAGTCATGAGTTTTAATTGTTGCAGCAAGACGGAGGCTCCGAAAAGTGTACATGTCCTTTTTTAGAGCAATGAGTGGTGCAAAAATGTAGAGAGAATTGGGAGTGTGGGAATTAGATGTTGGGTAACCATAGATATAATTCAGAGAGCTGAGGAGGGCTTGTTAAGGTGGTTTTGGCATTTATAGATGATGGAACTGATTGGAATGGCTTAGGGGTGGTATACACTTGGGGTGGAAGGAAAGAGGGGTAAATGTCATCACAGGAAATGGAGAGAGGGGGTACTGAAAACTCTAGGAGTTACAACATTCAGCAGGATTGAGTGTGTGTTATATCAAAGATATGGCTATTTTTCTTTTAAAGCATATAGTGATGCTGGACTCTGAGCAAAGTGCGATTTACGAACAGGTTCAGAAAACGGTTTACCAAGTTTTGAGTCCTTGAGTTGGGAAACAGAGTGCCAGCACTCGGAGACAAAATAGTTAATACTTGAATGATGTTAAACGTGTTACTGTTTTTCAGGATGACGGCCGCCGTGTACACGAAAGCTACATATCTTCCACTGAAGATATGTTGTTGCCGTGTACACTTGGAGAGGAGCTAAGATTCGAGCTGTACTTTCCAGTTCTCCAGTGTAAGCTGGCGGGAACACTGGCTTGCAGCGTAAGCTGGCGGGAACACTGGCTTGCAGCGTAAGCTGGCGGGAACACTGGCTTGCAGCGTAAGCTGGCGGCAACACTGGCTTGCAGCGTAAGCTGGCGGCAACACTGGCTTGCAGCGTAAGCTGGCGGCAACACTGGCTTGCAGCGTAAGCTGGCGGCAACACTGGCTTGCAGCGTAAGCTGGCGGCAACACTGGCTTGCAGCGTAAGCTGGCGGGAACACTGGCTTGCAGCGTAAGCTGGCGGCAACACTGGCTTGCAGCGTAAGCTGGCGGGAACACTGGCTTGCAGCGTAAGCTGGCGGGAACACTGGCTTGCAGCGTAAGCTGGCGGGAACACTGGCTTGCAGCGTAAGCTGGCGGGAACACTGGCTTGCAGCGTAAGCTGTCGGGAACACTGGCTTGCAGCGTAAGCTGGCGGCAACACTGGCTTGCAGCGTAAGCTGGCGGCAAAAACTGGCTTGCAGCGTAAGCTGGCGGCAACACTGGCTTGCAGCGTAAGCTGGCGGCAACACTGGCTTGCAGCGTAAGCTGGCGGCAACACTGGCTTGCAGCGTAAGCTGGCGGCAACACTGGCTTGCAGCGTAAGCTGGCGGCAACACTGGCTTGCAGCGTAAGCTGGCGGCAACACTGGCTTGCAGCGTAAGCTGGCGGCAACACTGGCTTGCAGCGTAAGCTGGCGGCAACACTGGCTTGCAGCGTAAGCTGGCGGCAACACTGGCTTGCAGCGTAAGCTGGCGGCAACACTGGCTTGCAGCGTAAGCTGGCGGCAACACTGGCTTGCAGCGTAAGCTGGCGGCAACACTGGCTTGCAGCGTAAGCTGGCGGCAACACTGGCTTGCAGCGTAAGCTGGCGGCAACACTGGCTTGCAGCGTAAGCTGGCGGCAACACTGGCTTGCAGCGTAAGCTGGCGGCAACACTGGCTTGCAGCGTAAGCTGGCGGCAACACTGGCTTGCAGCGTAAGCTGGCGGCAACACTGGCTTGCAGCGTAAGCTGGCGGCAACACTGGCTTGCAGCGTAAGCTGGCGGCAACACTGGCTTGCAGCGTAAGCTGGCGGCAACACTGGCTTGCAGCGTAAGCTGGCGGCAACACTGGCTTGCAGCGTAAGCTGGCGGCAACACTGGCTTGCAGCGTAAGCTGGCGGCAACACTGGCTTGCAGCGTAAGCTGGCGGCAACACTGGCTTGCAGCGTAAGCTGGCGGCAACACTGGCTTGCAGCGTAAGCTGGCGGCAACACTGGCTTGCAGCGTAAGCTGGCGGCAACACTGGCTTGCAGCGTAAGCTGGCGGGAACACTGGCTTGCAGCGTAAGCTGGCGGGAACACTGGCTTGCAGCGTAAGCTGGCGGGAACACTGGCTTGCAGCGTAAGCTGGCGGGAACACTGGCTTGCAGCGTAAGCTGGCGGGAACACTGGCTTGCAGCGTAAGCTGGCGGGAACACTGGCTTGCAGCGTAAGCTGGCGGGAACACTGGCTTGCAGCGTAAGCTGGTGGGGAACACTGGCTTACAGCGTAAGCTGGTGGGAACACTGGCTTACAGCGTAAGCTGGTGGGAACACTGGCTTACAGCGTAAGCTGGTGGGAACACTGGCTTACAGCGTAAGCTGGTGGGAACACTGGCTTACAGTGTAAGCTGGTGGGAACACTGGCTTACTGTGTAAGCTGGTGGGAACACTGGCTTACAGTGTAAGCTGGTGTGAACACTGGCTTACAGTGTAAGCTGGTGGGAACACTGGCTTACAGTGTAAGCTGGTGGGAACACTGGCTTACAGTGTAAGCTGGTGGGAACACTGGCTTACAGTGTAAGCTGGTGGAACACTGGCTTACAGTGTAAGCTGGTGGGAACACTGGCTTGCAGTGTAAGCTGGTGGGAACACTGGCTTACAGTGTAAGCTGGTGGGAACACTGGCTTACAGTGTAAGCTGGTGGGAACACTGGCTTACAGTGTAAGCTGGTGGGAACACTGGCTTACAGTGTAAGCTGGTGGGAACACTGGCTTACAGTGTAAGCTGGTGGGAACACTGGCTTGCAGTGTAAGCTGGTGGGAACACTGGCTTACAGTGTAAGCTGGTGGGAACACTGGCTTACAGTGTAAGCTGGTGGGAACACTGGCTTACAGTGTAAGCTGGTGGGAACACTGGCTTACAGTGTAAGCTGGTGGGAACACTGGCTTACAGTGTAAGCTGGTGGGAACACTGGCTTACAGTGTAAGCTGGTGGGAACACTGGCTTACACCAGAAGGCTGAAGCACACGTGTCTTCAAATAAGAAACCCTGTTTACTCAGTTATGCTGATCGGGTGTTACTCTACGTGGAGGTTCCTTGAAAAGTATCAGAAAAAAATATAGTTCGAAAATTGCAAGAAACAGAAAGGGACAATATTATCAGTGGTAGTTATAGTAAAACAAATAAGTAACAAAAAATATTTGCAAGAGCATCAATAGGAACAATAACATTTGAAGCATCAGAAGACGCAACAATAACATCAACAGTAGCAATAACAGGAGGAACAATGCTAGCTTAAATATTTCTGCTCAAGCTACTTTTTAAAGAAGAAACAACTATAGTAATATTATTAGTATTAAGAGCACCGAGAACAGTAGCTGTGGCAATAATGTTAAATGTGACATCCGAAAAGGGGAGGAAGCAATAGAAAAAAAATGAAGAAATATGAAGTAATGTAAGGGTGGCAGTAGTAGCGTCAACATTAGCAGAGGGCCCCATATTTATGAAAACATTCACTTGTATATGGGTGGGAATCATGGGTGGTGAATGTTGCAACAAGAAGCCTGGAAGCAGTGGAGATGTCGTGTCTGAGGGTAATGTGTAGTGTAAATATTTTGCAGAGAATCCATAGCTTGGTAATTAGGTGGTGGTGTGGGGTTTCTAAAAGGAGGGGTTGCTGAGGTGGTTCGGACATTAAAAAGGATGAAACAGAATAGAATGACTTGGAGGGCGCATAAATTTGTAGTGTAGTGAAGGCAGGGTAGAGGTCGTCCTTGGAAAAGTTGGAAGGAAGGTTCGTGTGCGAGGGTCCTAGACTTCCAGTAAGTGTACATGAGGGTGTTAGATAGCAGCAAGTGGAAAAGGGGTGGGAATATGTTGCAGTTTTATAACCGTAGTGTCGGCGCACCCCTGGCAAGACAGCGATGGAGTGAATGATGATGAAAGTTTTTTTTTTTTTCTGGTCATCCTGCCTCGTTGGTAAATGGCCGATGTGTTAATAAAAACAAAAAAAAAAAGTATCCTCAGTTTATTAAACATTTACATTGTTCTCTCTCCGTATGATATTTACAGTGTCCTCAGACTATAAAATATTTACAGTGTCCTCAGACTATAAAATATTTACAGTGTCCTCAGACTATAAAATATTTACAGTGTCCTCAGACTATAAAATATTTACAGTGTCCTCCCTCCATGAAACAATTACAGTGTCCTCTCTTGAAACAATTACAGTGTCCTCTCTTAAAACAATCACTCTGTCCTCTGTTTTGAAACTTATATTATTCTGTGTCTAGGAATCACATACATTGTTCTCTGTTGAGGAAGTAGGTAGAGTGTCTTCTGTTTATGTACTATTTACACTGCTGTCTGCGTCGGAAACGTAATTTAGATAGATTCAGATTCCCTCATAACACTGGCGAGACAATATAGCAGCATTATGCTTCACTGATGAAGGATTCACAGAATTTGAACCGGCAATGATACTACATAGTACCAATCTCCTGTACGAGTTCCAATTGGCATTTAATTCCCCTCGAACAATACAAATGTTGCATTGCTTCCATGCCACTTTTCTGCTCATTGCTCTCTGCTAAATTAACTGAAGGCATAATACTGACAAGGGAAGGGACTAAAGACTTTACATTCGCTAGATTCAGATGCCAGATGGAAAAGGACTGAAAGAGGAAGTTTAATGCATTATGTTAAGAGATTAAAGAAAACAGTAATGGAGGGAAAACAAGGAACTGGAGTAAAATACAATAGTAGTGGGAGAAAAAATTCTAATTCTGAAGGGTGATATAAAAAATTGATGGAGGAACAAAAAGACTTGAAAAGAAACAGTACTAGAAGGTATAAGAGAAAGAGGATGATGAAAGAAACTCTAAACAAAAGACAAGAAAATCTAGAGCGAAGAAAAAAAAAAAAAAAGCGAAGAAGACACTATTCGCTGAGTGTCTCTGGACTTGATGAGGTGAATAATAATACAGGCTAAGAAAGATGGGTGGCGGAAAAATAAGAGATCAGAGCAATTGTTAGAAACTCTGGTCGAGAGGATGAGTAGAGAGGATGAGTAGAGAGGATGAGTAGAGAGGATGAGTAGAGAGGATGAGTAGAGAGGATGAGTAGAGAGGATGAGTAGAGAGGATGAGTAGAGAGGATGAGTAGAGAGGATGAGTAGAGAGGATGAGTAGAGTATAGAAGAAGGTTCTCACTCGGCAAAATATCCCCAGTCAAATTGACCCTGACAAGAGGATTGGCACGAGGCACGAATATGAGACAGGAACCACTGTTAAAGGGTACTGACAGAACAGAAAATAAAAAGAAATAGAGAAAACACCAACAATCACGTGAAGAGAAATTCATAAGAGGTAATAAGCAGGAGTGAAATCGCATCTTCCAGGTATACAACATTCAAAGCAAACCCTTTTGAAACCCATGACAGCGACTTCAAAATCGAAGGAATTAAAAGGGTGAACAGGGAGAAGCAACTCGAGGGACTGGATACAGGTACACAAGAACACAGGTGGAATTAGAAAACACAGATGAGTCACAGAGAAGTCAGGAAATTATTTCTTCAAATTCAGGTCAAGAAATTAAATTACCTGGACAACGAAATGGTAAAAGCAGGATATAAACATATTTTTAGAGCCGATGTGATAGACTTCACGAAGCCAGTGTAGCAATGATAGTTCAGAATTTTCTTCGATCAAGTCGGAGTGGGTAAGGAGTGCTCAGCAGCGGAGGCCGCCGGTACCGAAGGCTGTGGGAAAAGTTTAGTGCCAACTAGTCTGGCTTCAGCCCTGACTGAGAGTTATGAAGCTGGAAACAACCTTCCCCTTCCAGACACACACACATGCACACACGCGCGCGCACACATACGCACGCAAACACGCACGCGCACGCACGCGCACACACGCGTACACACACAGCGGCAGTATGAAAACGACATAGCATCGAAAGTCAAGTCTGACTCGAAACTTCTTTATAGCTACATCAGGAAGAAGACAACAGTCAAGGACCAGGTAATCAGGCTGAGGAAAGAAGGCGGGGAGTTAACAAAAAATGACCAAGTATAATGAGAGGAGCTCAACATGAGATTTCAGGAAGTATTTACAGTGGAGGCTGAAGGGACACTGGGAAGACAAAATAGTGGGGTACACCAACAAGGGATATACCAACAAGTGTTGGATGAATTACACACAATTGAGGAGGAGGTGAAGAAGCTCCTAAATGACCTTGATACCTCAAAGACGGTGGGAACAGACATCTCTCCGTGGGTCCTTAGAGAGGGAGCAGACACACTATATGTGCCACTAACCAAAATCTTCAACACTTCCCTTGAAATCAAATCATACCCCCGGCTGGGATTGAACCCACGGTCATAGAGTCTCAAAACTCCAGCCCGTCGCGTTAGCCACTAGACCAGCTAGCCACAATAAGATTCATCCAACTAGGTATATTTCTACACCATAGGAAGGTTAGCACAGGCACCGCGGGTTCAATCCCGGCCGGGGGTATGGTTTGTTTGCAATCGTGTCATTACGATTTCTTGAGTCATGTTGATGGCAGTGAAGGGACTTGAGCTAGAGTTCGTCACGGCCACGCTAGCTGGAGATTCGTCTGTAAAAACTTGCATTTGTGGTCACAGTGGTGCCTGTGCTAACCTTCCTATGGTGTAGAAATATACCTAGTTGGATGAATCTTATTGTGGCTAGCTGGTCTAGTGGCTAACGCGACGGGCTGGAGTTTTGAGACTATGACCGCAGGTTCAATCCCTGCCGGGGGTATGATTTGTTTGCAATCGTGTCATTACGATTTCTTGAATCATGTTGACGGCAGTGAAGGGGCTTGAGCTAGAGTTCGTCACTGCCACGCTAGCTGGAGATTCGTCTGTAAAAACTTGCATTTGTGGTCACAGTGGTGCCTGTGCTAACCTTCCTATGGTGTAGAAATATACCTAGTTGGATGAATCTTATTGTGGCTAGCTGGTCTAGTGGCTAACGCGACGGGCTGGAGTTTTGAGACTATGATCGCGGGTTCAATCCCAGCCGGGGGTATGATTTGTTTGCAATCGTGTCATTACGATTTCTTGAATCATGTTGACGGCAGTGAAGGGACTTGAGCTAGAGTTCGTCATTGCCACGCTAGCTGGAGATTCGTCTGTAAAAACTTGCATTTGTGGTCACAGTGGTGCCTGTGCTAACCTTCCTATGGTGTAGAAATATACCTAGTTGGATGAATCTTATTGTGGCTAGCTGGTCTAGTGGCTAACGCGACGGGCTTGAGTTTTGAGACTATGACCGCGGGTTCAATCCCAGCCGGGGGTATGATTTGTTTGCAATCGTGTCATTACGATTTCTTGAGTCACTTCCCTTGAAACTGGGCAACAACCTGAAGTATGGAAGAAGGCAAATGTAGTCCCCCATCTTTAAGAAAGGAGACAGAAATAAAGAACTAAACTATAGACCAGTGTCACTGACGTGTATAGTATGCAAAGTCATCGAGAAGATTATCAGGAGGAGTGGGGTGGAGCATCTGGAGCGGAACAAGATTATAAACGACAGGCAGCACGGATTCATGGAAGGCAAATCCTAGAGTTTTATGACAAGGTAACTGATGTAAGAAATGAGAGGGAGTTGTGGGTTGATTGTATTTTCTTGGACTGCAAGAAGGCCTTCGACACATATAACAGGAAGGATACTGCAATGGATCAGAGAATACCTAACAGTGAGGCAACAGCGAGCCATGGTCCGTGAGCAGGTATCACAGTGGGCGCCTGTGACGAGCGGGGTCAAACAGGGGTCAGTCCTGGGACCAGTGCTATTTTGGTATATGTGAATGACATGACAGAACAGAAAGACTCAGAAGTGTCCCTGTTTGCAGATGATGTGAAGTTAATGAGGAGAATTAAATCAGATGCGGACCAGACAGGTCTACAAACAGACCTGGACAGGCTTAATGCGTGGTCCAGAAACTGGTTCCTAGAATTTAACCCCGCCAAATGCAAAGTCATGAAGATTGGAGAAGGGCAAAGAAGACTGCGTGGAATAGACAAGGTGGACAGGGACAGGATGTTCCAGAGATGGGACACAGAAACAAGGCGTAACAATTGGAAGCTGAAGATTCAGATGAGTCAGAGGGATGTTAGGAAATATTCCTTCAGCCAGAGTTGCTAGGAAGTGGAATAGTATGGCAAGCGATGTAGTGGAGGCAGGAACCATATATAGTTTTATGACGAGGTATGATAAAGCTCATGGAGCAGGAAGAGGGAGGACCCAGTAGCGGTCAGTGAAGAGGCGGGACCAGGAGCCGAGTCTCGACCCCCGCAACCACAATTAGGTGAGTACACACACACACACAACACACACACAAATAACAAAAAAGGCACAATAGCGTGATTGGAAAGATACATAGAAGAGAGGAGCTTACAACGACGTTTCGGTCCGACTTGGTCCATTTACAAAGCTGCACTAACAAAAGGGAGAGGAGGGGGGAGTATATATACGCCTGGAGGTGGTGGTAGTAGTAGAGTGAAGGTAGAAGGTAGTAGTGGTGGAGCCAGTCAAATACTATGAAAGTGGAGCACGGCAAGAGATAGGTGCCCACACAGGGTAGGAAAAAGAACACAGAGGGGGGCGGAAATAATAAAGGAACAAATACCCAGGGCAGAATACAACCCAAAGGAGAAAGAGGTAAGAGAAAGGGGGAAGAGGGAGAAGAAAAAGGAATCAGGTTAAGTCACGGGTGTTCTGAAGTTTGGAGCATTTTACAATATAGTGAGAAAAGAAGGCATCTACATAGACGAAGCCAGGACTAAGATTCTTACAAGGAAAGTTGTGCAAAAGGAAGGATTCAACCAGACGGCGACTGTGAAAGTTGGAAGTAGGGTAGACAGATTTAGCAGAAGACCAATCAGTAAGATGACCGCGATCTCTGACGTGACAGAAAAGAGCATTGTTGGTGTCGGCAAGCCTAACACTACTTTTGTGCTCCCTAAGTCTGTCAGAAAGAGATCGGTCAATTTCTCCAAAGTACTGAAGAGGACAAGAGGAACAGGAAATAGAGTAGACATCAGCAGCATCTGTCGAGGGAGGAGAGGTATGAACAAGATTAGTGCGAACAGAGTTAGTCTGGCGGAAAGTAAGTTTGATGTCTAAGGAACGGAGAGAGTTGTTGAGATTAGAAAGACCGGAAATGTAGGGAAGGCAGAGGAAAGGAGAGTTAACAGGAGTGTTTGGGAGAGAAGAAATTCCGTTTAGCACGTGAGAAGGCCGAGTCTATGAAATGGGAAGGGTAGCCAAGACGGAAAAATGAATTATGAAGAGTAGAAATTTCTGATTCATGGAACTGAGGATCACAAATGAGTTGAGCACCAAGAAAGAGGGATATAAGAACACTTTTCTTGACAGAGGAAGCATGATAAGAAAAGTAGTGAATGTACATGCCACTGTGCATAGGTTTGCGGTACACAGAAAAGGCAAAACTTGTATCTGAGCGGTGCACATGGACATCAAGGAAAGGAAGCAAGGAATTAGATTCCCATTCACCTTTAAACTTAATGGAAGAGGCAAGATTATTAAGAGCATCAAGAAAAGGTTGGAAGAGAGTAGGTTCATGAGGCTACAGAGCAAAGATGCTATGAACATAGCGGAGCCAGAGTGAAGGACGCACATCAACAGTAGGAAGAACAGGAGAGAGAGTTAAGCCCACAGCGACACGGAAGGTTTGAGACCAATATGTACCTTGGAAGGAAAAGGAATTAAAATCCACAAAAAGGCGGATAAGATCAAGAAAGATATCTGTAGGTATAAGGAGATGAAGAAACCCTTCATTGGCTCTCTAAGAAAATCAAGGACATCATCAAGAGGAACATTGGTGAAAAGGGACTCAACGTCAAGACTAAGCATCGTACAGGTTGGGAGAGAGCGAACCCGTTCAATGAAGTTTTGAGTGACGGAGGTGGGCAGGAGAAAAAGTACCAAGAAAGGGAGTGAGGGTTTTGGCGAGCTCAGAAGCAAGAGAATAAGAGACAAAACCTTCTCGTTAGTATGACTTTATAAATTGTCCAAGTTGGACCGAAACGTCGTCTTAAGCTCCTCTCTTCTATGTGCGGGTTATTTGTGTAACACACACACACACACACACACACACACACACACACACACACACACACACACACACACACACACACACACGCACACACACACACACATGTAAGTGCATATAGACGATTGTGTGCGTGTTCTTTATAAATAGTACACATAGTATTATGAGTGAACGTTTTGTTTACTCATACTTCTAATTAGTTTTAAAATGTTAATGATACATTCCATAAGTTTAGTGCGAGAACATTCAAACTCGAAATTTTACTAATGTTAATACGACACACATGCAACTGTTAGGTAACTATCTCGAAACGTTTCGCCTGCACAGAGGCGAATACAAAGGAGATAGCAGAAGCAGTAGTGGTGTAAAGACGATGTTATCAGTCCATCACCCTCGAAGACGTAGTTCTGTCGTGGTCAGTCCCTCAGCCTGAAGAAGTTCTGCTCCTCCGTTCTGTTGCTGAAGCAACAGAACGCAGGCGGAGAAAATCATGAGAGCTGAAGATGTGGGACTCGCTAGCAGAAGGTAATGGCTGAGAGGCAGTATAGCAAAACTACTGGGTATGTCTTTTTCGAATCCAATCTTTCTTACTCTTAACAGTTGGTCATGCAAAAAGTTGTCGAGAATGTTCTCTGTATTAAGATACCGCTGTATTGCAGTGCCTGATAGTGTGAATATGATAATGGTATTACATTATCCTATATATATATTGAAATAGTTAAGAACTTGGAATCGTTGGAGTCAGGTCAATTCCTGGAGAATGTCTTTTCTGATCGGCTTCAAACCCTAAATATGGGTGAATCTTCATAAAACGTATTTTTGTATTAATTTTGTCCTGTTGGGGTGCCAGTGTGTCATTTTGTGCCACTTTTATCAAATTAATCTTTTAAAAAATAAAAATCAAATATAGGATTGAAGAGAATTTTAAAAATAACATAAGTAAGAATAAAAAAAAAATTATTTTTCGAGAGTTTCACACGAACAATACTGTTTGCAATCTCATGAATTTTCGTTAATTTCTTAAGAACACCTTACTCGACTGTCTTAAAAAAATTTAACGATTGTATACTGTATAACTCGATCGATAGCGCACTCAGCTCTCACACTGAGGTCCGGAGTTCGAATCATCTTCGGTACGGCTGGAAAACATTAGGGACGTGTTTGATAAGACACCTGCTGTCTCTGTTCACCCATCAGTGTAAAATGGGTGGGTATCATCCTGGTGTGGGTATCATCCTGGTGTGGGTATCATCCTGGGACAAAACTGACCTAATTTGCCAGAAATGCTCAGTATAACAAGTGGCTTTCCATATAGTAGTATGTCACTGATGTCAGCTATGGTCTGTATACCTTGTACATGTACTTGTAGTAAATATATATAATAATTTCATTGGATCATCTGCATGTGTGGCTGCACTATGCACAACGCTATACACAGGATTGTATTATTTTGCCTTGTTGCTTGTGAGGGCTCTTGATCCAAGGATCAATGTCTCCCATTCCAGAGGCGCTGTATAACATCTACACGTTTATCTCTCTTCTCTGAAAAGTTATCATGTGACAATTTTTGGTATCGTAGGTAAAATCAACTTAACGTTCTTTTAATTTTTCGAGCCAACGAGACCGTTAACCCCTTTTTTATGTATATTAAGAGCTAAACCCGTAGAATTTTACGACGCATGTAGTGGGGGGGGGTAATGTGGAAGGTATTCAGGCTTAATTCAGGGAACTGGGGCACAGATCCAATTCCCTAGATCAAGAGCCCTTCTTAAGCATCCTTCAGAGGAGGTCATTCTTAGAGAAAAGTTTGGGTTAATTTTGGCCATTGGAAATTTTATTTTTTTCCGTAAAACAAATTGGAAACACTATAATACGGCTTAACATAAGCGATATTTTTTTTTTATTTGTTCTGTGAATGTCCAAATTTTTCATATTTTTAATAAAATTACAATGTTAATTTCCGTATGATGATTTGTAAATGACTCTCCCGATTTCCTTCAAACTTCAGTGTTAATTTAACTTTATTATTAATTTTTTCAGCAGTCATCGTACACTGAAATTCAATCATTTTTATTGTTGTAACTAATGATGAAAATGATAAATATAATGATAGTAGTTGATATTATAATAATAATAATAATAATAATAATAATGAATATTTTCGATAATAGTTTCACTGGAATAATGGAATCTCATTACACTGTAAATTAAATGAGTACGGACAACTGGAGGCAAAATATGTAAATTAATCAGCAGTTCTCTGAGCCTCGTTAGCTACGATTTTATTATTTTTTTATGCCTACCCATTTTAGCTAAATACGTTGAAAAATTCCAGACAAATGACCACTCTAGACATTATTCTGCCTTCTGTAATAATATGTTAATATTTAGAGCCTGTGAAAATGTAATGGTTCCACTATCTTATTTTACGTGATTTAGGTCACCGTAGATTTTGTGTTATCTGTTACAAAGAGAGAGAGAGAGAGAGAGAGAGAGAGAGAGAGAGAGAGAGAGAGAGAGAGAGAGAGAGAGAGAGAGAGAGAGAGAGAGAGAGAGAAAACTACTTATTAATGAACACCTATTTGTAGTACTCTGTTAAATATACATTTTTAAATTTCCAGTAGCTGCAACATTTGCCTCCTTCGATGCATTACATTAATCAATCAATATGTCTGAGATGAATATACACTATTACTCCTTCCACTCCACTTTTACCTTAATTAGCAACCGTGGGCTTTAGTTATCCGTGTTCCACTTTCATGTCCTTTCTAGATTTTATATATAGCTATCAATACCGTGGGCATTATTAATAATCTCGCCCTTCCACAGTAGTTCACAGTGTTAAACACTGCTAGCCAGTCCGTAGCTCTACTCTGGTTGGGAGTCCACACAATTTGTAGCTCTATTCTGGTTGGGAGTGCACACAATCTGTAGCTCTACTCTGGTTGGGAGTGCACACAATCTGTAGCTCTACTCTGGTTGGGAGTGCACACAATCTGTAGCTCTACTCTGGTTGAGAGTGCACACAATCTGTAGCTCTACTCTGGTTGGGAGTGCACACAATCTGTAGCTCTACTCTGGTTGGGAGTGCACACAATCTGTAGCTCTACTCTGGTTGGGAGTCCACACAATCTGTAGCTCTTCTCGGGTTTTGGGAGTGCACACAATCGTAGCTCTTCTCTGTTGGGAGGGCACACAATCTGTAGCTTTTCCCTCTGGTTGGGAGTGCACAACAATCTGTAGCTCTTCTCTGGTTGGGAGTGCACACAATCTGTAGCTCTACTCGGGTTTGGGGGAGTCCACACAATCTGTAGCTCTTCTCTGGTTGGGAGTGCACACAATCTGTAGCTCTTCTCTGGTTGGGAGTGCACACAATCTGTAGCTCTTCTCTGGTTGGGAGTGCACACAATCTGTAGCTCTTCTCTGGTTGGGAGTGCACACAATCTGTAGCTCTTCTCGGGTTGGGAGGGGCACACAATCTGTAGCTCTTCTCGGGTTGGGAGTGCACACAATCTGTAGCTCTTCTCTGGTTGGGAGTGCACAAAAATCTGTGGGCTCTTCTCTGGTTGGGAGTGCACACAATCTGTAGCTCTTCTCTGGTTGGGAGTGCACACAATCTGTAGCTCTTCTCTGGTTGGGAGTGCACACAAACACCTTACCATTTCACCATCAGTTTATTCGAAGTGTGTTTTATAATTTGCTGGTTTATAATTTGTGACCTGGGGTCACAAGTAGGTCAACTAGGGTCAATAGGTCAATTTCCACTATACTTCAATCACTTTTCATAATATCGCATGATATTAACTTTTACGTAGCACAAAAAAACTCTCATAATGCTCGATATCATATTCTGCTGAGCAATCAAGGGCACATGGGACTGATTTTTACTGTAACAATACGAATAATCATCAGTACTAAGACACCACGTTATATATCGAGGTAATGGATTAGAGAATGGATGGAGGGAGGGAGGAGTGGAAGGCGGGAGCCGCCTTTATCAGGTAATGTGAGAGCTGTACTGGAACCTCATGGAACCTCATTACACTAACGATAAACCTCACACACTACACCTACCTTCTACACTATAGCAGAATAATCATATAACAAGGACAGTGAACATGCTCCACTCTATTACAGTTTATTAATACTTGTACAACAGTACACTTGGTTAAAGAGAAATGGATCGGATATTAAGATTAGCCAGGAATGGTACTCAATTTGAGACAGGGTATACAGTTTGCTTACGATATCGGATATTCTATTTACAGAACAGAGTCTGTAGGACAGTTCATCTCTAAGAACTCAGTGAGCCTTTAGCAACAGGTCCTAAGACCCCACGCTAGTCTTAGATACCTCCTCCGGCAGAGAGCACTGCATCTAGTGTGTCTCAGTTATCTCGCCTGAAGTTTACCTGGAGGGTATTCCGGGGATCATTGCCTCCCTTCGGCCCGGTCCATGACCAGGCCTCCTTGTGGATCAGGGCCCGGCAGGAGTTCTGCACCTGGCTAGTTCTCTGCCCTAAACCCCTCTTTTAGCTGTTCCCTTGTGCGTATATGATCCTACAGACAACCCCCTCTTAACTCCAAAGCTCCGGTGTTACCCACTATTCAGGTACACCACGTGTGCGTTACACAGATCCGAGAAAAATCACATGACACTACTCCTTCAGCAATGTTCGCTTGCCCGTGTGATCTGACCCAGATCAGCATTGGTCAGTAATCACGACCTGCTAATATTTATCATTAACAACACACGTATGCTGGATTGCGTGCGGCCAGCAATAATAGCCTGGTTGATCAGACTCATTTACCTGGAGGCCTGGTGAAGGACTGGGCAGCAAGAGCATTGACAGGCTGAGGTGTTATCGTACCTTGGCTCATTTCAAAGCCCAGCCCTAAGGTATACTACTACCCCCAGGATGCGACCCACAGCAGTCTACTAACACCCAGGTACCTACTTACTGGTAGGTGAACAGGGGCAGCAGGTGTAAGGAAACATGCCCAACGTTTCCACCAGGCCAGGAATCGAACCACGGATACTCGGTACGCGAGCCGAGCGTGCTACCAACCAAGCCACGGGACACACTTGCAACGGCCTCCGGGTAGACTCCAGATAGAACACACTTGCTTGCATTTTCCTCTCAAAGAAAATTCTTTATTCCCCTGTAATAGTTTGATTTTAAAATTTGATATATTTTGCAGTTTCCATAGAGTCTTTCTTGGGGAGATCTATCAGTCTTTCTAAAAGTTTAGGGAATTACAATCTTCCCATACAGTTCTTTCTTGAACAATTTCTGTAACTCTGTCATGATAACAAATTTGATAAACATGAATATTCAGATTGAAAAGGAAATTATTTACTCCAAGGGCCTATCTTCAATGTGCTGAAATTAAACTTTTTGCAGTCAAATCCTAGACAGTACAGTTCTTTTGGACATTTTTTAAAAACCCAAGACACTGTAATTCACCTGTCTGTCGAGTATTGGAATTCACTACATAAAATGGATTGTAGATGAATGGTTCACAGAACCGACACGTTGTAAAATTTAGACTGTGAAACCCTTTTGGGGTACTTTTTAAGGAAATTTTTCCCCCAAAACAGTAGCTCTCATTTCCTTACACGGGAAAAACTTGAAAAACAGGAAATGAGGAATCAACCCCAACCTTGAGTCGTTTGGGTATGGACTGATGAAGCCACTTGGGGCGAAAGTTTCCTTAAAAAAGAAAAACCCAAAGAGTTGCACATTTCTAATTTATCAACAAAAAAAAATAAAACCTCTTTTTATGAACAATTTTTGGAACATTACAAGAAAAAATTCTCCCCTTTCCTACGGGGATTTTCCTTTCATCTTATTCTTTGTTTTTCTTCCTGCATTTTTTTATTTGTCAATTTTGGAAGTTAGGAGGAGGGCGGGTTCCCAAAACTTTTTGTCCAGGGGGCTGGGGAAAGGGTTTTTTAGGTGGTTGGACATTTTAAGAGAATGGGGGAAAAACAGAATGCTTCAAGATGATCATTGAGGGAAAGGGAAAGGGCGGGGTGGGGGTGGCCTGGGAAAGGTTGGAAGGGGGGGTAAAGGAGGTTTTGGTGCGGGGGCTTGGACTTCCACAGGCATGCGTGAGCGTGTTTTGTGGGGTTTAAAAGGAGACAAAGGGTTTTAATACTGACTGCTGGGGGAGTGTGAGCAAAGTAACATTTAAAAAAGGGATTAGGAAACCGGCGGGCCCGGGACTTGAGCCCGGGAAGGGGAAGTACAGCCGCATTTGAAGGAGGGGGGTTAATGTTGCAGTTTAAAAACGTGTGTAAAGCACCCTCGGCAAGACATGATGGAGTGAATGATGGTAAAGTTTTTCTTTTTTGGGCCACCCTGCCTTTGGTGGAATCGGCCATTGATAATAAAAAAAAATAACTTTAAATAAACATTTTTTGGGTCTATCTTTCTTTGTTTTTACATTAAGTTTTTTTCTTTCTCCTTTTTAGTCTTACTTTGTGTTTTATTTCTAGACTTTTTGATTCTCTGTTATGTTTGCTGATTGATCTGGTTCTTCTTTCTTTCAATCCCCTTTTGTTTTTCTCATAGTTTTTCCAAACACCTTCTTTAAATCAGTCTATATTATTCATGTTCCCAAACACCTTCTTTTAAAAACCCTCAATTATTCTATATCCCAAACACCCTTTTATTAAACCGTCTAATTATTATATTCCCCAAAAACCCCTTTTATAAACCCCGTCTTTTTTTTAAGTATCCCAAACACCCTTTTATTAAACCCTCTATATTATTCATGTATCCCCCAAAAACCTTCTATTAAACCATCTATATTTTTCATGTATCCCAAACACCTTCTATTAAACCCCGTTTATATTATTAAAGTATCCTTTTAAAGTTGTTAAAATCATATTTTCATAATTTTTAAAAACCCCGTGTACGATTACAATATCTGTCCCTTTTTGAAATATATATTTTTTCATTTAACTCTCCTAAAATTTTTTTTTGAAACATTGTGATTTTTTTCTTATGATCTATCGTACTTAAAATGAAATTCTTTTCCTTTTTCTATTTTAAAAATTTCCCTTTCCTTTTCTTCACGAAACAATGAATAATTTTTCTATCATTATTTGCTTAATTTAGTACAGGTGTAAAAAAACCTTATTATATTGAGGAACTTTTGATCATTATCAACGTTCCCCCAAGGGTTCCCAACTTATTTTTTTTATAGTTATATCTCTGTATAAAAATTTTTTTTCTTTATCACGTCATTATCATCGTAGCGTGCTGCGGTGCCTCGTCATGAGTTTGGACTTCGAGGTTAAAAAATGAAAGGGGCACTGCCCCCCATCATTGACGAAGGATCAAGCCCCGCCACTTCTGTGCGTTACCCCCCATGGGGTTTGCATAAACATGAATTTAAACATCTTTAAGAAAGGGCCCATACCTTCCAGCTTTTTTTTTACGCCCCATTTTTTAGTATACACGGCCCAAAAACACTCCCTGATTTCAAACAGGTATAACCCGTCGTTATTGCAATAATCTTTACAGTTAGTACTTCGATGGAGGATTTTTAATCCTTTATGTGGTTTAGGGTAGCATTAAAGGTACCCAAAGTGCCCCCTCGGTTCTCGGCAAAAGGACCGGTGACCCGCAAGTGGCCGCGAGGGACCGGACCTAATGTTTGTGATTTCTCTTTTTGGGTGAAAATGAAAGCACAGTTTACCTCCACGCTACCCGAACTCTGTAGACTGAAAATTTTGATCAACCAAGCAGTTCGCATATCACCAATATGCGAGAGGGGCGGACCGAACTGGGCTATCCCAAAACGATGTTTGCAGAGCAACCAAGGGGCCACATTTGGGGCCTTTTTTGCTATCCAAAACCACTGAAAAAGAATGAAACCTGCATCGAAACAAACTTGAAAGTTTATTACAGTAAAAGTTACTGTTAAACTTGTTGAAATCAACGAGTGCTTTGTGGTCCCCCTGTATATAGTAAAAGAACAAAAAAGACAACAAAGCAGCAGCAACAACACACTTGTTATGCCAAGATGTAGATCCCTCCCTTTTTTTTTCCTTCTCACGTCATTTTGTGATTGGATTGAGGGTCATTGTGCCGAGTTAACTTTACCACCCGGGTTCCAGTATATTTTGGGGTAATTCCCACTATGAAATGTTAAAGAAATAATTATTCCCGTTGTATTTTCTAAAGGGGTTTTACTGTTTATGTCTGTCTGGTAAATTTTTTAAATTTACTAAAGTCCTTTATCTGGTGGGGTCACTGTGCAGGCGTCGGTGGGGTCACTGTACCTGCGTCGGTGGGGTCATGTCCCTCGTTGGTGGGGTAAAGCCTTTGGTTTCGTTGGTCACTGTCCCTGCTCTGGTGCGGTCACTGTACCTGCATCTGGTGGGTCACTGAACCTGCGTCTGGAGGGGTCCTGTCCCTGTGTCTGGGTGGTACTGTACCGGTCTGGGGGGGTCACTGTCCCTGCGTCTGGGGGCACTGTACCTGCTTGGGGGGCCTGTACGGGTCTGGGGGGGTCATGTACCTGGTCGGGTTGGATCATGTACCTGCTGGGGTGTGGTCACGACCTCGTCTGAGAAGACAAAAATTCTGTTAGATACTGCAGCGTGTCTTATAAGGGAACTACAGGTGTTGTGTTATTACTTTACCTTTTCGGTGTAAACAGATATGTGCCATTGGGTCCACTACCGTGGGGTTTACTCACGAAATCATCACGATAGCAAACCAACCCAAATTTGTTGAGCGTTAACACACTGATTGTGGTTTTTTGGGTTTTGCCCGCGGGTTTTGCTCCCCCCCTTTTTTGACTTTACAGCCCTGTTATTTGTGAGGTCACAGTTTTCTTCAGTGTAAAAATTTAATTCCCCTTTTTTGGAAAGATAGCTGTTTTGATACGTTATAGGTTAAATTACAGCAAGGAGGGCAGTTGTGTTGGATTATAATGTCGGGGGAAAATTTTGTGCGATATCGACGACAGGACTAAAGTGTGTGAACTGTCATTTTATCTGGAATCCTTAGAGGTTTGTCAGACAGAGCTAAGTACAGAAACAAATAGGGGTCACTAGTTACCAATAGAAGAAGCTTCGCTCTAAAACCCCTTCCCCCACCAGTGCCAAAAACTGCCAACGTCATACAGGGCCACCCATTCTTCTGGGCAACCCCAGCATGGATTCACAAAAAAAAATACACAAAGCATTAAAAATTCGCCCGAGAAGGGGGCTTCAAAGGGGCAGCAGCGTTTGGAAGTAAAAAAAAAAAATGGGGAATCACTATTTAAATGCACGTGGGGACCTCCAGTAATACTGCAAACCAAAAGCCCCCCTAAACATACCACTATAACCTGGCGGTCCACTCCCACCCAGTTCTGCAAAGGGGGATTTAAGGAAGGGAACAGGAAAAGACGCCTTCCATAACCCCCCAAAGCAAATTTTTAAAAAAGGGGGAAAAAACCCCCGCTACTAAAACAAAAAATAGTTGTTAAAGGAGGGTAAGGGTGCTTAATCAGGTTAAGCCTCTCTACCTTCTCACCACATTAAAATTACCAAGTGTCAGGGAAAGGTTGTTTGTCTGGTGTGGCCCTTTTTTAGCGGGTCATATATTGAGGTCACCACCCCGGGCTGGGAAAGCTACCATTCTGGATGAGTCCTTGTTTTGTCTTTTATGAGGTCCTGAAAAGTTCCCAAATATTTTCTGAGCCCGAACCAACTTTTGGGGGGGACCATAATAGCGCAGCGATCAATTGAGCTCTCAAAAGTAATATTTTACCTTTAATCTGGGAAATAAAATTTAGGATCAAGGTAAAATAAAAAATTCTAAGCTAATAATCATAGGGGGCATTTTAATATATTCCTAAACTTCCTTAAGGTAAACTGAAATTTGACAAGTTTGCATGAATGAATTAAAGGTTTGAAATTTAAATCAGGAACTTAGACTTGTCTAATATTGCAGCTTCTCCTGAGGAAAGGACTGAATGATGCCATGCTATTAGTGCCCACAATCTACAGGCGTACAGACACATGTATAATTGGGTGATAGACATTTGCAATAGGATGTTAAGAATGAAGGCGAGAGTAAAGTTAAGTCATCAGCCGTTTTTGTAACTCCAGCTCAAATTGCGACGGCCAATTTGAAAGAGAAAATCCAAATCACGTTCAGAAATTTATTCAAACCATAGGGAGTAAGTCACACCATGAAGAGGCTGCGGCGAGGGTAACGGAAGCGGCAGTTGAAACAGCAGCGGCAGCAGCAGCGTCAGTAACGATGGCAGTTATTGGCGACGGCTACGGCAAAGACATTAAAGAAAAAGGCGGTGCCGGCGGTACTAGCGACGGAGGCGGTAGAAGCAACAGCAGCAAAGGAACAGCAGTGGTGGCCGCAGCATCAGCGGCCGAGGAATGCTGTGAGAATCAATAACAATAGCGTCAAAACCTTCGGTGGCAACATCAGCAGCATTATGCTAAGACATGTATCATAACAAGAAATATATCCGCAAGTTATACTACTACTACTACTACTACTACTACTACTATTGCGTCACTTCACTGACCTGTGCCACCACTCCTCCCCCTACCCACTACGACTATTTCCACTTCTTGCACTCTTTCACTACTATGTCCATTTCCTTCTTTTATTTTTGTACCTCTTTTTCTTCCGTCACTGATCTCTCGTATAAATACTGGCTCCCTCACCTTCGTGTGTTAGTGTGTGAATACTTTATGGTCCAAGTCGGACCGTAACGTCGTCATAATTTTTTTCTATGTACGGTGTAGTTGTGTATTGTTCCATTTAGGGTATTGTGCCTTTTCGTTCTTTATAAGTCAGTTAACATATGTAGACAGGAGCCGCGGCATCAGCGGGTGGGCAGCTCTGGTAACGGAAGTTTCAACAGCATAAGGAACGACACAATCATGCCCTCTGCTCCAGTACAAACCATACGCATAACCCGTTCCAGGTCATAGGAAGTAAACAAAAGTAAATTATGATTATGGGATTTTTTTCCCATTCTAGTTGGACCAGAGAAAAAGAAAAATATTGGGTTCATAGTTATGCTTGCCAACTCTAACCTTTTTCATCTACGTTATGGCGACCCAGCATTAATGTTAGGTAGCGGACTACGGCTCCATGGGTAACATCCACTGTACCATCAAAACATTTGTTTTACTATTAAATCTTCCACTGACCTCGGCAAAACCTTCACAATGCCATCAAAACACTCGCTACTGTATTAAATTCCGTACTTCACTGTCAAAATCTTCACTATCAACTAAACCTTCACTGCATTATCCAGACTATACCATAACATTAACGTATTCAAGATAACGCCACTATCATATCAAATGAGGAGAATAATGCATCACACGCAACACCCAAACAATCATCTACAAATACTCGGCCCTTGCAACCACACACACAACTACAAATATACTAACACACAAATACATAGACAAACTTTAGGTTAGTTCCCCAAATATTTAGTTAGGTTATAGACTGCTGTTTAAAAGAATAAATTTCCCAGTTATTACGCTAATAGATGCGACAATGCATAAGGGTAATAAACACTCACCTAGCAGACGGTATTATCAACCCAGTCAAGCAAATGGGTTTACTCACATATGGGCTGCAGCCAATTTATCCATGTCACTTAGGTTTATTTAGGTTAGATTATCCTTTGTCAGTAAAAGTTAACCAGTTATAAAATACTATAACGGCAAAAAATATATAAAAATAAAAATGGTACAGTGCTCTGGCGATCGAACAGAAAACGAAGGAAAATATGCTGTTTAAATGGCATGATAATTATTATTATAACCAAAAAGAATCTCAAACTAAAACAAGGCACGTTAAACAATCACCAATCTGTCTTAGCAACAGTGAAACTGTCTTAATAATCAGGTTTTCGGTATCAACATCACTAGCGACGATCTTCAGAGTGATCAGCACACAATATAGAATGGTATAAGCTTTGATACCAACAAATTGGTATGAAGAAAAGAAGTAAGCAAACTCGTCCTCAGCGAACATCTTACACACCGACGATATCTAGAAGCCTTGCTAAGAGCCGTCACCGACACCTTAAAACATAATGCTGGAATCTACAAAATTAAAAAAAGAATTGGTATACATGATACCCAGCCAGAAAAAATAAAACTTACCCAAGAACAAATTAGTCACATGACCCCATTGTCTACCTGACTTCATGTCGAATATGTTACATTTCGTTTTCAGGTCACCATGAGTCACTCAGACTATATATACTGTTATTTTATTTGGCGTTATGAGTAATTAATGTCTCAGGATCGAGACCTTTGCTGATAAACATATCTAAACTTTACTCAGGTGTCTTTTGTTCTACGTGTAATGAATCCTAACCATAATTTTTGTAGGGGTGGACCGGTAAGCCAGCTGAAAGCCACAGTCATATGACCAAAAACTCCAGCTGCGGCTCATCATGTAACTAAGACCAGCGCCAAAAAACACTCGTCCTGTTTCCTGACAAACCTTGTCTATCCTAACATTTTTAAATAGCACAGCATGTCTTACCTTCACTCTCAGGTTACAACGTCAGCATCAACGTCAGTAGTTACGTCTGCACGGAACTCAAAGAGCTTTCACTTTGGCATCTGGCTTTTTCACTCATTCAATATATCAATTTCTGACGTATGTTTCCTGCCGTATGTTTCCGTATGCCGCATGTTTACACGTATGTGCAGACTGACCACATGTTATGAACGTTAATCGTCGTACGAGTCACCTGAACACAGGTTCTGCAAGTAACTTTGAAACTTTAGTTTTCTTAAGGATGCTTTATAACATTTTGTAATGCAGGTTTTATATGAACTACATGATATATAACGTTGTACATAGTCTATGTTATATACGTTATATAACCTATGTTATATAACGTATGCTATTATAAGTCTGTTAACTCTGTTCTATAAGGTACATGTGTCTTATAAAGTTTATTTTAAACTTATATACACTTACGTACACAAAATATCAACGTTCACTTAAACGCTGCCTGACCCGCTGTAATTTCCCTTAAATCATCAAATCACTAAGCTGACACACGCGACTAACACTGCTGGAGGAACTCCAAGAAGTAACTTCAAGATGCAATTTTCTTGTCAGGTGTTTCTAACCTTCCCTGGGCTGCCCATCCTCACACTTCTGGGCCAATCAAAAGTCGAGGAAAACATGCGGGACCAATCAGAGATCGATAATTACCTGTAACTATCCCGAGCCGCTTGTTAGATCACCCGTACTTGTCTGTGTGCGGGCGAGTATTGTCAACATAAACAATTTGTATATACATATACTGTATATATGCAGTTTGTATATATACTGAAAGGTGTTTCTTTCGATCACGGGGTATATACTCCGAAAGATGGATATATATCTTAGTGTATATATATATACCGTTAACTTTTATCCTTATTTTATGGATTAAAGTATTCTTGATTGGTGGTGATCACGTGTCATGAAGAGTATATACAATAAGTCTCTCGAATTGAATGTACCCTGAGTTTACTTAATTATTAATTCGGGAGCGGGGCGTCCTTGCTGGTGTACTTGGTGGTGTACTTGGTGGTGTAATTGCTGTGTACTTGGTAATGTACTTGGTGGGGTTTAAACCTAGTTATGCAGCTATACAAACATTGAATATAATGTTTATTTTATTAATACACCGGCTATTTCTCACCGAGGCAGAGTGACCCGAGAAAGAAGAAACACTTTCAACATCACTCATTCCATCACTGTCTTGCTACAGGCGTCCCTGCACTGCATTTCATAAACTGCAACATATCTCCACTCCTTCAGACTGCAGGCGCTGTACTTTTTACCTCCAGGACTCAAGTCCGGCTAACGTGTTTCTATGAATCCCTTCATAAATGTTACTCTGCTTACACTTCAACTTCACCTCAATTCACAAAAACCACTTGGCACATAAAACCTCTTTTAACCCATCCCTCAAACTTTTTCTAAGACTACCACCCTCCCCCCTTCCCTCCACTACAGATTTATACGCCCTCCTAGTCATTTTGTTCTTCTTCCATCCTCTCTAAATGTCCGAAACACCTCAACAACCTCTCCTCAGCATTCTGGATAATACTTACAGAAACCCTGCACCTCCTTCTAATCTCCAAAGTTACAGATTTTCTGCAGAATATTCACACCACACATAGCCCTCAGACACAACATTTCCACTTATACTGGTACCACTATATTCTCATACATTCCTCCTTTCGCTTCCCTGGATAATGAATGCTCTTTGTCTCCACAGACTCCTCAGTTCTCCACTCACCATTTTCTTCTCATCAGTTCTACGATTCACCACGTCTTTCATTGATTTATTTGCCGAGAAGTCCACCCTAAAATATATTAACACATTCAGATATCTAATCATTCATTACTAATTTTTTTGTTATCCTTATCACCTCGCTGTTTCATATGATCACATTTAATTTCCTCCTTTTTTATACCCTCCCAAACGCGTCCACTATCCTCTGAAACTTCAGAATCTCTCAAAAGCACAGTGTCATCAGCAAAAAGCATCTGTGACAACTCCCACTTTATGCTATATTCTTTATATTTTAATCGCACATCTCTTCCCAAGAATTCACTTCTCTTACAACCCCATCTATAAATATACTTAACGACGATACTGACATCACACATCCCTATCTAAGGCCTACTTTTTGGGAAATAATGCTAATCACTGGTGTGTAAAAAATTTATAATTTTGCACCAATAGAATCTCAGAAAACTTTCTATACATTATTATAATAAGCGCAATTTAATTTAGCCTAATCCAACTAAACATATTTTAGATATGTTTACAATTATTTAATAATAAACAAACACAACGAAATATATTTTTTCATTAGGTTCAGAATGATTTTTGCGAAATTATTGCATACACAAATTTTCGCTTGCCTTATATGGCAAGATGAGCGTTGTTATTTAAGCCAAGATCGCAAGTTTTACATATTCGGCACGACTTATATATATATATATATATATATTATATATATATATATATATATATATATATATATATATATATATATATATATATATAATGTCGTGCCGAATATGTAAAACTGGTCAATTAGCAAGAACTCATTTAAAATTAAGTCCTTTCTAAAATTTTCTCTTATACGTTTAAAGATATATTTTTTTCATTAATGTTGATGTAAAATTTTATAATTTTGCACCAAGAGGAACTTAGAAAACTTACCTAACCTTATTATAACAAGAACAATTTATTTTAGCCTAATCCAACTAAATATATTTTAGATTTGTTTACATTAATTTAATATTAAACAAACACAGTGAAATATATTTTTTTTCGTTAGGTTCAGAATGATTTTGGTGAAATTATTGCATACACAAATTTTCACTTGTCCTATATGGCAAGATGAGCGTTGCTATTTAAGCCAAGATCGCAGGTTCTGCCTATTCGGCACGACATATATATATATATATTTTATATATATATATATATATATATATATATATATATATATATATATATATATATATATATATATTATATATATATGACGAGTCACGGGGATGGAAATTCTCAGCTCAAGATCTTTCACAAGCCTCCGTACGTCACCAGTAGCTACGCAATGCTGCATGAATAGGAACAGGTGTTATGAGAGGAAGTTTTCTCTGAGTAAGGCACCGTGGTCACGACAGTCAATTCCTCTCATATATGGTCAAGACACACAGTTCGTCACCTAGTCCCGTCCCCTCAACTCCCCTTTTCATTTGGAACAGAGTAGAAAGGACATCCAGGATTTACAGAAAGCGAGAAACAGATTGGTAAGAAATTTAATAGCCAGTCCTATAAGCTAAACGTAATCGCCATCAACAAATCATGTGACATAAGAGATTGCGTTGCTCTAGTGAATATTACACATAGAAAACAATGCTAATTCACACAAGAGTCGAATTCTCTCATTTGTCAACTAAAAGTACCATACATTTAGGAACGTTTCAGTCACTTAACTTTGCGTTACTTTGCAGTCACTTAACTTTGCTGTATCTTTATGCAGTTGAACCTAAATGGGCTTGCTACTGTTGGTATTATCGATACCGTATATATTACCCGGAGTTATAATATATATCACCTTCAAGGCGTGTGGAATGGGCGCCTTGAAGGTAATCACAGAGGCAGAGTGCACAGTCGTTGACTCCTAGTGCTGCCAGTTTTGCGAAGTCTGTGATACCATATTCGCTCGAAGGCACCAGCAATGTCCAGTGCTACTACACAGTTGATCTCGTATTCATTAAGCGAATAATGCCACGTACTTGAGAGATTTAACAGCAGATCAGCAACAGAGTGATCTTTTCTGAAGCCATAATGACGGGCGCAAAGAATCGAGTGGTGGTCGAAAAACGTTCTCATTTACCTTGAAATTATTGCCTCAAGATTCTTGTTAGTGATTGACTGGAGTAACACTGGTCTGTAGTTGCTTATTTCCACTTTATGTTTTTTTGTGAACAGTGACTACATCTGTCTATTTCAACAGAGGCCATTTACTTTACTTTAGGCAGTGATAATAGATGCAAGTTAAAGATTATGCCAGCTGGTCTTTACATCTACTCAGCAACCATGAGCTACTTTCATCTGGGATCACAGCCTTTCCTTGGTCCAGGGATTTAATGAGACGTTCTTCCTCCTGTCTTAGCATTCCTTTTGACTCACGAAATCGTAATGACACGATTGCAAACAAACCATACCCCGGCCGGGATTGAACCCGCGGTCATAGTCTCAAAACTCCAGCCCTGGAGTTTTGAGACTCTATGACCGCGGGTTCAATCCCGGCCGGGGTATGATTCCTTTTAACATCTTTGACAAAGTTCTGGCGGCTAACAATGATGGTTCCCTAACTACATCAGGAAACTGTATCTTGGCAGCAAAGTGTTCAACATAAAGGTCACCTTTTCACTGATTGCTAAGTGAGACAGTCCCATCATATCTCCTCCTCCTCTCTCTCTCTCTCTCTCTCTCTCTCTCTCTCTCCTCTCTCTCTCTTCCCTTGCTGATAAAGTAATTTGTTATCTATATATTGACACTCTCCCCTTCAATTACTTTCCGTTTTGTGTCTTTGGCTTCGCTTCCACCAATACATATTATATTTTCCCCGTAATTCCCTAATTTATCACTTTTCCCCTTCTCATTGCCGGTGAGAAAAATAACTCTGTCTTAAGTTAAAGTAACACTAAGGAAAATTACATTTATAGCACTCAACATTATTCTTTCTGGTCCCCTTCTCATGATATATTTTTATATTTCTTTTGAGTTGCGCTAAACCTGTTGGGGACATGTATTGCCAGGGTAACAGGAGGTCAGTTTTATAACTTTCGTTTCAGTAATAAAAATAAAAATAATTATAAAAATAATAATAATTGAAATATATTCTTCGAGTTATATGATTTTTATGATTTTGAATTTATTAAAATTATTTGCTCTTTCTTCTTTTTAATGGTATTAAATCTAATAAATTGTTTTCATGTTGTCATTAGTATTTTTTTCATTGACATTTTATAAAGCTTTATAATAAATTTGTACTGTTGTTGTATAATCTTTATTGATTTAGAACTTCCCAATGATGGTAAAAGTAAGAAAAAATAATATTATATACTGTCAAGGACCCAGTCACAAGAGTTAATTTTTCTCACCTTAGTTATAATATATATAAAAATTATCTAAACTCTTGTAGATTATAGTCTTAATATAACACATAATCGTAGTAGACACTAGTGGGTTTGATAATCGTAGGGGGCACTAGTGGGTTTGATAATCGTAGGGGGCACTAGTGGGTTTGATAATCGTAGTAGACATTAGCGGGTTTGATAATCGTAGGGGACACTAGTGGGTTTGATAATCGTAGTAGACATTAGCGGGTTTGATAATCGTAGTAGACACTAGCGGGTTTGATAATCGTAGTAGACACTAGTGGGTTTGATAATCGTAGTAGACACTAGCGGGTTTGATAATCGTAGTAGACACTAGCGGGTTTGATAATCGTAGTAGACATTAGCGGGTTTGATAATCGTAGTAGACACTAGTGGGTTTGATAATCGTAGTAGACACTAGCGGGTTTGATAATCGTAGTAGACACTAGCGGGTTTGATAATCGTAGTAGACACTAGTGGGTTTGATAATCGTAGTAGACACTAGCGGGTTTGATAATCGTAGTAGACACTAGCGGGTTTGATAATAGTAGTAGACATTAGCGAGTTTGATAATCGTAGTAGACACTAGTGGGTTTGATAATCGTAGTAGACATTAGAGGGTTTGATAATCGTAGTAGACACTAGCGGGTTTGATAATCGTAGTAGACACCAGCGGGTTTGATAATCGTAGTAGACACTAGCGGGTTTGATAATCGTAGTAGACACTAGCGGGTTTGATAATCGTAGGGGACACTAGCGGGTTTGATAATCGTAGTAGACACTAGCGGGTTTGATAATAGTAGTAGACATTAGCGGGTTTGATAATCGTAGTAGACACTAGCGGGTTTGATAATCGTAGTAGACACTAGCGGGTTTGATAATCGTAGTAGACACTAGCGGGTTTGATAATCGTAGTAGACACTAGCGGGTTTGATAATCGTAGTAGACACTAGCGGGTTTAATAATCGTAAGAGATAACTGTGTATTAGATAATATTAGACACTAGTGTGTAAGTGAATTATAGTGAAGACTTATGCATCTCAAAACTATAATGAACAACTGTACTTTAGAGATTCTTAATACACAGCTTAGCACTAGACGTGAACGAGATAACTGCAAACCGTGCTTAGAGAAAATTGTTTTCTCACTTTTCGAGCTAGAAAAAGGCATTGTCGGTTGATAAAAGTGTCTTCATGTGCGGAGGATGACTATGATAATGGAGAAAATAAATATAGAGAATGAGCAACGATAAAACCTGAACCATCTTCATGATATAACAAGATATTCAGGCAAAGTTTGGTGCTCTCACAGGTATTTTTTCGACAAAATATTACACCCTGGCATACACAGGGTGTCCACATTGACGAATCTGGAGATTAACAGTACAGTAATTGGCAACATCATCGTTCTGATGTTTTATTGAGAGTATGAGTAACGAATTTAGAGCCGATATCAAAATGGCTTGCGCTTGGTGTGACGTGGTGGTACCTAGTTTACACTAGCGCACAAGTCCTTTAACAGTAACTAATAACATATTGTTAGGTAAGACACATATGCAACAGTTAGGTATCTTTATTTCGAAACGTTTCGCCTACACAGTAGGCTTCTTCAGTCGAGTACAGAAAAGTTGATAGAAGCAGAAGATTCTTGAAGACGATGTAATCAGTCCATCACCCTTAAAGTTTTGAGGTGGTCAGTCCCTCAGTCTGGAGAAGAGCATTGTTCCGTTGTCTGAAACAATATGAAGTTGAAGTGACAGGATGGAGCCTTTATATAGTGCCAGGAGGTGAGACGTAGGTTGCTTTGGGTTTGAGAGGGACCTGCCCTCCCAAAGCAACCTACGTCTCACCTCCTGGCACTATATAAAGGCTCCATCCTGTCACTTCAACTTCATATTGTTTCAGGCAACGGAACAATGCTCTTCTCCAGACTGTGGGACTGACCACCTCAAAACTTTAAGGGTGATGGACTGATTACATCGTCTTCAAGAATCTTCTGCTTCTATCAACTTTTCTGTACTCGACTGAAGAAGCCTACTGTGTAGGCGAAACGTTTCGAAATAAAGATACCTAACTGTTGCATATGTGTCTTACCTAACAATCTGTCGGTATTTTATACCATTTTAATGTTCATTCTGTCAGACACTGCAACACAAGGGTATCTTGGTACAGACCATCAACTTCGACAACCTCTACTAGTGAGAACGGCTGGGTTTGAGAGGGACCTGCCCTCCCAAAGCAACCTACGTCTCACCTCCTGGCACTATATAAAGGCTCCATCCTGTCACTTCAACTTCATATTGTTTCAGACAACGGAACAATGCTCTTCTCCAGACTGAGGGACTGACCACCTCAAAACTTTAAGGGTGATGGACTGATTACATCGTCTTCAAGAATCTTCTGCTTCTATCAACTTTTCTGTACTCGACTGAAGAAGCCTACTGTGTAGGCGAAACGTTTCGAAATAAAGATACCTAACTGTTGCATATGTGTCTTACCTAACAATCTGTCGGTATTTCATACCATTTTATGTTCATTCTGTCAGACACTGCAACACAAGGGTATCTTGGTACAGACCATCAACTTCGACAACCTCTACTAGTGAGAACGGCTGGGTTTGAGAGGGACCTGCCCTCCCAAAGCAACCTACGTCTCACCT
Organism: Cherax quadricarinatus; assembly: GCF_026875155.1. NCBI lineage: Eukaryota > Metazoa > Arthropoda > Malacostraca > Decapoda > Parastacidae > Cherax > Cherax quadricarinatus. The sequence continues at coordinate 71,468,607 of NC_069408.1, forward strand.
CCTGGCACTATATAAAGGCTCCATCCTGTCACTTCAACTTCATATTGTTTCAGACAACGGAACAATGCTCTTCTCCAGACTGAGGGACTGACCACCTCAAAACTTTAAGGGTGATGGACTGATTACATCGTCTTCAAGAATCTTCTGCTTCTATCAACTTTTCTGTACTCGACTGAAGAAGTCTACTGTGTAGGCGAAACGTTTCGAAATAAAGATACCTAACTGTTGCATATGTGTCTTACCTAACAATCTGTCGGTATTTTATACCATTTTAATGTTCAACTAATAACGTAACTCCACCACTTGTTAAACATGGATTTGACCGAGATATGAATAGCCGACATGGTTGGTTTATGATGTATTGTCGAGCAATATGGCAAACTGCGCAGAGGCAAGTACGTTCTAGCTGAGGCCATAATTCAAAGCTAGGACTATAGGCGCAGTCTCGGTGGCACACTGATGCACTGATCATGAACAGAATGTACCAGGAAGCACTGTTATGTAAGCGGCAGTGATAGCCAATTGCTAACTAAATTAACCATCACTGAGGTGTGTGTGTGTGTGTGTGTGTGTGTGTGTGTGTGTGTGTGTGTGTGTGTGTGTGTGTGTACTCACCATACCTAAAGGTATGTTTGGAGTCATGAAGAGACATCAGATGCCATAAATCACACACTGTTGTACGAAATTTTGAATAATTAGAGATATGGAACTGTAGAAGAGATTGAAAGGAAAAATATTATGAATACAGACTAGTGAATAGGAAATTATTTAGGAGTCGGTGAAATCATGGATGTTGAACTTTACGGTAAAGCAACATAAATTACGATTGAAAACTGCAGTAAGAAGAGTTGGATAACCACAGAATGATTCAAATAATTTAGAAGACTGGCAGTGGGAAAGATAGAGATTTCATGGTTTAAACAGAAATGTAGAGAATCAACATAAAATTGCAAGAGGTCAATAGAAAAGTACGAAGTGAACAAGGATAGAGGAGACTTAATAAAGCAGAAGAGCAAGAAACAAATGTGACATAGCATAGGAGGCTGGAATGAAACCTGAGCTGCTTCTCAATCAAGTAAGGTAAACAACTGCAAGCATTAAGGTAATTATATTAGAGAGAGAAGGAATGCTTTCAGAGCAAAAGACATATAAAATGAGGACTTAAATAGAAGTATTAAGGAGGTTTTCAATGAGAAAAATTGCATGTTATCACAAGCAGGAGAAAGATTACGAACCAAATAATATAGGAGAGCACCATGAGAGCTCCTAAAATATTTATACCTCTTATGAATTATCTCGATATATTAAAGGCTAAAAAGACTGATAACGAATCTTAATAAGTAGTGAAAGAAGCATATGAGGTTTAGGAAAAATCTATTTGCGATGATTTCCAATCTCTGGACAGAGGGTATCTACCAGACAGCTGAAAACACTCGCCATGTATATAGAAAACCGACAAGATATGCTAAATTTCAAATCTGTCTCAGTAACGTGAATTCTCTGTAAAGTGATGGAAAAAATATTCAGAAAGAAAATGGTTAAATATCTGGAGAGAAAGGATATCAAAATGAAAATATAATGTTACAAGGTGAAAGAAACTCCTGCCTCATGTACCTTGAGTTTTATGAATCATAAAAAAAAAAACACAAGAGAGAAAACATATAACACGGTACCTTACCTGAGACTGATTCATAAACTAGAGGAACAGGCAGTGGAAAAGGAAAATTGATTCATAGGATGAAAAAAATCCCGAGGAACTAAAAAACGGGGAGTAAGAAAATGTCAACCTGGGTAAGAGTGAAGTGTGGGATCCTCCATGGTTAGTATTTGACTCACTTCTATTACTAACATTTGAAAAACAATCTACCAGTTTCTCATATATAGCATTTTGAAGATGTCTAGCAACTTATGAGAAGAATTTCAACAAGAAAACTTGAACAAGTTGCAAGACTGGGCAAACAACTGTCTACTAGAATTTAACTAAAAAAGTGCAAGATCTAGAAAGTTATAAAGGGTAAGAGAAGACATATGACATTATAGATAGGGATAGAAATAACCTAAGAACAAATACTACAATGAATATTTTATCAGAAGCACAAATTAAGCTCATTATCAGGGCAGCACCGCGGGTTCCAACCCCACCCGTGGTATTGTTTGTAAGGTTACCTAATTTCAGTCAGACTTTCACAAACCTACACGTAGTCCTTTTTAAAATACTTCTACATATCATATTTATTAAAGAGTATATTGTACAAGCATGTAGACCACATCCAGTTGCTCACAGACTTGCTCACAGGCTTGTTCACAAACTTGTTCACAGACTTGTTCACAGACTTGTTCACAGACTTGCTATGAGGTAAACAGCTAAAATAACTGAATCTAATATTTATGAAGCAGAACCAAGGGAAGATACGATTACATTTAACGTATTTATAATCATTAACAGGGTATATACAAAAATATTGTTTGATATGAAGAGTACAGGTAGGAGTTAGACACGGAAAATTACAATGAAGAATAAAAAAAAAAAAAAGCCACAATACAGTGACTGGAACGATGCACAAATAACCCGCACATAGACGATAGGAACTTTTGACGTCGTCGTAAGTTCCTCTCTTCTATGTGCGGGTTATCTGTGTACAATGAAGAAGAACCACAAGTAGTTTATATAGCGTGGTTCTAAGTGCTCGAGGGCCAGCAGACATTTAATTAACTGAGGGCGTTAAATGCTGTACACGATTAAGAGTAAATGATATAAGGAATTTACACAGAGCTGCTGGACGTTGATGGACGGGACAATGGTTTCTAATTAACATCATTAACAGTTGCAGAGTAATGTTAGCTAGACTCTGCTAATTGATAGCAATTATCATTGGAGATCAATATACAAACTGTTTATTGAATAATTGCTCAAACGTCAGTTATCGAAAGTGGAAGTGCTTATACGGTAATTAATGCAATTAAAGTCTGCTTTGTAATTGTCTTTGGAATAGAGACTAATAGTCAAACTATAGTTGATTGATAAATATTAGAGTTGGTAGTGACTACATTGGTGCAGCATAGGCATGCAACCCTTCTTTAAACGCAGAGAAAAAACACACAGACACATTCAGAAAATGGGACGTGTAATCAAATTCTCTTCCGTTGCGAAAGGCATCCCCCTCAAGGAAGGTTCCTTGATGTTGGTGAGGGGCTCTTGATTTAGGGAATTGGATCTGTGCTCCAGTTCCCCGAATTAAGCCTGAATGCCTTCCACATCCCCCCCAGGCGCTGTATAATCCTCCGGGTTTAGCTCTTCCCCCTTGATTATAATAATAATAATGCGAAAGGCATCTCATAATTTATTAGGCCAAGCATCGCAGCCTAAGATTCATTTTTTTCCTATATCTTTGTTAATGTTGGAAGACAGAAAGAAGGTCAATAAGAGGACGGAGAAAGGAATTTATGAGCCTCTCACTATCATCATTCCCTTCATTTTCACTTCCTTCATTTCTTTCATTCTTCCCCCACACATTCCTATCTTCCTCTCTCTTTCCTCTCAACCTTTGTTCTTCTTTTCCTGCTATTTTTTTATCCTCATGAAGCTTCACATATAAAGAATAAAGTCAGTAGCTAAGGTCAACCACTAAACATTTTATACAGATAGTTAGATTCTTAAAGAAATTTAGTTCAGAACGCAATATGCAATATATGTAAAGTGTATAACATTCAGCATCGGCGTCCAGTCCCATGTACCAATCATACATTTTTAGCAGGAGATTTCTTTCACGGAATTGGAATATAGTAATTATAACTGAGATTACAAAAGAGCGAATAAATGGAAAGGGAGGAACAATACAGTATATAATCTAGAGTAAACATTGGACCACTCCCCTTTCCTGCCACACCCTCTACCCCCCCCACCACTTACCCTGCCACACCCTTACCAACCACCCCTTTCCTGCCACACCCTCTACACCACCCTTTCCTGCCACACCCTTCTACCAACCACCCTTTCCTGCCACACCCTTACCAACCACCCCTTTCTGCCACACCTCTTTTTTTACCAACACCCCTTTCCTGCCACACCCTCTACCAAACCACCCTTTCCTTGCCTACACCCTCTACAACACCCTTTCTGCCACCACCCTTTACAACCACCCTTTGTAGATGTATGTTCAGAGAACCGACATGTTGATTAAATTAGACAATGTGCAACTCTTGGTATCTTGTATTGAGGAAACGTTTCTATACAAGATTGATGGACTGAAACCATCGACTCAAGGGTGAGGGACTGATTACTCATTCTTCTCCTGTTCTTCAAGTTTCTCCTACGTATGGGACTGATGAAAGCCACTGTGTGGCGAAACGTTTCCTCAATAAATGATACCAGAGTTGCACATGTGTCTCATTTATCAACCACCCTTTACGCCACACACTCTTACCAACCACCCTTTCCTGCCACACCTCTTACCAACACCCTTTCTGACACTCCCTTACAACCACCCTTTCCTTGCCACACCCTTACAACACCCTTTCCTGCCACACCCTCTACCAAACCCCACCCTTTCTGCCCACACCCTCTACCAACCCACCCGTTCTGCCACACCTCAACAACCACCCTTCCTGCACACCCTTACCAACCACCCCTTCTTGCAACCCTAAACCAACCACCCCTTCTGCCCACCTCTACCAACCACCCTTCCTGCCACACCCTCTACCAACCACCCCTCTTGCCATCCTCAACCAACCAACCTTCTTGCCATCCTCACCAACCACCCTTCTTGCCACCATCAACCAACCACCCTTCTAGCCATCCTCAACCAAACAACCCCTTTCTGCACCCTCAACCAACCCCCTTCTGCGTCCCTCAACCAAACCACCTTTTCTGCCACACCCTACGCCCAACCACCCCTTCTTGCAACCTTCTCCCGAACCACCCCTTCCTGCCACACCCTCTACCAACCGACCCTTCTTGCCATCCTTCAACCAACCAACCCCTTCATGCCATCTCAACAACCACCCTTCCTGCCACCATCAACCAACCACCCCTTCTTGCCATCCTCAAACCAACAATCCTTTCTGCCCCCCTCAACAACCCCCCGTTCCTGGCCGCCCTCAACAACACAACCTTTCCTGCCACACCTCAACCAAACACCCCTTCTTGCAACCCTCAACCAAACCACCCCCTTCTGCCACCACCTCTACCAACCACCCTTCTTGTAACCTCCAACCAACCCCCCCTCCTGCCACACCCTTCAACAACCACCCCTTCCTGCCACCTCAACAACCACCCCTTCCTGCCACACCCTCTACCAACACCCTTTTTGAACCCTAACCAATCACCCCTTCCTGCCACCCCTCTACCAACGCACCCTTTCTTGCAAACCCTCAACCAACCACCCCTTCCTGCCACACCCCGCATACCAACCACCCCTTCTTGTAACCCTCAACAACCACCCCTTCCTGCCACACCGCAAACAACCCCCCCTTCTCGCAACCCTCAACCAACCACTCCTTCTGCCACACCCTCAAATCCAACCACCCTTCCTGCACACCTCAACCAACCACCCCTTCTTGCAACCCTCAATCAACCACCCCTTCCTGCCACACCCTAAACCAACACCCTTCCTGCCCCTCAACTAACCTCTCGTTCCTGCACCCTCAACCAACAACCCCCCCCCCCCCCCCCCCCACTTCCTGCCACACCTCAACCAACCACCCTTCCTGTCACACCCTCAACCAACCACCCCTTCCTTTGCCACCCTCAACCCAACCACCTTCCTGCCACACCCTCAACCAACCACCCCTTCTGCCACACCCCCTCAATCAACCTTATTTCTTCCTGCCACACCTCAACGACCCCCTTCTGCCACACCCTAACGTCCCCTTCCTGCCACACCCTCAACGCCGCCTTCCTACCACACCACTCAAGCCCCCCTTCCTGCCACACCCTCAACCATCCCCAACTTTCTGCCGCACCCTCACCTTACCCCCTCGTCCTTTACTGCACATATAAGTTCTGTCAAGCACCTTAACTACTGAGAACGCTTGGAAGACCTTGACTTGTACTCGTTGGAACGCAGGACTGCAGGAGAGAGAGATATATCATAATCTACACTTGGAAAATCCTGGAAGGAATGGTCCCGAATCTGCACACACAAATCACTCCCTACAAAAGTAAAAGACTGGGCAGGCGATGAAAAATGACCCCAATTAAAAGTAGGGGCGCCATTGGTACACTAAGAGAAAACATCATAAGTGTCCGGGGCCCAAGACTGTTCAACAGCTTCCCATCAAGCATTAAGGGAATTACCGATAAACCCCTGGCTGCCTTCAAGAGAGAGCTGGACAGACACCTAAGTCAGTGCCGGATCAGCCGGGCTGTGGCTCGTACGTTGGACTGCGTGCGGCCAGCAGTAATAGCCTAGTTGATCAGGCCCTGATCCACCGGGAGGCCTGGTCATGGACCGGGCCGCGGGGGCGTTGATCCCGGGAATTACCTCCAGGTAACCTCCTGCCACACCCTCAACAACCCCCCTTCCTGCCACATCCTTTAAACCAACCCCCCCATTTTTGCCACACCTTTAACCAACTCGCCCTTCTGAACCATTTAGCTCTACATGGCAGGATATCTTCCAACAGTCTAGCCTCGGAAAACAAGGGGACCTATTTCCTGAAATGTTCAACATATGCAAAGGCATGCTATATGGAGCTTTGCTCAGACCTGTGGAACCCAATTGTCCTCAAAGATTTATTAAGTCGTACCATGAAATAAAGAAAGATCCTAGACTTCACCTTACGAAAGCTGACAAAGGAAATGTGATACTTATTATGGACAAGGTAGATTATAGTGGAAAACTGAACACATTATTAGAAGATAGAGATACTTACGTACCCCTTAATAAGAAACCACTGGACCAGTGAATAGTTAAATTTAATAAACAACTTCAACCTACTGGGGAGGTAATGAGGGGAAATTTGTTAAAAACAAACAGTTATCGAAAAACGAGATGTGCGACACATCCTTACATGTACGGTTTGATTAAATTTCACAAGCCCAGTTTTCCAGTCAGACCTGTTATTAGTAGACTGAGGGGAGGTTTTCCGCGTGACTTGTCTTCCAGTTTAAGATCGCCTGTCTGGGATTGTATTACACCCCAGTATTATAGCTCTATATCAAAACTCTCCCGGAATGTACGCTGATTATTGATGCTAGTGGTATTGTTCTTGTTTCTCATGAGTATTACATTTAAAAAATCGAGCTTTTGAGCCAAGTACATGAGATGCGTTGTCTTGTAAGAAGTTGCTGAAACTATAAGGTAAATAACAGTATCAACAGTCTTTCGAATCAGAATGTTATCTGTGTATTATCACTTTTTAATCGGAATACTACCTGAGAAGTATCTTAACAGTTTGGTGAATATAAATGCTGCCAGTAACAGTCGGATGCTTCACGAAAATGTTATCACCCTGGAAATACAATATTTTGTTGAATAATCGATGACATGCAAATGTGATTGTATTAAATTTGTCATTTCACTAAATCCTGTAAATCACGTGAAATTGATGTTTGATCATCCGGAATTAATTAAAATCTGACACTGAGTGGCGGTGTTGGAACCAGTTGTATTGAGAGAGAATAAATATATTTTGAATTCGTAATTAAATGTGTAAATGAAGAGGCTTATATATGTAAATGAAGGAGGCTGTCGAAAAATAAACAAGAGAGAAAATAAATAAATGTAAATAAATAAGAGAGTTCCATTATTGTTCACAGTGTGTCCACAATAACCACATTCTTGTGTTAATATTGACTATATTCTTCACAGTACGTGTGCTGTAATCATTTACTTATTGTGGTAAATAATAACCAAGGTGCTTAACGAATACTTAAAAGACGTTTCCTGGGGCCAACGTCCTTGCGGCCCCGGGTCCCAAACGACGCCGTCTGAAGCAACGCACAGCCGATAATCATGGCTGTTGTTTGTTGTCCCACAACGTACTTCTAACTTATTAAACCATAGCCCCCCCTGAACAGGTGCTTGTTTACAGTACTTGTCCAGTTTTCGGTCACATTCTTGCAGCACAACCATGTGGGGTGGTTGGATACAGGGAGAGGTTGTCCAAGTTTGCATTCTACAACCACTTACTTTTTATTTTTCATTTAATTAGTTTAACAGATAATAAACAAGTAAATATAACTACTTTTAACATACAATCATCCTCTAACTCAAAAGAAGGTGTTAGCGTAAGCCCATTAACAGTGCCTTTTCTGTCATGTTAGAGATGACGGACATCCTGTATAACGGTCTTCTAGCGTTTACAGATGGCATTCCTTGTGAAGTATCCCTTATACACAATATTCCTAATACAATTATAAAACTTAAGTCCGCTTGTTTGTGTAGAATGCCTTCCATTTTTTAACCTGATATTCATTTCTTCCTCTCCTTACTTCTCCTATTCCTATATTTTCTACTTTCTGTCCTTCTGGCTAGGCGATTATGTCCCACCAGTATTTGCTGCCTACATTCGTGGACCATTAGCTTCCCTACAGTGCTCCTCTTTTCTCTTGTTCTTAGATTTTCTCCACTATTATTACTATTAATATCTCTTCGTTAAGTCTCCACTCTTTGGCTCTCTTCTCGCTATCTACCTTTTTATTGCCACAGTTATCCAGCTATCACTGTTGCACTATTTTTTCTACTTCCATTACTACTACAACTACTACTGTTGCTACTACTACCATCACCATTGCTACTAACACTTTATAACTATTTTCCCCTCCTCTCGTTACCACTTCCTCCAAAGTCCTCCCCCCCCTTTATAAATTTTCTGGCTCCTTCCCTTCGCGCTTCTGTGTGACTAGTTAATGGTTTAAGTCGGACCAAATCGACGCCATAAGGTAGAAAATTATAATAACCGATCCATATGTAATGATTAAAAGACTAAGTTCTCATATACACTCTGTGTACAAGAAATTCAGGGAAAAAACAGAGGTGACATAACGCACGATTTGTCCTCATCATCATAACGAAAGTAGCATCATCTTCATAACAATTCATCAAATCATCACTAAAGATAAACATCGTTCTGTTCTTACTCTCAACATAGTATCCCTTTAATTTCTTATTAAGCTTCACACAGCCAACTAACAAAAAACAGAATTTTTTTTACAAAATAAAAATAAAAATTGTAACATGAATAATACTTATGTAGTGGAAATAAATTAAATTAATAGTAAGCATGTAAATAATGACTTAAAATTTTTTACTACTTAGAAATAGCTTAAACTGATGCTGAATTAGGACATTTAAATATCAATAAACTAAATAGAACATAATGAACTTAAGTCTTTGAAATATTTTTTGACAAATGTTTGACAAATATCAACATCTATACTTCGTTAGCATTGAAAGATCTCTCTGAAGATTGATCAGGAAACACGGAAAGCGGAATGCTTTTATGTCGCCTACAAGATCCCTTGGATGCTTGACAGTTCTGCACGTCCCTCCGAGACACGTCGTCGGAAACTGTAAAATATAAATCTTTCTCGCGGAAAGGAACCACCACACCTGACTGGTTCCAGTTGCTAATCACACCGAACCGGCTAAGACTACAACGATATCAGCTCTACTGTTCGTGCTAACAAGGCCTACATACTTCTTGTATGTCACCTCCAGAATATGAACCTCGTTTCTCTTACATCTTGTCCTCTCCCGGCATTATAACGTCTACCCGTTGGAGTCAGGCAGATCGCCATCGACACAACAGAATAAATAATCACTCGTCCGCCTGACTTCTAAACCTGACTACAGATTTTCTTGTGTTCTTTGTAGCTCTCCGCAGCAGCTGCTCACGAGGCTCAGTTGTTGTAGAGGCCTGCTGAAAGATACAATTTTATTTAAGAAGTTGTTGGACTGTACAGTTGTCCAGCCTTCTGAAGTGGTACAATTGTACGAGCAGATGCTGACTAGGTACATTTTCCAACAGCTGATTGACAAGGAACAGTTTGTCGCCAACAGCTTGCTAAGGAATAATAATGACTCAACAGCTGCCGACGAGGTCAGTTGTCCCAACAGCTGCTGACGAAGTGCAGTTGTCCCAATAACTTCTCTGGTATAATAAGTGTACCAGCAGTTTTGTATAAGAGGCAAAATTGTATTCAACAGCTGCTGACCAGGAACACATGTACCAAACGTTTCTGACAATGTACAACTGATGAGTATAGAGTTATTTTAACATGACTCAAAATATTAGTTCCTCAGAACATATCCGTGATGGTTTAGTTAATGCATAATTGCCGGTTGTCAGAACAAATTGTTTGGCACTCCTTGTAATAACACCAGATCAGTCCGGATCCAGCAGATCACTCTCCAAGTGAAACTCGTCGATGACGCATTTCACCATGTGCATCAATAACTGACCACTACGTAGAAAGATACTCATGAGATACACATAAACAGAGTACCAAGTTGATCAAGGTACCCTTAAGGAAAGTAACCCTCCAGTCTGCACTGCAAAGGACCATGTCGCCCGTGGAAGTATGATTTGTCATGCAATATTGTTTTCATGGAACCTTGAAAACGCCTCAGAGTAATGATTATCAAACGACACGTGAGTCAAGGAACCAATTATGAATGTGCTCATTCCAACACTAAGGTCGACATCGAAAGAAGGTGAATATAACGAGTGTTCAAAATCGTTTGCCAGAACTCTCCCAAAGCGGAAGTATTAAAAAGTAATAACTATATCCAGTTACCATCTCTCTCCCTCCCCCCGTCCTTCCTTCTCTCCCTTCCCTCCAACCAACCCTACCTCCTTACTCAAAAATATTCACTCACACCCCTCATTGCTTCCCACTCTTACTACCTTCCTCTCACTTCCCACCCTCACTATCTCCATCCCAATTTCCCACCTTCCCTACCTCGCACATATATCAAACGCTCTTCTTTCAATTTCCTCCCTTCATATCTTCCTCCCAACTTCCTAATAACTTGCCACCCTCATGACTTCCACTTCCTCCCAGACTCTCTCCATTTTCACGTCCAATCCTCCCTGCCATACGCTTGCCCAATTTTAATTTCCCACGCTTCCATGTCTCCTTGCATTGTCCCCACTCGCTTTGTCCCCACTCACTCACTGCTTTTCATCATCCTACATCCTTATCTGCCTTCCCTCAGTCTTGTCTCTCCCTGTAACTTCTCTTCCTCTCAACATCAACTCGATCACTTCATTCACAACTTCAGCTCACCTTCCCTCCAAACTCCAAGCTTTCCCCCTATTGCCTACCTTCCTTTTTGTCCTCCCCTCCCACCTTTCTCCCTTAATCTTCCCGCTCTCCTTCTTGTAATCTGACCATCTTATCTCGCATCCTCCCTTCTCCTTCTCTTGAACTCCATCCCTTCCTGTTTCACGCCCATCCTAGTTCCTCCTTACACTATGCATGTCATCAATAAACACATCGTCAGTGTATGACATGTGTCGATTTAATCTATCTGGAGATAAGTACTCAGGCAAAGGCCAGCCACCTGGGCTCGGGACTAGGCTCATTGTCGGTCTGCCTTCATTAAGCCAGCCTCACAAAGCTATATAACGTTGAAACATAACCTGAGGTTGCTATCATTTATAACTAGTGTATATGTATGTCTGCGAAAACGCATGTTCCCAAGCAAACCATACCACGGGCGGGGTTAGAACCCGCGATCTGAGTATCAAAAAACTCCAGACCGACGCGTTAGCCACTGGGCCAGCTAGCCACAATAAAAATTCACCCAACTCGGTATATTTATACACCATAGGAAGGTTAGCATAGGCACCACTGTGACCACAAATGCAAGTTTTTACAGAAGAATCTCCAGGTAGCGTAGTATGACGATGCTAGGTGAAAGATTTCCCTCGAGTTGTATTGAACTCACACTGATCAGTGATATTGTTAAAAATATATATGAATTTTTCTTTTATCGAAGTTTGCTCTCCCGTTTACTTCATAAAAACAGATGGACTGATCTTACTGAAATTCCTAAGAGTTCTTTTCCTGCGTAAAGTCATAAGGAATAAAGCCTAATAAAAAAATAATAATTTTTTGTAAATTCAGCTTAGCATTTAATATTTATTTTGGGTTCAGTATAAAAATAAAATCTGGGCAGCTAAATGGAATTATGTAAATGTTTACACGGTAAGGAAATTTGATGTTTCAAAGGTCTGTTATTTTTTCAGTTTGATAATCGAATTTCTGACTGGTCCAGAAATGTAAGAATAATACACAAATAACCCGCACATAAAAGAGAGAAGCTTACGACGACGTTTCGGTCCGACTTGGACCATTGACAAAGTCACACTAACAGAGGTGGAGCAGGACGGCTATATATAGGCAGGAAGAGGTGGAGGTAGTAGTAGTAGTAGTATTAGTAGTAGTAGTAGTACAAGAAATGTATATAATACCGACAGGATGAAGTGACACATGCACAACACCCTGGCATCCCCCACCGTAGACGTTTCGCCATCCAGCCAGCCACTGGATGGCGAAACGTCCACAACAAAGACAACCAGACGCCGCACATGTGTCTTAATTTCATCAGTAGTTGTAGTAGAAGAAGAAGAGGTAGTAGTAGTGGTAGTGGTAGAAGTGGGAAATAAGGAAGACGAGCCAGTCAAATTACAAAGGAGGGGAGCACTGCAAGAGAGCTAGAAACCCACAGAGGGAGAGCAAGCGCCACCGAGGTGCGTGAAAGGGAAGTGGTGAAATAAAATAAATGAAGAAGGAACAGAAACACGAGACAGGAGAGAGAAAGACAAACCCAGAGGAGAAAAGGAGAGAGGAAAGGGAAGAGGAAGAAGAAAAAGAAGAAGAAGAAGAAGAAGAAAAGAAGAAGAAGAAGAAGAAGAAGAAAAAAAAATGAGGATTCAGGTTAAGTCACGGGTGTTCTGAAGTTTGGAGCATTTTACAATGTAGTGGGAGAGGAAGGCATCTACAGAGACGAAGCCAGGGCTAAGGTTCATACAAGGAAAGTTGTGTATTAGAGAGGATTCAACTAAACGGCGACTGTTCGAGTTGGAAGTAGGGAAGACAGTTTTAGCAGAAGACCAGTCAATAGGATGGCTATGATCGCTTGACGTGACAGAAAAGAGCATTGTTAGTGTCGCAAGCCTAACACTATTTTTGTGCTCCCTAAGTCTGTCAGAAGAGATCGACCAGTTTCTCCGAAGTATTGAAGAGGACAGGAGGAGCAAGAAATAGAGTAGACACCAGGAACATCTGTAGAGGGAGGAGAGGTATGAACGAGATTAGTGCGAAGAGTGTTAGTCTGGCGGAAGGTAAGCTTGATGTCTAAGGGACGGAGAGAATTGTTGAGATTAGAAAAGACCGGAAATGTAGGAAGGCAGAGGATAGAAGAGTTCCCATGAGTAGAGAGTTTGGGAGAGAAGAAATTGCGTTTAGCACGTGAGAGGGCAGAGTCTATGAAATGGGAAGGTAGCCAAGACGGGAGAAACGAATTATGAAGAGTGGAAATTTCTGCTGGAAGGAACTGAGGATCACAGATGCGGAGGGCACGGAGAAAGAGGGAGATAAGAACACTTTTCTTGACAGGGGAAGCATGATAGGAAAAGTAGTGATTGTACATGCCACTGTGCATAGGTTTACGGTAAACGGAAAAGGAAAACCTGTATCTGAGCGGTGGACATGGACATCAAGGAAAGGAAGTAAGGAATTAGATTCCCATTCAGCTTTAAACTTATGGAAGGGGCAAGATTGTTAAGAGCTTCAAGAAAAGGTTGGAAGAGACTGGAGTCATGAGGCCAAAGAGCAAAGATGTCATCCACATAGCGGAGCCAGAGTGAAGGTTGCACATCGAGGGTAGGAAGAAGAACAGTCTCGAAGTATTCCATGTAAATATAGCAAGGACAGGAGAGAGAGGAGAGCCCATAGCGACACCGAAGGTTTGAGAATAATATTTCCCTTGAAGGAAAAGGAGTTAGAGTCCACACAGAGGCGGATCAGATCAAGAAAGACATCAGTGGGGATAGGGAGATGAAGAAACCTTCATGGGCCTTCTCTCTAAGGAAATCAAGGACATCATCAAGAGGGACATTGGTGAAGAGGGACTCAACGTCAAGACTAAGCATCTTACAGGTTGGGAGAGAGCGAACCCGTTCAATGAAGTCTTGAGAGTGACGGAGGTGGGCAGGAGAAAAAGTACCAAGAAAGGGAGTGGGGTTTTGGCCAGCCAAGAGCAAGAGAATAAGAGACAGAACCTCTAGAGGATATGATAGGACGAAGAGAATATCAGGTTTATGAGTTTTGGGAAGGCCATAGAAATAGGGAAGAGAGGGACAGATGACACTTCCCCTTTCACGCACCTCTGTGCGCTTGCTCTCCCTCTGTGGGTTTCTAGCTCTCTTGCAGTGCTCCCCTTCCTTTGTATTTGACTGGCTCGTCTTCCTTTTCCCACTTCTACCACTACCACTACTACTACCTCTTCTTCTTCTACTACAACTACTGATGAAATTAAGACACATGTGCGGCGTCTGGTTGTCTTTGTTGTTGACGTTTCGCCATCCAGTGGCTGGCTGGATGGCGAAACGTCTACGGTGGGGATGCCCGGGTGTTGTGCATGTGTCACTTCATCCTGTCGGTATTATATACATTTCTTGTACTACTACTACACACTACTACTACTACTACCTCCACCTCTTCCTGCCTATATATAGCCGTCCTGCTCCACCTCTGTTAGTGTTGACTTTGTCAATGGTCCAAGTCGGACCGAAACGTCGTCGTAAGCTTCTCTCTTTTATGTGCGGGTTATTTGTGTATCGTTCCAGTCACGGTATTGTGCCTTTTTGTTATTTATTTATGTAAGAATAATATTTTAAAACTTATAATAATAAAATTTTCAAATTATAGTTTTCGAAGGACACTGAAGCAATAAATATCCCTCTTAGTAGAACATTCTAATGCTAAATATTTGAAGGCGACCAGATGAAGCATTTTTCGGTTATACAATGGAAAGCAATGAATACAAGTTATTTAATACCTACCTGGAGTCTACCTGGAGGGTATTCCGGTGATCAACGCCCCCGCGGCCTGGTCCACGACCAGACCTCCCGGTGGATCAGGGCCTGATCAACGAGGCTGTTACTGCTGGCCGCACGCAGTCCAACATACGAACCACAGCCCGGCTGATCCGGCACCGAATTTAAGTATCTGTCCAGCCCGTTCTTGGAGACAACCAGGGGTCTAATGGTAATGCCTCTTATTGATGGTGGGAAGCTGTCAGTTTATTAGCAAATCTGCGCTGAAAAACAACAACAGAGAAGCCTAGCCCAGCCATTTCACCGGAGGTAATACAAAATCATTACAGAAATTAAATAAGCAAATTGGCACCTTCAAACACTAGTAACATTTCGAACCCTCTTCTATGATTCACCAGTGATGTATGTTTGATACCGATTAGAAGAGGTTTTCTTAAGCTTATGCACAGAAACAAAATTTTGGGAATGGGCTATAGACCATTGATCATGCATGGAAAGAAAAAAAAAAGGTGTCTAAAACGTGCACTAGTTACATTACGCCACTCATGATAATTTTAAATTAGTTTTTCAAGCTATAGACGAAAACTAACCAGGAAGAAAAGCAGACTGAAGGTGAGAATGCACCGAAAATAGGAAATTATAGAGTTCGTTAAACCCGGTAAATTAATACGTCATAGAGTCGAGACGTAGCAACATTTCTCAGTTTTCTTTTCAAAGTTTCTTTCTATTTAAAATTTTCCACAAATCTATAAGATGAAAAATTACGGGTTACATTCACAAAACTAATATTTTTACAATTTCTTCAATAATACTTGCAAATTGGCATTCACACAGCCGAAAATCGACACAAAACAAAATTATAATTAAATTACATCAGCTTATGAGGCTTGTGCTCAAGATTTTAACTACATCAGTACTTTTAAATTTACATCTATACACAATAAATTAAGTAAAAGGGCAAAAA
>NC_069408.1:71485082-71579885 GCF_026875155.1 Cherax quadricarinatus
ATTCTTCTAAAAATTTTTTTGTTTTTGTCATAAGCTTAAAAACCCTTCTAATGGTATCAAACATACATCACGGGTGGTCTAAAGAGGGTTCGAAATTTTTCTATGTTTGAAGGTGCCAATTTGCTTATTTAATTTTAAAATGATTTTGTATTACCTCCTTAAAGGGCTTGGAGGTTCCGTTGTCTTTTTCAGTGCAGTTTTGCTAATAAACTGACAGCTTCCCCCCTTTAAAAAGAGGCATTCCATTAGACCCCGGTTTCTCCAAGAAGGGCTGGCAGATCCCAAAAGTCGGTGCCGGATCAGCCGGGCTGTGGTTAGTAGTTGGCTGCGTGCGGCCCAGTAACAGCCCGTTGAAAAGGGCCCTGTCCACCGGGGGCCCTGGTCGTGGACCAGGCCGGGGGGGCGGAAATACCGAAACCCTCCAGGTGACCCAGTAGGTATTAAATAACTTTTTTCTTGGGTTTTTCCTTATATAATGGAAAAGCTTCACTGGTCGCCTTCAAATATTTTACTTAGAATGTTCAACAAGGGGGATATTTATTGTTTTCAGTGCCTTTCGAAAACATAATTTCACAAATTTTTTATTATAAATTTTTAAAAATATTATTCTTCATTTCGGACCAGTCAAAATTCTTTATCAAACTGAAAAATAACAGACCTTTAAAACATCAAATTTCCTACCATGGAAATATTTACATAATTCCATTTAGCTGCCCAGATTTTTTTTTTATACTGAACCCAAAATAAATATTAAATGCTAAGCTAAAATTTACAAAAATTATTATTTTTTTAAAAGGGCTTTATTCCTTATGTCTTTACGCAGGAAAAAAAACTCTTAGGAATTTCAGTAACATCAGTTTCCCTCTGTTTTTATGAAGTAAACGGGAGAGCAAACTTCGATAAAAGAAAAATACATATATATTTTTAACAATATCACTGATCAGTGTGTGTTCAATACAACTCGAGGGAAATCTTTTACCTACATCGTCATACCACCCCTACCTGGAGATTCTACTGTAAAAACTTGCATTTTTGGTCACAGTGGTGCCTATGCTAACCTTCCTATGGTGTATAAATATACCGAGTTGGGTGAATTTTTATTGTGGCTAGCTGGCCCAGTGGCTAACGCGTCGGTCTGGAGTTTTTTGATACTCAGATCGCGGGTTCTAACCCCGCCCGTGGTATGGTTTGCTTGGGAACATGCGTTTTCGCAGACATACATATACACTAGTTATAAATGATAGCAAACCTCAGGTTATATTTCAACGTAATATAGCCTTTGTGAGGCCTGGGTTTAATGAAGGCAGACCGACAATGTGCCTAGTCCCGGAGCCCAGGTTGGCTGGCTTTGCCTCTGAGTTACTTATCTCCAAATGGATTAAAACGACACATGAACAAACACTGCGATGTGTTTATTGACTGAAATACATCAGTGTAAGGCGGAACTAGGAAGGGCGTGAAACAGGAAGGGATGGAGTTCAAGAAGAAGGAAGGGAGGATGGAGATGAGTCAGAAATTACAAGAAGGAGAGCGGGAAAGATTAAGGGGAGAAAGGTGGGAGAGGAGGAAAAAAGGAAGGTAGGCACATAGGAGGGAAGCTTGGAGTTTGGAGGGAAGGCGAGCTGGAATTTTGTGAATGAAGGAGATCGAGTTGAATTTTGGGAGAGGAAGAGAGTTAACAGGGAGGGACACAACTGAGAGGAAGGCGATAGGGGGGTAGGATGATGAAAGGCAGTGAGTGGGACAATGAAAAGGAGACATGAAAGGGTGGGAAATTAAAATTGGGAGGATGGAGGGAGGATTGGAAGTTGAAAAGGATGGAGTTTGGGAGGAAGGGAAGCCTTTGAGGGTGGCAAGTTATTAGAAGTTGGGAGGAAGATATAGAAGGAGGAAATTGGAAGAGAGCGTTGAAAGCATAGAGCGAGGTAGGGAAAAGGTGGGAAATTGGGGATGGAGATAGTGACGGTGGGAAATTGAGAGGAAGGTAGTAAGAGTGGGAAGAAATGAGGGGGGGTTTGAATATTTTGAAGTAAAGAGGTAGGGTGGTTGGAGGGAAGGAGAGAAGGAAGGACGGAGGGAGGGAGAGAGATAGTAATTGGATATAGCTAATATTTTTTAATCAGTTCCTCTTTGGGAGAGTTCTTGGAACGAGTTTGAACACTAGTTATCGAGACTTCCTTTCGATGTCGCCCTTAGTGTTGGAATGAGCACTTCATAATTGGTTCTCTGACTGTCGTTTGATCATCATTACTCTGAGGCGTTTTCAAGGTTCCATGAACAATATTGCATGACAAATCAACTTCCACGGGCGACATGGTAAATTTTGCAGGTGCAGCATGGAGGTTTTCTTTCCTTAAGGGGGACCCCTTGATCAACTGGTACTCTGTTTACTGTGCATCTCATGAGCACCTTCTACGTAGTGGTCAGTTATTGATGCACATGGTAAAATGCGTAATCAACGAGTTTCCTTGGAGAGTGATCTGCTGGCTCCCGGGACTGACTCGGCATTATTACAAGGAGTGCAAACAATTAGTTCTGACACCGGCAATTAAGCATTAACTAAACCATCACGGATATGTGAGTAACTAATATTTGAGTCATGTAAAATAACTCATCAATTGTACATTGCCAAAACTTTTGGTACAGCTGTTCCTGGTCAGCAGCTGTTGAAACAATTTTGCCTCCTTAACAACTGCTCGAACAATTGTACCACATCAGAAGGCTGGGACAACTGTACCACGTCAACAACTGCTTAAAAAAAATTGTATCTTCTCAGCAGCCTCTTACAACAACTGAGGCCTCCGTTGAGCAAGACTGCTGAGGGAGAGCTACAAGACACACAAGAAAATCCTGTAGTCAGGTTTAGAGTCAGGCCGGACGAGTGATTAACTTTATTATGTTGTGTCCGAATGCGATCTGCCTGACTCCAACGAAGACGTATAATGCCCGAAAGTGATTTTTTTTAAGATTTTTATTTTCCAGGACTTCATAAAATGCATTCGTAGGTAGTTGGTGTCCAGGGAAAAAAAAAAACAAGAGGACAAGATGTAAGGAGAAAAACGGGTTCATATTTCTGGAGGTGACCACTACAAGATGTATGTTAGGCCCTTTGTGAGACGAAAACAGTCGAGGTGATATCGTTGTAGTCATAGCCGGTTTGGTGTGATAGCCAACTGGAACCAGTCAGGTGCGGTGGTTCTTTCCGCGAGAAGAAGATATATATTTTACAGTTCAAGACGACGTGTCTCGGAGGACGTGCCCAGAACTGTCAAGGCATCCAAGGGAAGAAAACTTTTGTAGCGAATAAAAGCCAATTCCGCCTTTCGTTGTTTCCTGGCATCAATCTTCAGAGAGATCTTTCAAGCTACCAAGAAAGTATAGATGTTGATATTTGTCAAACATTTGTCAAAAAGATTTCGAAGACTTATGGTTCATTATTTTTTTTTAGTTTATTGATATTTAAATGTCCTAATTCAGCATCAGTTAAGACTTTTTCTAAGTATTAATTTTAAGACATTATATTGACATCGCTACAATAATTTAGTTATTTCACTAATAAGTATTATTCAAGTTAACAATTTCTTAATTTTTTATTTTGGCTAAATAAAATTGCTGGGTTTTTTGTTAGTTGTGGTCTGGAAGCTTATAAAACCTAAGGATGACTATGTTGAGTAGTAAGAACAGAAACGATGGTTATCTTAGTGATAATATGAAAGATTGTTATGAAGATGAATGTACTTTCGTATGAGATTAGACAACTGTGCGTATGACACCTTCTGTTTTTTTCCCTAATTTCTTGTACACATGAGTGTAAATTTGAGAACTTATGCTTATCATTACATATGTATCCGTAATTATATTTTCTACTTATTTATGGAGGCGTCGATTTTGGTCCGACTATAAACCATTAACTAGTCACCACAGAAGCGCGAAGGGAAGGTAGCCAGAAAATATTATAAGGAGGGGTGGAGGCCCCCCCCCTTTGGGAAGAAGTAAGTTGTAATGAGAGGAGGGAATAGTAATACAACAAGGTAGTTACATGTTATGGTAGTATTAGCAACAGTAGTAGTTCGTAGTATTAAATGGAAGTAGAAAAATTAGTGCAAACAGTGATAGCTGGATAACGTGCAATACAAAGGTAGATAGCGAGAAGAGAGCCAAAGAGTGGAGACTTAACGAAGAGATATTAATAGTGATAATAGGTGAGTAAAGTCTAAGAAACAAGAGAAAAGGAGGAGCAACTTGTAGAAAAGCTTATGTCCACGAAGTAGGGAGCAAATACTGTGGGACGTAACCCGCCAAGCATAGAAGAGACAGTGGAAAGTAAAGAAAATATAGGAAAGGATGAAGTCAGTGAGAGAAGAAAATGAAAATCAGGTTAAAAAAAAAAGTGATAAGGCATCTACACAAACAAAGCCAGGACAGATACATATTAGGGAATATTGTGTATAAGGGATACTTCTAACAAGACGGCATCTGTAAGAACGGGCTAGAAGACCATGTTTAACAGATGCCATCAACTCTAACATGACAGAAAGGCCACGTTAATGGGCTACGCTAACACTTCTTTTGAGTAGAGAATGATTGAAAGTTGAAAGTAGATATTATTACTTGTTTATTATGAGTAAACCTAATTAAATGAATAAAACTAAGTTGGTTAAAGAATGCAAAACTATGGACAACCTCTCCTCGTATCAACAACCCCACATGTTGTTCTGGCAAGAAACGTTGACTGAAGAACAGGACACTGACACCGTAAACAGCACCGTGACTCAGGTTTGGGCTATGGTTTAATAAGTTAGAGTGCTGTGCGGACAACAACAACAGCCATGTTTTATCAGTGCTGGGGCTCTTCAGACGTGCCTCGTTGGGACCGGCCGCCAAGGAACGATTGGGCCCCAGGAAACATCTTTTAAGAAATCGTTAAGTCACCTTGGAGTCATTATTTACCACAATAAGTAAATGATTACAAGTCACACGCGCTGGCAGAACATGGTGCCAGTATATAACACCAGAACTGTGGTTATTGTTGGACACAGGCTTTGTAGCAATAAAGGAACTCCTTAATTAATTACTTTATTAATTTCTTCTCTTTTGTTTATTTTTTCGAACAGCCTCCTTCATTACATATATAAGCTCTTCATTTACACATTTTAGATTACGAATTAAAAATAACTTTATTCTCTTCTCAGTACAACTGGTTCCAACCCCCGCCTCTCAGGTCAAGAATTTTAATTAATTCCTGGATGTCAAACATCAATTTTTCACCGTGATTACAATGATTTAGTGTAAATGATCAAATTAATACAATACACATTTGTCATGTCATTCGATTATTCAAACAAAATATTGTATTTCCAGGTGATAACATTTTTGTGTAAGCAGCCGACTGTTACAGGCAGCTTTATATCACCAAACAGTTAAGATACTCTCAGGAGTAGTATTGACCAAATTAAAAAGTGATAAATACACAGATAACATTCTGATTCGAAAGACTGTTGATACTGTTATTTACCTTATAGTTTCAGCAACCTCTTACAAGACAACGCATCTCATGTACTTGGCTCAGAAGCTCGATTTTTAAAATGTAATACTCATGAGAAACACGCACAATACCACTAGCATCAATAATCAGCGTACATTCCGGGAGAGTTTTGACATAGAGCTATAATACTGGGGTGTAATACAATCCCAGACAGGCGATGTTAACACTGGAAGACAAGCCACGCGGAAAACATCCCCTCAGTCTGCTAATAATAAGTCTGGCTGGAAAACTGGGCTTGTGAAATTTAATCAAACCGTACATGTAAGGATGTGTCGCAGATCTCGCCGATAAATGTTTAATTAAATCCTCATTACCTCTCAGTAAGGTTGTATGTTGTTTATTAAATTAACTATTAACCTGGTCCAGTGGGTTCATATTAAGGGGTACGTAAGTATCCCTGTCTTCTAATAATGTGTTCATTGACTCACGAAATCGTAATGACACGGTCTGGAGTTTTGAGACTTTCTGACCGCGGGTTCAATCCCGCCCCGATGGATATGGTTAATGGTGTTCATTTTTTTCCCCTATAATAACTATCACATTTCCTTTTTCCACTTTTCCGTAAGGTGTGAAGTCAAGGGTCTGTCTTTATTTCATGGTAATGGGACGACTTCATAAATCTATTGAGGACAATTGGGTTCCACAAGGTCTGAGCAAAGCTTCCATATATCATGGCCTTGCAATATTTTGAAACATTTCTCAGGAGAACAAATGTCCCCTTGTTTTTCGAGGCCAAGATGAGTTGGAAGTAATCCGGCCATGTAGAGTCTAAATGGTTCAGAAGGGCAGGATGGTTGAAGGTGTGGCAAAAATGGGGGGTTGGTTAAGGATGTGGCAGGAAGGGGGGGGTTGGTTGAGGGTGTTGGGCCCCCACCCCCAAATAAAAGGAGGTTACCTGAGTTAACCTGGAAGGTATTCCGGGGATCAACGCCCCCGCGGCCCGGTCCCGGATGACCATGCCTCGCCGGTTGGATCAGGGCCCGTCAACAGGTCCTTCACTGCCTGGCCGCACGCAGTCGCAACGTACGAGCCACAGCCCTGGATGATCCTGAGCAGACTTTTGGTATCGGTCACGACTCTCCTCTTGAAGGCAGCCAGGGATTATGATTCGGTAAATTCTCCCCTAATGCTTGATGGGAGGCTGTTGACAGTCTAGAGGGCCCCGGACACTTATGGTGTTTTTCTCTTCTAGTGTACCAATGGCCGCCCCTACTTTTAAATTGAGGGGTGCATTTTCAAAATCCGCTGCCCAGGATATTTAACTTTCGTTAAGGGAGTGCTTTGAGTTGGTTTGCATATTCGGACCATTCGCTTCCAGATTTTCCAAGTGTAGATTATGAAATCTCTTCTCCTGCGAACCCCACGAGTACAAGTCAAGGTCTTCCAAGCGTTCCCAGTAGTTAAGGTCTTGACAGAACTTATACGTGCATAAAGATCTCTGTACCTCTCTAGAATCTGCAAGTTTACACCTGCTTTTGAATGGAGATGTTAATGTACAGCAGTATTCCAGCCTAGAGAGAACAGATGATTTTGAAAAGGATCATCACTGTGCTTTGACATCTCTCGGTGGAAAAGGGGGTTGGTTGAGAATGGACGTTGTGCAGGAAGGAGGGGGCGGGGGGTCTGGTTGAGGCGTGAGACAGACAGAAGGGTTGTTGGTTTGATGGTGTAGCAGGAAGGTGGGGTAGTTTGAGTGAGTTTGGGCAGGAAGGGGGGACTGGTTGATGTTGTGGCAGTGCCGACGGGGTGGGTGAAGGTTGTGGGCAAGAAAGTTTTGGGATGTTGAGGTGGTGGTGGCCCATGAAGGGGGGTTGAGGGTGTGGCAGTAAGGTGGCGTGAGGGTGTGGCAGGAAGGAGGGGCGTTGAGGGTGTTGAGGAGCAGGCAGGGGAGCGTTGATGTGTGGCAGGAAGGGGGCGTTGAGGGTTTTGGCGGGAAAAGATAAGGTTGGGAGAGGTTTGGTTTAGGGTGGGAAAGGAAGGGGGGTTGGGTTGAGGGTGGCACGAAGGGCGGGTGTTTGAGGGTTTGTGCAGAAAGAGAGGTTGGTGGGGTGGAAGGAAAGGGGGTTGGTTGAGATGTGGCAGGAAGTAGGGGTTGGTTGAGGGTGTGGCAGGAAAAAGGGGTTTGGTTGAGGGTGTGAAAGGAAAAGGGGTTTGGTTGAGCGTGTGGCGGAAGGGAGGAGGTTAGCTGAGGGGGGATCAGGAAGGGGGGGGGGGTGTGTTGGTTGAGGGTGTCACAGGGACAGGGGGGTGGTTTGTGGGTGTGCAGGAAGGGGGGGATTGGTTGAAGGTGGCACGAAGAGGGGTTTGGGGTTTTTAGGGGTGGCAGGAGGTGGGTTGTTGTTTTGAGGGGAGCAGGAAGGGGTGGTTGGGTTGGTTTAGGTGGCAGAAAGGGGGGGTTGGTTGGTTTAGGATGGCAGGAAGGGGGGTTTGTTTAGGGTTGGCCGAAGGGCGGGTTGGTTGAGGGTGGCAGGAAGAGGGGTTGGTTGGTTGAGGGTGGCAAAAAAGGGGTTTGGTTTGGTTGTGGTGGCAGGAAGGGGTTGGTTGGTTGAGGGCGGCAGGAACGGGGGGTTGTTGAGGGTGGAATTAAGGGGGGGATTGGTTTTGGTTGCAGGAGGGTTGGTTGGGTTTTGGGTTGGCAGGGAAGGGGGGTTGGTTGAGGGGTGGCAGGAGGGTTGGTTGGTTTGAGGGGGGCGGGAACGGGGGGTTGGTTGAGAGTTTTGGCAGGAAGGGGTTTTAAGTTGGTTGAGGGGGTGGGGGAAGTGGGATTGTTGAGGGGTGGCAGGACGGGGTGTTGGGTTGGAGGGTGGCAGAAGGGGAGGTTGGTTGAGGGTTTTTTTGGGGAAGGGGGGGTTGGTTTGGGGTTGTGGGGAAAGAGTGGTTGGTTGAGAGTGGGCAGGAAGGGGTGGTTGGTTGAGGGTTTTTGGCGGGGAGGGGGGGTTGGTTGGAGGTGTGGCAGGAGGGGGGGTTTGGGTTTAAAGGGTGTGGCGGGAAGGGGTTAGTTGGTTTGGGGTTTTGTGGCAGGAACGGGAGGTTAGTTGGGGTGGCAGGAAAGGGGGTGGTTGGTTGAGGGTGGCAGGAAGGGGTGGTTGGTTGAGGGTGTGGCGGGAAGAGGGGATTGGTTGGGGTTTTGTGGGGAAGGTGGGGGATTGGTTGAGGGTGGAAGGAAAGGGGGGGATTGGTTGGAGAATGTGGCGGGGAAGTAGGGGTTTTGGTTGAGGGTGTGGCAGAAAAGGGGTTTGGTTGGGGTTTTGTGACAGGAAAAGGATTTTGGGTTTTGAGCGTGTGGCAGGAAGGGGGGTTAGTGAGAGTGTATCAGGAAGGGGGGGGTTTTGGGTTTTGGGGGGTTGTCACGGGAGAGGGGGGATGGTTGTGGGTTGTGCAGGAAGGGGTTGGTTAAAGGGTGGCACGAAGAGGGGTGGTTTTGGGTGGCAGGAAGGGTGGGTTGGTTGTTTGAGGGGAGCGGGAAAGGGGGGGTTGGTTGGTTTGGGATTGCGAAAGGGGGGGTTGGTTGGTTTTAGGATGGCAGGAAGGGGGGTTTTGGGTTTGGGTGGCACGAAGGG
Source organism: Cherax quadricarinatus (assembly GCF_026875155.1). Lineage (NCBI taxonomy): Eukaryota > Metazoa > Arthropoda > Malacostraca > Decapoda > Parastacidae > Cherax > Cherax quadricarinatus. The sequence continues at coordinate 71,494,188 of NC_069408.1, forward strand.
GGGTTGGTTGAGGGTGGCAGGAAGGGGTTTGTTGGTTGAGGGTGGCAGAAAGGGTTTGGTTGGTTGATGGTGGAGGAAGGGTTGGTTGGTTGAGGGGGCAGGAACGGGGGTTTGGTTGAGGGGGTGCATTAGGGGGGGTTTGGGTTTTTATGGTTGCAGGAAGGGTTGGTTGGTTGGGGTGGGCAGGAACGGGGGTTTGGTTTGAGGTGGCAGGAAGGGTTGGTTGGGTTGAGGGTGGCAGGAACGGGGGGGGTTGGGGGGTGGCGGGAAAGGGTTGGTTGGTTGAGGGTGGAGGAGGGGGGTTGGTTGAGAGTGTGGGCAGGAAGGGTAAGTTGGTTAGGGTTGGCGGAACGTGGGTTTAGTTGGGGGTTTCCAGGACGGGGTGGTTTTGGTTTGAGGGGTGGCAAAAAGGGGTGGTTGGTTGAGGGTGTGGAGGAAGGGGTGGTTGATTGAGGGTGTGCAGGAAGAGTGGTTGGTTGAGAGTGGCAGGAAGGGGTGGTTGGTTGAGGGTGTGGCGGGAAGGGGTGGTTGGTTGGGGTGTGGCAGGGTGGGTGGTTGGTTAAAGGTGTGGCGGAAGGGTTATTTTTGGTTGAGGGTTTGTGGCAGGAGGGAGGTTAGTTGAGGGTGGCAGGAAGGGGTTGGTTGGTTGAGGGTTTGGCGGGAAAGGGGGTGTTGGTTGGGGTTTTTGTGGCAGGAAGGTGGTGTTGGTAGAGGGTGTGGCAAGAAGGGTGGTTGGGTAGAGGGTGTGGCTGGGGAAGGGGGGTTTGGGTTAGGGGTTTTGGCAAAAGGGGGGGTTTGGGTAGGGGGTGTGGCAAGAAGGGGTTGGGTTTGGTAGGGGTGTGGCAAAAAAGGGGTGGTTGTTTAGGGGTGTGGCAAAAGGGGGTTTTGGGTAGAGGGTGTGGCAGGAAGGGTGGTTGGTTGGGGTTGTGGCAGGACGGGGGTTAGTTGAGGGTGGCAGGAAGGGGTGGTTGGTTGAGGGTGGCAGGAAGGGGTTTGGTTGGTTGAGGGTGTGTGGCAGAAGGGTTGTTTGGTTGAGGGTGGCAGGACGGGGAGGTTGTTGAGGGTGGCAGGAAGGGGTGTTGGTTGGTTGAAGGTGGCAGGAAGGGTGGTTGGTTGAGGGTGTGGCAGGAAGGGGGGTTGGTAGAGGTGTGGCAAGAGGGGTGGTTGGTAGGGGATATGGCAGGAAGGGTTGGTTTTGGTGTGGTGTTTTTGGCAGAAGGGTGTTGGTAGAGGGTGTGGAAAGAAGGGGTGGTTGGTAGGGGTGTGGCAAGAAGGGGTGGTTGGTAGAGGGTGTGGCAAGAAGGGGTGGTTGGTAGAGGGTGTGGCAAGAAGGGGTGGTTGGTAGAGGGTGTGGCAAGAAGGGGTGGTTGGTAGAGGGTGTGGCAAGAAGGGGTGGTTGGTAGAGGGTGTGGCAAGAAGGGGTGGTTGGTAGAGGGTGTGGCGGGAAAGGGGGGGTGGTTGGTTGAGGGTTGTGGCGGGAAAAAGGGGTTAGTTGGTGAGGGTGTGGCAGGACGGGAGGTTAGTTGAGGGTGGCAGGAAGGGGTGGTTGGTTGAGGGTGGCAGGAAGGGGTGGTTGGTTGAGGGTGTGGCAGGAAGGGTTAGTTGGTTGAGGGTGGCAGGAACGGGAGGTTAGTTGAGGGTGGCAGGAAGGGGTGGTTGGTTGAAGGTGGCAGGAAGGGGTGGTTGGTTGAGGGTGTGGCAGGAAGGGGTGGTTGGTTGAGGGTGTGGCAGGAAGGGGTGGTTGGTAGAGGGTGGGGCCCAAGAAGGGGTGGTTGGTAGAGGGTATGGCAAGAAGGGGTGGTTGGTAGAGGGTGTGGAAAGAAGGGGGGGGGGGGTTGGTAGAGGGTGTGGCAAGAAGGGGGGTGGTTGGTAGAGGTTGTGGCAAAAAGGGGGTTTGGGGGTTAGGGGGTGTGGCAAGAAGGGGTTTGTGGTTGGTAGAGGGGTGTGGCAAGAAAGGGGGTGGTTGGTAGAGGGTGTGGCAAGAAGGGGTGGTTGGTAGAGGGTGTGGCAAGAAGGGGTGGTTGGTAGAGGGTGTGGCAAGAAGGGGTGGTTGGTAGAGGGTGTGGCAGGAAAGGGGAGTGTCAATGTTTACATCTAGAGTATTATACTGTATTTTTCCTCCTTCATTCGCTCTTTTGGTAATCTCAGTTATAATTACTATATTCCAGTGCCGTGAGAGAAATCTTCCGCCCTAATAAATGTTATGATTGGTTACATGGGAGCTGGACGCCGATGCTGTAGGTTATACAATTTATATTTGTTGCATATTGCGTTCTGAACTAAATTTCTTTAAGATACTAACTATCTTTATAAAATGTATAGTGGTTGACCTTAGCTACTGACTTTATTCTTTATATGTGAAGCTTCATGAGGATAAAAAAAATAGCAGGAAAAGAAGAACATAGGTTGAGAGGAAAGAGAGAGGAAGATAGGAATGTGTGGGGGAAGAATGAAAGAAATGAAGGAAGTGAAAATGAAGGGAATGATGATAGTGAGAGGCTCATAAATTCCTTTCTCCGTCCTCTTATTGACCTTTTTTCTGTCTTCCAACATTAACAAAGATATAGGAAAAAAATTAATCTTAGGCTGCGATGCTCGGCCTAATAAATTATGAGATGCCTTTCGCATTATTATTATTATTATAATCAAGGGGGAAGAGCTAAACCCGGAGGATTATACAGCGCCTGGGGGGGATGTGGAAGGCATTCAGGCTTAATTCGGGGAACTGGAGCACAGATCCAATTCCCAAAATCAAGAGCCCCTCACCAACATCAAGGAACCTTCCCTGAGGGGGATGCCTTTCGCAAACGGAAGAGAATTTGATTACACGTCCCATTTTCTGAATATGTGTCTGTGTTTTTTTCTCTGCATTTAAAGAAGGGTTGCATGCCTATGCTGCACCAATGTAGTCACTACCAACTCTAATATTTATCAATCAACTATAGTTTGACTATTAGTCTCTATTCCAAAGACAGTTACAAAGCAGACTTTAATTGCATTAATTACCGTATAAGCACTTCCACTTTCGATAACTGACGTTTGAGCAATTATTCAATAAACAGTTTGTATATTAATCTCCAATGATAATTGCTATCAATTAGCAGAGTCTAGCTAAATTACTCTGCAACTGTTAATGATGTTAATTGTAAATTAAAAAGGCTAATTTACAAATTATTAAATTTTAAACCTCATTAGAAACCATTGTCCCGTCCATCAACGTCCAGCAGCTCTGTGTAAATTCCTCATCTCATTTACTCTTAATCGTGTACAGCATTTAACGCCCACAGTTAATTAAATGTCTGCTGGCCCTCGAGCACTTAGAACCACGCTATATAAACTACTTGTGGCTCTTCTTCATTGTACACAAATAACCCGCTCATAGAAGAGAGGAACTTACGACGACGTCAAAAGTTCCTCTCGTCTATGTGCGGGTTATTTGTGCATCGTTCCAGTCACTGTATTGTGCCTTTTTTTTTTTTTTTGGCTATTCTTCATTGTAATTTTCCGTGTCTAACTCCTACCTGTACTCTTCATATCAAACAATATTTTTGTATATACCCTGTTAATGATTATAAATACGTTAAATGTAATTGCATCTTCCCTTGGTTCTGCTTCATAAATATTAGATTCAGTTATTTTAGCTATTTACCTCATAGCAAGTCTGTGAACAAGTCTGTGAGCAAGCCTGTGAACAAGTCTGTGAGCAAGTCTGTGAACAAGTCTGTGATCAACTGGATGTGGTCTACATGCTTGTACAACATACTCTTTAATAAATATGATATGTAGAAGTATTTTAAAAAGGACTACGTGTAGGTTTGTGAAAGTCTGACTGAAATTAGGTAACCTTACAAACAATACCACGGGTGGGGATAGAATCCGCGGTGCTGCCCTGATGATGAGCTTAATTTATGCTTCTGATAAAATATTCATTGTAGTATTTGTTCTTAGGTTATTTCTACCCCGATCTATAATGTCATATGTCTTCTTTACCCCTTATAAATTTTCTAGATTTTTGCACTTTTTTGGTTAAAATTCTAGTAGACAGTTGTTCCCCCCAGTCTTGCAACTTGTTCAAGTTTTCTTGTTAAAAATTCTTCTCTTTAAGTCGCTAGACATCTTCAAAATGGAAATATATATGGAGAAATTTGGTAGATTGTTTTTCAAATGTTAGTATAGAATGGAGAAATCCCCCCACCTTCATGTTATGCAGGTTGACATTTTCTTATCCCGTTTTTTTGTTCCTCGGGATTTTTTTCAACCCTATGATTCAATTTTCCTTTTCTACTGCCTGTTCCTCTAGTTTATGAATCAGTCTCAGGGGTACCTGTTTTGTTTCCTCTTGTTTTTTTTTGTGATTCATAAAACTCAAGTACTGAGGCAGGAGTTTCTTTCCCCTTGTACATTGTTTCATTTGTACCTTTCTCTCCAAAATTTAACCATTTCTTTCTGAATATTTTTTCCATCACTTTACAGAGAATTCACGTTTACTGAGACAGATTTGAAATTTACCCATTTTCTTGTCGGTTTTCTATATAGATGGCGAGTGTTTTCAGCTGTCTGGTAGATGCCTTCTGTCCAGAGTTTTGAAATCATCGCAAATAGATTTTTCCTAAACCTCATATGCTTTTTCACTATTTTAAGATTCGTTATAGTCTTTTTAGCCTTTAATTTTATCGAGATAATTCATAAGAGGAATAAATATTTTAGGGCTCTCATGGTCCCTTCCTCTTTTATTTGGTTCGTAAATTTTTCTCCTGTTGTGATAACATGCAATTTTTTCCATTGAAAACTCCTTAATACTTCTATTTAAGCCCTCATTTTATATGTCTTTTGCTCTGAAAGCATTCCTTTCTCTCAAATTTATTACCTTAATGCTTGCAGTTGTTTACCTTAATTGATTGAGAAAGCTCCAGGTTTCATTCCAGCCTTCCATGCTATGTCACATTTGTTTCTTGCCTTCTGCTTTATTAAGTCTCCTCTACCCTTGTTCGCTTCGTACTTTTCTATTGGACCTCTTGCAATTTATGTTGATTCTCTGCATTTCTGTTTAAACCATAAAAATCTCGGTCTTTCCACTGCCAGTCTTCTAAATTTTTGAATCATCTGTGGCTATCCAAACCCCCCCCTTTTTACTGCAGTTTCAATCGTAATTTATGTTGCTTTACCGTAAAGTTCAACATCCATGATTTCACCGACTCCTAAATAATTTCCTACTCACTAGTCTGTATTCATAATATTCTTCCTTTCAATCTCTTCTACAGTTCCATATCTCTAATTATTCAAAATTTCGTACTACAGTGTGTGATTTATGGCATCTGAGGTCTCTTCATGACTCCAAACATACCTTTAAGTATGGTGAGTACACACACACACACACACACACACCTCAGTAATGGTTAATTTAGTTAGCAATTAGCTCTCACTGCCGCTTACATAACAGGTCTCCCTGGTCTCAGTGTGCCACCGAGACTGCGCCTATGGTCCTAGCTTTGAATTATGTCCTCAGCTAGAACGTACTTGTCTCTGCGCAGTTTGCCATATTGCTCGACAATACATCATAAACCAATCACGTCGGCTATTCATATCTCGGTCAAATCCATGTTTAACAAGTGGTGGAGTTATGTTATTAGTTACTGTTAAAGGCCTTGTTGTGCGCTAGTGTAAACTAGGTAACACCACGTCACACCGAGCGCAAGCCATTTTGATATCGGGTGTAAATTCGTTACTCATACTCTCAATAAAACATCAGAACGATGATGTTGCCAATTACTGTACTGTTAATCTCCAGATTCGTCAATGTGGACACCCTGTGTATGCCAGGATGTAATATTTTGTCGAAAAAATACCTGTGAGAGCAGCAAACTTTCTTTGCCTGAATATCTTGTTATATCATGAAGATGGTTCAGGTTTTATCGTTGCTCTTTCTCTATGTTTATCTTCTCCACTATCATAGTCATCCTCCGCACATGAAGACACTTTTATCAACCGACAATGCCTTTTTGTAGCTCGAAAAGTGAGAAAACAATTTTCTGTAAGCACGGTTTGCAGTTATCTCGTTAACTTGCGTCTAGTGCTAAGCTGTCTTTTAAGAATCTCTAAAGTACAGTTTTTCATTATGGTTTTGAGATGCATAAGTCTTCGCTATAATTCTCTTATACACGAGTGTCTAATATTATCTAATACACAGTTATCTCTAACGATTATCAAACCCGCTAGTGTCTACTACGATTATCAAACCCGCTAGTGTCTACTACGATTATCAATCCAGCTAGTGTTACTTTCGATTTTTCAAAACCCGCTAGTGGTCTACTACGATTATCAAACCCGCTAGTTTCTACTACGATTATCAAACCCGCTAATGTCTACAACGATTATCAAACCCACTAGTGTCTACTACGATTATCAGACCCGCTAGTGTCTACTACGATTATCAAACCCGCTAGTGTCTAAATACGATTATCAAAACCCCCTAATGTCTCTACTATTTATCAAACCCGCTGGTGTCTACTACGATTATCAAACCCGCTAGTGTCTACTACGATTATCAAACCCGCTAGTGTCTACTACGATTATCAAACCCGCTAGTGTCTACTACGATTATCAACCCGCTGTGTCTACTACGATTATCAAAACCCGGCTAAGTGTCTACTACGATTATTAAACCCCCTAGTGTCTACTACGATTATCAAACCCACTGAAGTGTTACTACGATTATCAAACCCGTAGTGTTTTATACGATTATTAAACCCGCTAAATGTTTTACTACGATTATCAAACCCGCTAATGTCTACTACGATTATCAAACCCACTGAGTGTCTACTACGATTATCAAACCCGCTAGTGTCTACCACGATTATCAAACCCACTGAGTGTCTACTACGATTATCAAACCCGCTAGTGTCTACTACGATTATCAAACCCGCTAATGTCTACTACGATTATCAAACCATAGTGTCTACTACGATTATCAGCCCATGAGTGTTTTACTACGATTATCAAACCCGCTAGTGTCTACTACGATTATCAAACCCACTGAGTGTCTACTACGATTATCAAACCCGCTAGTGTCTACTACGATTATCAAACCCACTGAGTGTCTACTACGATTATCAAACCCGCTAGTGTCTACTACGATTATCAAACCCGCTAGTGTCTTTCTACGATTATCAAAACCCCTGAGTGTTACTACGATTATCAAACCCCCTAGTGTCTACTACGATTATCAAACCCGCTAGTGTCTTACTACGATTATCAAACCCGCTAGTGGGCTACTACGATTATCAACCACTGAGTGTTACTACGAAATTTTCAAACCCGCTAGTGTCTACTACGATTATCAAACCCGCTAGTGTCTACTACGATTATCAAACCCGCTAGTGTCTACTACGATTATGTGTTATATTAAGAGTATAAGTACAAAGTGTTTAGATAAATTTTTATATATATTATAAACTAACTTAGTGAGAAAAATTAACTCTTGTTTCTGGATCCTGACAGTTTATAATATTATTTTTTCAATAATTTTTACATCATTGGGAATTCTAAATCAATAAAGATTAACAACAACCAGTCAAATTTTTTACAAAGTTTATGAAATGTCAATGAAAAAAATGCTAATGACAACGTTAAAACAATTTATTAGATTTAATACCATTAAAAGAAAAAAAAACAGCAAATAAATTTAAATAAATTCAAAATCATAAAAAATATAAACTCGAATAATATATTTCAATTATTTTATTATTATTATTATTATTATTATTATTATTTTATTATGAAACGAAAAGTTATAAAACTGACCTCCTGTTATCTGGCAATACATGTCCCCAAAGGTTTAGCGCAATCAAAAGAAATATAAAATATATTATGAGAAGGGGACCAGAATGAATAATGTTGAATGTTATTAAATGTAATTTTTCCTTAAACATTACTTTAACTTAAGAAGAGTTATTTTTCTCACCCGCAAGAGAAGGGAAAAAAATGATTTAATTAGGGAATTACGGGGAAAATTAATATGTATTGGTGGAAGCGAAACCAAAGACAAAAGGAAAGTAATTGAAGGGGAGGTGTCAATATATAGATAAACAAATTACTTTCAGGCAAGGAAGGGGGAAAAAAGAGAGATTTAAAAAGAGAGGAGAGGAGAGAGAAAGAGAGAGAGAGGAGGAGGAGGGGGGAGGAGATATGATGGAACTGTCTCACTTAGCAATCAGTTGGGAAAAGGTGACCTTTAAAGTGGGAAACACTTTGCTGCCAAGATACAGTTTCCTGATGTAGTTAGGGAACCATCATTGTTAGCCGACAGACCTGTGTCAAAGATGTCAAAAGGAATACTAAGACAGGAGGAAGAACGTCTCATTAAATCCCTGGACCAAGGAAAGGCTGTGGTCCCAGATGAAAGTAGCTCAAGGTTGCTGAGTTGATGTAAAGACCAGCTAGCATAATCTTTAACTTCCATCTATTATCACTGCCTAAAGTAAAGTAAATGGCCTCTGTTGAAATAGACAGATGTAGTCACTGTTCACAAAAAACATAAAGTGGAAATCAGCAACTACAGACCAGTGTTACTCCAGTCAATCACTAACAAGAATCTTGAAGCAATAATTTCAAGGTAAATGAGAACGTTTTTCGACTTCCACTCGATTCTTTGCAACCGTCATTATGGCTTCAGAAAAGACCACTCTGTTGCTGATCTGCTGTTAAATCTCTCAACTACGTGGCATTATTCGCTTAATGAATACAAGATGAACTGTGTAGTAGCACTGGACATTGCTGGTGCCTTCGAGCGAATATGGTATCAGAGATTTCGCAAAACTGGCAGCACTAGGAGTCAATGACTGCACTCTGCCTCTGTGATTACCTTCAAGGCACCCATTCCACACGCCATGAAGGTGATATATATTATAACTCCGGGTAATATATACGGTATCGATAATACCAACAGTAGTAAGCCCATTTAGGTTCAACTGCATAAAGATACAGCAAAGTTAAGTGACTGCAAAGTAACGCAAAGTTAAGTGACTGGAACGTTCCTAAACGTATGGTACTTTTAGTTGACAAATGAGAGAATTCGACTCTTGTGTGAATTAGCATCGTTTTCTGTGTAATATTCACTAGAGCAACGCAAATCTCTTATGTCACATGATTGTTGATGGCGATTACGTGTAGCTTATAGGACTAGCTATTAAATTTCTTACCAATCTGTTTCTCGCTTTCTGTAAATTCTACTCTGCTCCAAATGAAAAGGGGAGTTGAGGGGACCGGGGCTAGGTGACGAAAATGTGTTTTCTTGGGCCATATATGAGAGGAATTGACTGTGGTGACCACGGTGCGTTACTCAGAGAAACTTCCTCTCATACCACCTGTTTCCCATTCATGCAGCATTGCGTAGCTACTGGTGACGTACGGAAGGCTTGTATATATATATTTTTATATATATATATATATATATTATATTTTATATATTATATATATATATATATATATCTAATATAAAATATATTTTATATTTTATAAAAAATATATATATAGCGATCTTGGCTTAAATAGCAACGCTCATCTTGCCATATAGGACAAGTGAAAATTTGTGTATGCAATTATTTCACCAAATCGTTCTGAACCTAACGAAAAAAATATATTTCACTGTGTTTGTTTAATATTAAATTAATGTAAACAAATCTAAAATATATTTAGCTGGGTTAGGCTAAATTAAATTGCGCTTGTTATAATGTATAGTAAGTTTTCTAAGATTCTATTGGTGCAAAATTATAAATTTTTTACACACCAGTGATTAGCATTATTTCCCAAAAAGTAGGCCTTAGATAGGGATGTGTGATGTCAGTATCGTCGTTAAGTATATTTATAGATGGGGTTGTAAGAGAAGTGAATTCTTGGGAAGAGGTGTGCGATTAAAAGATAAAGAATATAGCATAAAGTGGGAGTTGTCACAGATGCTTTTTGCTGATGACACTGTGCTTTTTTAGAGATTCTGAAGTTTCAGAGGTTAGTGGACGCGTTTGGGAGGGTATAAAAAAGGAGGAAATTAAATGTGATCATATGAAACAGCGAGGTGATAAGGATAACAAAAAATTAGGTAATGAATGATTAGATATCTGAATGTGTTAATATATTTTAGGGTGGACTTCTCGGCAAATAAATCAATGAAAGACGTGGTGAATCGTAGAACTGATGAGAAGAAAATGGTGAATGGAGAACTGAGGAGTCTGTGGAGACAAAGAGCATTATCCAGGGAAGCGAAAGGAGGAATGTATGAGAGTATAGTGGTACCAGTATAAGTGGAAATGTCGTGTCTGAGGGCTATGTGTGGTGTGAATATTCTGCAGAAAATCCGTAACTTTGGAGATTAGGAGGTGCAGGGTTTCTGTAAGTATTATCCAGAATGCTGAGGAGAGGTTGTTGAGGTGTTTCGGACATTTAGAGAGGATGGAAGAATAACAAAATGACTAGGAGGGCGTATATATCTGTAGTGGAGGGAAGGTGGGATAGTGGTAGTCTTAGATGGGTTAAAGGAGGTTTTGTGTACCAGGACTTAGACTTCCAGCAAGTGGCAAATGGTTTTTGTGAATTGAGGTGAAGTTGAAGTGTAAGCAGAGTAACATTTATGAAGGGATTCATAGAAACACGTTAGCCGGACTTGAGTCCTGGAGGTAGAAAGTACAGCGCCTGCAGTCTGAAGGAGTGGAGATATGTTGCAGTTTATGAAATGCAGTGCAGGGACGCCTGTAGCAAGACAGTGATGGAATGAGTGATGTTGAAAGTGTTTCTTCTTTCTCGGGTCACTCTGCCTCGGTGAGAAATAGCCGGCGTATTAATAAAATAAACATATTCAATGTTTGTATAGCTGCATAACTAGGTTTAAACCCCACCAAGTACATTACCAAGTACACCAGCAATTACACCAAAATACACCACCAAGTACACCAGCAAGGACGCCCCCCCTCCGGAATTAATAATTAAGTAAACTCAGGGCACATTCAATTCGAGAGACTTATTGTATATACTCTTCATGACACGTGATCACCACCAATCAAGAATACTTTAATCCATAAAATAAGGATAAAAGTTAACGGTATATATATATACACTAAGATATATATCCATCTTTCGGAGTATATACCCCGTGATCGAAAGATACACCTTTCAGTATATATAGAAACTGTATATATACAGTATATGAATATACAAATTGTTTGTTGACAATATACTCACCCGCACACAGACAAGTACAGATGATCTAACAAGCGGCTCGGGACAGTTACAGATAATTATCGATCTCTGATTGGTCCCGCATGCTTTCCTCGACTTTTGATTGGCCCAGAAGTGTGAGGATGGGCAGTCCAGGGAAGGTCAAAAACACCTGACAAGAAAATTGCATCTTGTAGTTCTTGGAGTTCCTCCAGCAGTGTTAGTCGCGTGTGTCAGCTTAGTGATTTGATGATTTAAAGGGAAATTACAGCGGCTCAGGCAGCGTTTAAGTGAACGTTTATATTTTTTGTACGTAAGTGTATATAAGTTTAAAATAAACTTTATAAGACACACGTACCTTATAGAACAGAGTTAACAGACTTATAATAGCATACGTTATATAATATAGGTTATATAACGTATATAACATAGACTATGTACAACGTTATATACCCTGTAGTTCATATAAAACCTGCATTACAAAAACGTTATAAAAGCATCCTTAAGAAAACTAAAGTTTCAAAGTTACTTGCAGAACCTGTGTTCAAGTGAATCGTAAGACGATTAACGTTCATAACATGTGGTCAGTCTGCACATACGTGTATACATGCGTCATACGGAAACATACGGCAGGAAACATACGTCAGAAATTGATATATTGAATGAGTGAAAAAGCCTGATGCCAAAGTGAAAGCTCTTTGAGTTCAGTGCAGACGTAACTACTGGGCGTTGATGCTGACGTTTGTAAACCCGAGAGTGAAGGTAAAGACATGCTGTGCTATTTAAAAATGTTAGGATAGACAAGGTTTGTCAGGACACAGGACGAGTGTTTTTTGGCGCTGGTCTTAGTTATATGTTGACCCGCCTGGATTTTTTTTGGTCATATGACTTTTGGTTTTCCCGTGGTTTTAATTTTTCCCCCCCCTAAAAAAATTTAAATGGTTGGGATTCTTTTTAACACTTTAGAACAAAAGACCCTGAGAAAAACTTTGGGAGTAAGTTTATCAGCAAAGTCTGGTTTCCTTTGAGACATTGATTACTTATAACGTTTAAAAAAAAATTTAAACAGTAAATCGCCCTGAGGACTCGGGTGACCTAAAAAACAAAAATGAAACCCTTTTTCCAAAAAAAGTCGGGTAGACAATGGGGTCATTGATTTAAATTTGTTTTTGGGTAAGTTTTATTTTTTTTGGCTGGGTATCTGTAAAACCAAATTTTTTCTTAATTTTGAGTTCCAATTTTTTTAAGGTGTCGGTGAGGGCCCCTCTTAGAAAGGGGCTTCTAGTTTATCGTCGGTGTTTTAAGATGTTCGCTGGGATGATTTTTTGGGCTTCCCTTTTTTTTTTTTTTAAAACCCAAATTTTTTCGGAAACCCAATTACCAAGGTGATCACTCTGAAGATGGGTTCGCTAGTGATTTTTGTTTTACCGAAAACCTGATTATTAAGACAATTTAAATGTTGCTAAGACGTTTGGGGAATTGTTTAAAGTGCTTTGTTTTGGGTTCAGGTTTCCCTTTTGGTTAAAAAAATAAAATTACATGCCTTTTAAACAGCTTTATTTTCCTTCTTTTTTCTGTTCGATCGCCAGAGCACTGTACCATTTTTTTTTTTTATATATTTTTTGCCCTTTAAGTAATTTTTCAATGGTTTAAATTTTTCTGACAAAGGTAATCTAACCTAAATTAAAACCAAAAGGGCCTTTGGGTAAATTTTTACTGAGCCCATATGTGAATAAACCCCTTTGTTGGGCTGGGGTTTTTAAAAAAAAATTTCTAGGTGGGGGTTTAAATTAACCCCTTTTTCATTGTCGCATCTATTTGCGTTATAATGGGGAAAATTTTTCCCCCTTTAAAAAAGGAAATCTAAAACCTAAAAAAAATATTTGGGGAACTAATTTTTAAAATTTTTTATTATTTTTTGTGTTAGTATATTTGTAGTTGTGTTGGGTTTTCAAAGGGCCCCAGTATTTGTAGAGATTTTTGGGGGTTTTTTGTTTATGCATTCTCCTCTTTGTTTTGATTTTGGCGTTATCTTGAAGACGTTTAAAGTTATGGTTTTTAGTCTGGATTTAAACAGTGAAGGTTTTGTTGATTTGTGAAAAATTTTGACGTGAAGTACGGAATTTAATACGTAGGAGGGTTTTGAAAGGCATTGGGGGAACGTTTTGGGGCCCAGGGCAAATAGAAATTTAAAAGTAAAACAAAAGGTTTTTGATGGTACAGTGGATGTTACCCATGGAGCCGTATTCCGCTACCTAACTTTTTTAAAGCGGGTTCCCCCTTTTTGTAGATGAACAAGGTTTGAGTTGGCAAGCATAAAATAAGAACCCAATTATTTTCTTTTTTCTGGTCAACTAGAATGGGGGAAAAAATTCCCATAACATAATTTACTTTTGTTTACTTCCCATGGGCCCGGAACGGGTTTTTTGCATATTGTTTTTTTACTGGAGCAGGGGGATGATTGTGTCGTTCCCTTTTGCGTTGAAACTTCCCTTTTCCAGAGCTGCCCCCCCCGCTGATGGGGGCGGCTTCCCGTTTTACAAATAATTTAATGATTGTAAAGAATGAAAAAGGGACAATCCCTAAATGGAACAATACACAAATAAAACCGTACATAAAAAAAATTAAAGCGACTTTTTCGGTCCGGGCTTGGACCATAAAGTATTCACCACTTTAAAACACGAAGGTGAGGGAGAGCCCTATTTTTTACGAGAGATCGTGACGGAAGGGAAAAAGGTACAAAAATAAAAAAAGGGGAAAAGGGCATTGTCGGGAAAAAAGTGCAAGAAGTGGGGAAATTTCGGGGGGTAGGGGGAGGATGGTTGTGGGCCCCGGTCTTTAAGTGACGCAATAGTAGTATTTTGTAGCAGTAGTAGTATTTGTAGTATAGTAGTAGTAGTAAAATTGTGGATATATTTTTGCTATATACAAAGTCCCTTTTTTAATCTGCTGATGTTGCCACCGAAGGTTTTTTACGCTATTTTTTATTGATTCACCCAGCATTCCTCGGCCGCTGATGCTGCGGCCACCACTGCTGTTGCCTTTGCTGCTGTTGCTTCTACCGCCTCCGTCGCTAGTAAGTACCGCCGGCACCGCCTTTTTCTTTAATGTCTTTGCGGTAGCCGTCGCCAATAACTGCCATCGTCACTGACGCTGCTGCTGCTTCAACTGCCGCTTCCGCTTCAACTGCCGCTTCCGCTTCAACTGCCGCTTCCGTTACCCTCGCCGCAGCCTCTTCATGGTGTGACTTATTCCCTTTGGTTTGAATAAATTTCTGAATGTGATTTGGATTTGGATTTTCTCTTTCAAATTGGCCGTCGCAATTTGAGCTGGAGTTACAAAAATGGCTGCTAGCACCTCTGAAGCTCCCCTTCTCAGGCGAATTTGTAATGCTTTGATGTACTTTTTTTCTGTGAGATCCATGCTGGGGTTGTCTCACAGACAGAATGAGGTGGCATTGCTTTTGGCACTGGTGTGGGGACTAGTGGTAGAGCAATAGCTTCTTCATATTGGTCAACTAGATGACTCCTATTTGTTTCTGTACTTAGCTCTGTCTGACACCTCTCTAAGGATTACCAGATCAAACTGACAGTTCACTACATCTTAGTCCTGTCAGTCAGATATCGCACAGAATTCACTCCCGACATATATAACGTCCTAACGCACACTGACCTCCTTGCTGTAAGTCTCACCTATAACACGTACTCAGAAACTAGCTATCGTTCCAACACGGAATTCAATTTTACACTGACAGCAACTGTGACCTCACAAATAACAGGTGCTGTAACTAGTCACAAAAGGGGTGGGAGTCGAACCCATGGCAGGCGAAACCAAAAACTCACAAGTCAGTGTGCTAACCGCTCGACTATAATTCTAGGTTGGTTTGCTATCGTGTTGATTTCGTGAGTCAAACACAGGTAGTGTGACCTCACATGGCACATATCGTGATTACACCGACCAAAGGTAAAGTAATAACACCAGACACCTGTAGTTCCCTTATAAGACACAGTTGCAGTGATCTAACCAGACATTCTCAGTCTTCATCAGACGCAGGTACAGTGACCACACCAGACGCAGGTACAGTGACCCCACCAGACGCAGGTACAGTGACCCCACCAGACGCAGGTACAGTGACCCCACCAGACGCAGGTACAGTGACCCCACCAGACGCAGGTACAGTGACCCCACCAGACGCAGGTACAGTGACCACACCAGACGCAGGTACAGTGACCGCACCAGACGCAGGTACAGTGACCACACCAGATGCAGGTATAGTGACCACACCAGACGCAGGTACAGTGATCACACCAGACGCAGGTACAGTGACCCCACCAGACGCAGGTACAGTGACCATACGAAACGCAGGTACAGTGACCCCGCCAGACGCAGGTACAGTGACCCCACCAGACGCAGGCACAGTGACCACACCAGATAAAGTGACTTCAGATAAAGTTAGTGAATTCACCAGACAGACATAAACGGTAACCCAATCAGAAACTACAACTGTGAGAATAATTATTTCGTTTAACATAGTCACAGTGAGTTCACCTAAGATATACATGGAACTCAGGATAGGTAAAGTTAACTCGAGCACAACTGACCTCTCAATGCCAAGCACAACTGACAGTGAGAAGGAAAAAAAAGAGTGGAAGGGATCTACGATCTTGGCAATAACAAGTGTGTTGTTGTTGCTGCTCTTGTTGTCTTTGTTGTTCTTTCAGCTATATACAGGGTGACCACAAAAACACTCCTTGATTTCAAACAAGTATAACATGTAACTTTACTGTAATAATCTTTCACAGTAAGTAGCTTCAGATGCAGGATTTCATTCAGTTTCATGTGATATAGGATAGCATTAAAGGTACTCAATGTGTGCCCCTCTGGTTGCTCGGTAAACATCGATGTGATAGTCGAGTTCGGTCCAGACGCTCTGCAGCATATCTGGTGATATGCGAACTGCTTGAGTGATCGAAATTTTCAGCTCCTACAGAGTTGCAGGTAGTGCTGGAGGTAAACTGTGCTCTTCACGTACACCCAAAGAGAGAAGTCACAAACAGTTAGGTCCGGTGACCTCGCAGGCCACTTGCAGAGGTCACCGGTCCTCTGTTTGCCGAGCAACCAGAGGGGCGCACATTGAGTACCTTTAATGCTACCCTAAACCACATGAAACGGAATGAAATCCTCCATCTGAAGCTACTAACTGTGAAAGATTATTGCAATAACGTTACATGTTATACCTGTTTGAAATCAGGGAGTGTTTTTGTGGCCGCTGTATACTGAGAAACGGAGGCGTAACAAAAAAGATGGAAGGTAATCGGCTTCATAAAGATGATTAATTCATGTTTAGTGCTAAACCCATGTGGGCTAATCAGCACAGAACGTGGCAGAGGCTTGATCCTTCGTCAACTGAATGGGAGGAGATGCCCTTACTATTTGTTCTAACCTCGAAGTCCAAACTCATGACGATGGCACACGCACGCACGCTACTGATGATACGTGACCGTGATAAAGGAAAAAAATATTATACTTACAGATATAAACTATAAAATACTAAGTTGGGCAACCTATGAGGCTGGAACTGTTGATAATGGTCAAAAGATTTCCTCAATATAATGAGAGGTTTCTTATACACCTGTACATAAATTAAGCAACTATAATGAAAGAAGGTATTATATACATTGTTTACGTGAAGAATGGAAGGAATTTTCAACATAGGAAATGGAAAAGAATTTCATTTTAAGTACGATCAGATCATAAGAATAGAAATCACAATGTTTCAAAACAATATTTTAGGAGAGTTAAATGAAACAATATATATTACAAAGGTACAGATATATGTAATCCGTACAGCGAGCTTTGTAACATATATGAAAATATGATTCAACAGACTTTGAAAGAGATACATGAATAATATAGACTGGTTTAATAGAAGGTGTTTGGGATACATGAATAATATAGACTGGTTTAATAGAAGGTGTTTGGGATACATTAATATAGACTGGTTTAATAGAAGGTGTTTGGGATACATGAATAATATAGACTGGTTTAATAGAAGGTGTTTGGGATACATGAATAATATAGACTGGTTTAATAGAAGGTGTTTGGGATACATGAATAATATAGACTGGTTTAATAGAAGGTGTTTGGATACATGAATAATATAGACTGGTTTAATAGAAGGTGTTTGGGATACATGAATAATATAGACTGGTTTAATAGAAGGTGTTTGGGATACATGAAT
This sequence comes from Cherax quadricarinatus, assembly GCF_026875155.1. Taxonomy (NCBI): domain Eukaryota; kingdom Metazoa; phylum Arthropoda; class Malacostraca; order Decapoda; family Parastacidae; genus Cherax; species Cherax quadricarinatus. The sequence goes on from NC_069408.1 coordinate 71,511,634, forward strand.
AATATAGACTGGTTTAATAGAAGGTGTTTGGGATACATGAATAATATAGACTGGTTTAATAGAAGGTGTTTGGATACATGAATAATATAAACTGGTTTAATAGAAGGTGTTTGGGATACATGAATAATATAGACTGGTTTAATAGAAGGTGTTTGGTAAACTATGAGAAAAACGAAAGGGATTGAAATGAAAGAAGAATGAGATCAATCAGCAAACTTTTCTGTACTTGACTGAAGAAGCCTACTGTGTAGGCGAAACGTTTCATAATAAAGATACCTAACTGTTGCATATGTGTCTTACCTAACAACCTGTCGGTATTTTATACCATTTTAATGTTCATAACAGAGAATCAAGAAGTCTAGAAATAAATATACAAATGTAAGACTAGGAGAAAGAAATAACTAAAAGTAGAAAACAAGAGAAAGATAGATCCAAACTGTTTATTTAAATTTATGACAAGTAAATTAAATGCTAGGAAGAAAATACAAAGAATAAATGATGAAAGGAAAATCCACGTAGGAGAGAGAGAATTATCTATAGTAATAGTTCCGAAGAGTGTTCATAAAAAGAGGTATTGTATGTAGTTGATAGTGTGAACTCCCAACAAGAGAAGAGCTACAGATTGTGTGCACTCCCAACCAGAGAAGAGCTACAGATTGTGTGCACTCCCAACCAGAGAAGAGCTACAGATTGTGTGCACTCCCAACCAGAGTAGAGCTACGGACTGGCTAACAGAGTTTAACACTGAACTACTGTGGAAGGGCGAGATTATTAATAATGCCCACGGTATTGATAGCTGTATATAAAATCTAGAAAGAACATGAAAGTTGAACACGGATAACTAATGCCCACGGTTGCTAATTAAGGTAAAAGTGAAGTGGAAGGAGTAATAGTGTATATTCATCTCAAATATATTGATTGATTAATGTAATGCATCGAAGGAGGCAAATGTTGCGGCTACTGGAAATTTAAAAAAGTATATTGAACAGAGTACTACAAATAGGTGTTCATTAATAGGTAGTTCTCTCTCTCTTTCTCTATCTATCTCTCTCTCTCTCTCTCTCTCTCTTAGTAACAGATAACACAAAATCTACGGTGACCTAAATCACGTAAAATAAGATAGCGAAACCATTACATTTTCACAGGCTCTAAATATTAACATATTATTACAGAAGGCAGCATAATGTCTAGAGTGGTCATTTGTCTGGAATTTTTCAACGTATTTAGTTAAAATGGGTAGGCAAAAAAAAAAAATCATAAAATCGTAGCTAACAAGGCTCAGAGAACTGCTGATTAATTTACATATTTTGCCTCCAGTTGTCCGTACTCATTAGAGGCTTAATTTACAGTGTAATGAGATTCCATTGTTCCAGTGAAACTGCTATTATCGAAAATATTCATTATTATCATTGATATTATTATAACTATTATTATATTTTTCATTTTCATCATTAGTTACAACAATAAAAATAATTGAATTTCGGTCAGTGTACGATGACTGCGGCAAAATTTAACAATAAAGTTAAATTAACACCGAAGTTTGAAGAAAATCGGAAGAGTCATTTACAAATCATCATACGGAAATTAACATTGTAATTTTATTAAAAATATGAAAAATTTGGACATTCGCAGAACAAATAAAAAAGAAATTCGCTCATGTAAAGCCGTATTTTAGTGTTTCCAATTTGTTTTAGGGAAAAAAATAAATTTCCAATGGCCAAAATTAACCCAAACTTTTCTCTAAGAATGACCTCCTCTGAAGGATGCTTAAGAAGGGCTCTTGATCTAGGGAATTGGATCTGTGCCCCAGTTCCCTGAATTAAGCCTGAATACCTTCCACATTACCCCCCCCCCTTCACTACATGCGCCGTAAAATTCTACGGGTTTAGCTCTTAATATACATAAAAAAGGGGTTAACGGTCTCGTTGGCTCAAAAAATTAAAAAAAAACGTTAAGTTGATTTTACCTACGATACCAAAAATTGTCACATGATAACTTTTCAGAGAAAAGAGAAAAACGTGTAGGTGTTATACAGCGCCTCTGGAATGGGAGACATTGATCCTTGGATCAAGAGCCTTCACAAGCAACAAGGCAAAATAATGCAATCCTGTTAAAAAAAATAATCCATAGTTCGCATAGTACAGCCACACATGCAGATGATCCAATGAAATTATTATATCTCTTTATTTACTAACAAGTACATGTATAAGGTATACAGACCGTAACTGACATCAATGACATACTACTATATGGAAAGCCGCTTGTTATACTGAGCATTTCTGGCAAATTAGGTCAGTTTTGTCCCAGGATGATACCCACACCAGTCGACTAACTCCCAGGTACCCATTTTACACTGATGGGTGAACAGAGACAGCAGGTGTCTTATCAAACACGTCCCTAATGTTTTCCAGCCGTACCGAAGATGATTCGAACTCCGGACCTCAGTGTGTAAGCTGAGTGCGCTACCGATCGAGCTATACATTATACAATCGTTAATTTTTTTTAAGCCAGTCGAGTAAGGTGTTTTTAAGAAATTAACGAAAATTCGTGAGATTGCAAACAGTATTGTTCGTGTGAAACTCGAAAAGTAAGTTTTTTTTTTTTTACTTATTTAAGTTATTTTTTAAATTCTCTTCAATCCTATATTTGATTTTGATTTTTTAAAAGATCTAATTTGATATAAGTGGCACAAAATGACACACTGGCACCCAAACAGGACAAAATTAATACAAAAATACTTTTTATGAAGATTCACCCATATTTAGGGTTTGAAGCCGATCAGAAAAGACATTCTTCAGGAATTGACCTGACTCCAACGATTCCAAGTTCTTAACTATTTCAATATATATAGGATAATGTAATACCATTATCATATTCACAATGCCAGGCACTGCAATACAGCGGTATCTTAATACAGAGAACATTCTCGACAACTTTTTGCATGACCAACTGTTAAGAGTAAGAAAGATTGGATTCGAAAAAGACATACCCAGTAGTTTTGCTATACTGCCTCTCAGCCATTACCTTCTGTAAGCGAGTCCCACCTCTTCAGCTGTCATGATTTTCTCCCCCTGCGTTCTGTTGCTTCAGCAACAGAACGGAGGAGCAGAACTCTTCTTCAGGCTGAGGGACTGACCACCACAGAACTACGTCTTCGAGGGTGATGGACTGATAACATCGTCTTTACACCACTACTGCTTCTGATATCTCCTTTGTATTCGCCTCTGTGTAGGCGAAACGTTTCGGGATAGTTACCTAACAGTTGCATGTGTGTCTTTTTAACATACTTTAGTAAAATTTCGAGTTTGAATGTTCTCGCACTAAACTTATGGAATGTATCATTAACATTTTAAAATTAGAAGTATGAGTAAACAAAACGTTCATTCATAATACTGTGTGTACTATTTATAAAGAACACGCACACACTCGTCTATATGCACTTACATTGTGTGTGTGTGTGTGTGTGTGTGTGTGTGTGTGTGTGTTACACAAATAACCCGCACATAGAAGAGAGGAGCTTAAGACGACGTTTCGGTCCAACTTGGACAATTTATAAAGTCATACTAACGAGAAGGTTCTGTCTCTTATTCTCTTGCTTCTGAGCTCGCCAAAACCCTCACTCCCCTTCTTGGTACTTTTTCTCCTGCCCACCTCCGTCACTCTCAAAACTTCATTGAACGGGTTCGCTCTCTCCCAACCTGTAAGATGCTTAGTCTTGACGTTGAGTCCCTCTTCACCAATGTTCCTCTTGATGATGTCCTTGATTTTCTTAGAGAGCCAATGAAGGGTTTCTTCATCTCCTTATACCTACAGATGTCTTTCTTGATCTTATCCGCCTTTTTGTGGACTTTAATTCCTTTTCCTTCCAAGGAACATATTGGTCTCAAACCTTCGGTGTCACTGTGGGCTCAACTCTCTCTCCTGTTCTTCCTACTGTTGATGTGCGTCCTTCACTCTGCCTCCGCTATGTTCATAGCATCTTTGCTCTGTAGCCTCATGAACCTACTCTCTTCCAACCTTTTCTTGATGCTCTTAATAATCTTGCCCCTTCCATTAAGTTTTAAGGTGAATGGGAATCTAATTCCTTGCTTCCTTTCCTTGATGTCCATGTGCACCGCTCAGATACAAGTTTTGCCTTTTCTGTGTACCGCAAACCTATGCACAGTGGCATGTACATTCACTACTTTTCTTATCATGCTTCCTCTGTCAAGAAAAGTGTTCTTATCTCCCTCTTTCTTGGTGCTCAACTCATTTGTGATCCTCAGTTCCATGAATCAGAAATTTCTACTCTTCATAATTCATTTTCCCGTCTTGGCTACCCTTCCCATTTCATAGACTCTGCCTTCTCACGTGCTAAACGCAATTTCTTCTCTCCCAAACACTCCTGTTAACTCTTCTTTCCTCTGCCTTTCCTACATTTCCGGTCTTTCTAATCTCAACAACTCTCTCCGTTCCTTAGACATCAAACTTACTTTCCGCCAGACTAACTCTGTTCGCACTAATCTTGTTCATACTTCTACTCCCTCTACAGATGCTGCTGATGTCTACTCTATTTCCTGTTCCTCTTGTCCTCAGGATTTGTCTTCTATGAATCCGTGCTGGTTGTCGTTTATAATCTTGTTCCGCTCCAGATGCTCCACCACTCTCCTCCTGATAATCTTCTCCATGACTTTGCATACTATACACGTCAGTGACACTGGTCTATAGTTTAGTTCTTCATTTCTGTCTCCTTTCTTAAAGATGGGGGACTACATTTGCCTTCTTCCATACTTCAGGTTGTTGCTCAGTTTCAAGGGAAGTGTTGAAGATTTTGGTTAGTGGCACATATAGTGTGTCTGCTCCCTCTCTAAGGACCCACGGAGAGATGTCTGTTCCCACCGTCTTTGAGGTATCATTTAGGAGCTTCTTCACCTCCTCCTCAGTTGTGTGTAATTCATCCAACACTTGTTGGTATATCCCTTGTTGGTGTACCCCACTATTTTGTCTTCCCAGTGTCCCTTCAGCCTCCACTGTAAATACTTCCTGTAATCTCATGTTGAGATCCTCACATACTTCTTGGTCCTTTTTTGTTAGCTCTCCACCTTCTTTCCTCAGCCTTATTACCTGGTCCTTGACTGTTGTCTTCCTCCTGATGTAGCTATAAAGAAGTTTCGGGTCAGACTTGACTTTCGATGCTATGTAGTTTTCATACTGCCGCTGTGTGTGTGTGCGCGTGTGTGCACGTGCGTGCGCGTGCGTGTGTGCGTGCGTATGTGTGCGCGCGTGTGTATGCGTGTGTGTGTAAGCGTGTGTGTGTCTGGAAGGGGGAAGGTTGTTTCCAGCCTCATGACTCTGTCAGGGCTGAAGCCAGACTAGTTCGCACTAAACTTTTCCCACAGCCTTCGGTACCGGCGGCCTCCGCTGCGGAGCACTATTTACACATTCCGACCTGATCGAAGAAAATTCTGAACTATCATTGCTACACTGGCTTCGTGAAGTCTATCACATCGGCTCTAAAAATATGTTTACATCCTGCTTTCACCATTTCGTTGTCCAGGTAATTTAATTTCTTGACCTGAATTTGAAGAAATAATTTCCTGACTTCTCTGTGACTCATCTGTGTTTTCTAATTCCACCTGTGTTCTTGTGTACCTGTATCCAGTCCCTCGAGCTGCTTCTCCTGTTCACCCTTTTAATTCCTTCGATTTTCAAGTCGTTGTCATGGGTTTCAGAAGGGTTTGCTTTGAATGTTGTATACCTGGATGATGAGATTTCACTCCTGTTATTACCTCTTATGAATTTCTCTTCACGTGATTGTTGGTGTTTTCTCTATTTCTTTTTATTTTCTGTTCTGTCAGTACCCTTTAACAGTGGTTCCTGTCTCGTATTCGTGCCTCGTGTCATTCCTCTTGTCAGGGTCAATTTGACTGGGGATATTTTACCGAGTGAGAACCTTCTACTACTCTATACTTATCTTCTATACTCATCCTCTCTACTCATCCTCTCTACTCATCCTCTCTACTCATCCTCTCTACTCATCCTCTCTACTCATCCTCTCTACTCATCCTCTCTACTCATCCTCTCTACTCATCCCTCTACTCATCCCCTCTACTCATCCCCTTACTCATCCCCTCTACTCCCCTCTACTCATCCCCTCTACTCATCCCCTCTACTCATCCCCTCTACTCATCCCCTCTACTCATCCCCTCTACTCATCCCCTCTACTCATCCCCTCTACTCATCCCCTCTACTCATCCCCTCGACCAGAGTTCCTAATAATTGCTCTGATCTCTTATTTTTCCGCCACCCATCTTTCTTAGCCTGTATTATCATTCACCTCATAAAGTCCAGAGGTACTCAGCGAATAGTGTCTTCGCTTTTTTTTTCTTCGCTCTAGATTTTCTTGTCTTTTGTTTAGAGTTCCTTTCATCATCCTCTTTCTCTTATACCTTCTAGTACTGTTTCTTTTCAAGTCTTGTTGTTCCTCCATCAGTTTTTTATATCACCTTTCAGAATTAGAATCTTTTCTCCCACTACTATTGTATTTTACTCCAATTCCTTGTTTTCCCTCCATTACTGTTTTCTTTAATCTCTTAACATAATGCATTAAACTTCCTCTTTCAGTCCTTTTCCATCTGGCATCTGAATCTGGCGAATGTAAAGTCTTTAGTCCCTTCCCTTGTCAGTATTATGCCTTCAGTTAATTTAGGAGAGAGCAATGAGCAGAAAAGTGGCATGGAAGCAATGCAACACTGTTATCAACATTTGTATTGTTCAAGGGGAATTAAATGCCAATTGGAACTCGTACAGGAGATTGGTACTATGTAGTATCATTGCCGGTTCAAATTCTGTGAATCCTTCATCAGTGAAGCATAATGCTGCTATATTGTCTCGCCAGTTTTATGAGGGAATCTGAATCTATGTAACTTACGTTTCCGACGCAGACAACAGTGTAAATAGTACTTAAACAGAAGACACACTACCTACTTCCTCAACAGAACAATGTATGTGATTCTTAGACACAGAATAATATAAGTTTCAAAACAGAGGACAGAGTGATTGTTTTAAGAGAGGACACTGTAATTGTTTCATGGAGGGAGGACACTGTAAATATTTTATAGTCTGAGGACACTGTAAATATCATACGGAGAGAGAACATTGTAAATGTTTAATAAACTGAGGATACCGTTTTTTTTTTTTTTTGTTTTTTATTAACACATCGGCCATTTACCAACGAGGCAGGTTGACCCGAAAAAAAAGACTTTCATCATCATTCACTCCATCGCTGTCTTGCCAGGGGTGCGCCTACACTACTGTTATAAAACTGCAACATATTCCCACCCCTTTTCCACTTGCTGCTATCTAACACCCTCATGCACACTTACTGGAAGTCTAAGACCCTCGCACACGAACCTTCCTTCCAACTTTTCCAAGGACGACCTCTACCCCGCCTTCACTACACTACAAATTTATGCGCCCTCCAAGTCATTCTATTCTGTTTCATCCTCTTTAATGTCCGAACCACCTCAGCAACCCCTCCTTTTAGAAACCCCACACCTCCTCCTAATTACCAAGCTATGGATTCTCTGCTAGTTCACACTACACATTACCCTCAGACACGACATCTCCACTGCTTCCAGGCTTCTTGTTACAACATTCACCACCCATGATTCCCACCCATATACAAGTGAATGTTTTCATAAATATGGGGCCCTCTGCTAATGTTGACGCTACTACTGCCACCCTTACATTACTTCATATTTCTTCATTTTTTTATATTGCTTCCTCCCCTTTTCTGATGTCACGTTTAACATTATTGCCACAGCTACTGTTCTCGGTGCTCTTAATACTAATAATATTACTATAGTTGTTTCTTCTTTAAAAAGTAGCTTGAGCAGAAATATTTAAGCGAGCATTGTAACTCCTGTTATTGCTACTGTTGATGTTATTGTTGCGTTTTCTGATGCTTCAAATGTTATTGTTAGTATTGATGCTCTTTCAAATACTATTTTTTGTTACTTATTTGTTTTACTATAACTACCACTGATAATATTGTCCCTTTCTGTTTCTTGTAATTTTCGAACACAAGCCTTGCAGTAAGTTTATATAACCGGCACAAACTATATTTTTTTTCTCTGATATTTTTCAAGGAACTTCCACGTACAAGAACACCCAATCAGCATAACTGAGTAAACATGGTTTCTTATTTGAAGACACGTCTGCTTCAGCCTTCTGGTGTAAGCCAGTGTTCCCACCAGCTTACACTGTAAGCCAGTGTTCCCACCAGCTTACACTGTAAGCCAGTGTTCCCACCAGCTTGCCCTGCCAGCCAGTGTTCCCACCAGCTTGCCCTGCCAGCCAGTGTTCCCACCAGCTTGCCCTGCCAGCCAGTGTTCCCACCAGCTTGCACTGCCAGCCAGTGTTCCACCAGCTTGCCCTGCCAGCCAGTGTTCCCACCAGCTTGTCCCTGCCAGCCAGTGTTCCCACCAGCTTGCCCTGCCAGCCAGTGTTCCCACCAGCTTGCCCTGCCAGCCAGTGTTCCCACCAGCTTGCCCTGCCAGCCAGTGTTTCCCACCAGCTTGCCCTGCCAGCCAGTGTTCCCACCAGCTTGCCCTGCCAGCCAGTTGTTCCCACCAGCTTGCCCTGCCAGCCAGTGTTCCCACCAGCTTGCCCTGCCAGCCAGTGTTCCCACCAGCTTGCCCTGCCAGCCAGTGTTCCCACCAGCTTGCCCTGCCAGCCAGTGTTCCCACCAGCTTGCCCTGCCAGCCAGTGTTCCCACCAGCTTGCACTGCCAGCCAGTGTTCCCACCAGCTTGCCCTGCCAGCCAGTGTTCCCACCAGCTTGCCCTGCCAGCCAGTGTTCCCACCAGCTTGCACTGCCAGCCAGTGTTCCACCAGCTTGCCCTGCAGCCAGTGTTCCCACCAGCTTGCCCTGCCAGCCAGTGTTCCCACCAGCTTGCCCTGCCAGCCAGTGTTCCCACCAGCTTGCCTGCCAGCCAGTGTTCCCACCAGCTTGCCCTGCCAGCCAGTGTTCCCACCAGCTTGCCCTGCCAGCCAGTGTTCCCACCAGCTTGCCCTGCCAGCCAGTGTTCCCACCAGCTTGCCCTGCCAGCCAGTGTTCCCACCAGCTTGCCCTGCCAGCCAGTGTTCCCACCAGCTTGCCCTGCCAGCCAGTGTTCCCACCAGCTTGCCCTGCCAGCCAGTGTTCCACCAGCTTGCCCTGCCAGCCAGTGTTCCCACCAGCTTGCCTGCCAGCCAGTGTTCCCACCAGCTTGCCCTGCCAGCCAGTGTTCCCACCAGCTTGCCCTGCCAGCCAGTGTTCCCACCAGCTTGCCCTGCCAGCCATGTTCCCACCAGCTTGCCCTGCCAGCCAGTGTTCCCACCAGCTTACACTGGAGAACTGGAAAGTACAGCTCGAATCTTAGCTCTTCTCCAAGTGTACACGGCAACAACATATCTTCAGTGGAAGATATATAGCTTTCTTGTACACGGCGGCCGTCACCCTGAAAAACAATAACACATTTAACATCATTCATGTAGTAACTATTTTGTCTCAGAGTGCTGGCACTCTGTTTCCCACTTCAAGGACTCAAAACGTGGTAACCCGTTTTCTGAACCTGTTCGTAAATCGCACTTTGCTCACAGTCCAGCATCACTATATGCTTTAAAAAAAAATAGCCATATCTTTGATATAACATACACTCAATCCTGCTGAATGTTGAAACTCCTAGAGTTTTCAGTACCGCCTCTCTCCATTTCCTGTGACGACATTTACCCCTCTTTCCTTCCACCCCAAGTGTATACCACCCATAAGCCATTCCAATCAGTTCCACCATCTATAAATGCCAAAACCACCTTAACAAGCCCTCTTCAGCTCTCTGAATTACTATATCTATGGTTACACAACATCTAATTCCCACACTCCCAATTCTCTGTACATTTTTGCACCACTCATTGCTCTAAAAAAGGACATCTACACTTTTTGGAGCCTCCGTCTTGCTGCAACGATTAAAACTCATGACTCGCACCCATGATCAGAAACATTGCCCCCTTTTTTTTGGCCTCCATAACTAAATTTTTCTTTCCACAGATTCTTTGACGCACTACCTTTTCCCTTTGTCCACAGTTATTATGATTAGCCTAAGTGTCTTTCACAGACTCATCTGCTAACGTGTACACTCCCAAATATATAGTACATTCCTCATTTTGTGTAATATATTAATTTCTTCCATACTCCATTCCTTCAGTCTAATACTCAGCCTTGCATTTACTAGATATTTTGCTATTATCCTCACCTTACTATATTCTCTCTAACGTTTTATTTCCTTCTTTTACATACCTTCTCAAATTCATGTACTAACCTAAGCAATTTTTCTTCAGAGTCCCTCAAAAGAGCTGTATAATCAGCAAAGAGGAATTTTTGAATCTCTTCCTTTTCTATCAGATTTTTTCTCTTAATCTCACACCTCTACTCAACACTGTAGCATTCACGTCTCTTACAACGTCTAACATATATTAATTAACCACGGTGATATCATCATCTTTATCAAAGAGTATCTCTGAACACAAACCATGTCGAACCTTTAAGCGGAAAGGTCTATGGCAGCAGAAGACCACATGGGGTTCCAATACTGCCAGCTAAGAACAGGAAACTGAGGCTACAGTAGGCATAGGCTCTCCATAACAGACAATTAAAAATTAGAAATATGTCGATTTGTCTGATGAATCGTAATTTCTGTTGTGACATGCAGAAGGTAGGGTCAGAACTTGGGATAAGTAGCATAAATCCAAAGATCCTTTTTGCCCCTGACAACGATTCTGGCTGGTGGTGGTGGAGGAATGTTGTGGGGATGTTTTCGTAGAAAACATTAGGGCACATAATAACAAATGACCAGTCTACCTAGGTAAAGTTGTTGACCACGTGCATCCTTTATGACCACAGCGTACCCATCTCTCCATGGGTTCCTCCAGCAGGATAGCTCACCGTGCAACAAGGCACATGCCATCTCAAGCTGGTTCCATGAATATAATAAGTTCAATGTGCTCTAGTGGTTTCCAGAGTCAGCAGATCTCAGTCCAATAGAGCAGCACCTTTTGGTTGTGGTGGAATAGGAGATTGGCAGCATGAATATTCATTCGACAAATCTGAAAAAACTGCGTTATGCTATCAAGTCAGCATGGACCATAATCTCCAAGGCGAGTGTCTCCAGCACGTTGAATCCATGCCACGAAGAATTCAGGTTGTTCAAGGGGTCTAGTCCTGCATAGAACTGAAAAAGTGTATCTAAGTGGCCAGTGAGGTATATTGAACTACAACAACCCCAAATTTGTATCTCCTGTTTTAAAATCATAGCAGCACTCTCTGTCTCAGTAGCTCTGTTTTTGTCATTCCATGCACATCTCACACACTTGCTCTACTTTCACATGAGGTTATTCCTTACTCCTTTAAATGTTCCTCCCTGGCCAGTACATAAAACCACTGCCTCCCTCTCATTTTCAACATTTAACTGCTCCTTAAATTTCTGCGCTTTCTAATATCTTCACCTTCCCATTCTAACCTATTTTGTTTCCTATTCTTTCAACATATTAAAAATCTCTAAAACTTTTTCTTACAGCAAAAACTGCTGATAAATACTCAAATTCTCCTTCTTAACTCACAACTCTCTTACCCTCCATTTCTCTCTCCTTACTTTCTGCCTTCCATGTACCATGTGTACATTGTAAAATTTCTCATTCTACTCAGCATTTCACCAATCATTCGTCTCTCCACTCGCATTCACCTTCCTAAACCGACAATTTCTGCACACTCTATCCTTGTAAAAATTGCTGATTTACTCATTCCTAAGAAGAATGGAAATTAACTTGTTTACCGTAGGGGTTGGAAATCGTGTGTTCCTTGTTACTAGCACTAACTCTAGCACAAGATAACCAAACGCTGGGATGTGTGACGGGTACATTCGTGTATTTCAGTGATGCTGACCACCAATGTCTTCTTGACGACCAGATCCGTGTACCTGAATGATGCTGGTCAGTTTGGGGTTTTCTGAAGCCGATGTCAGTGTATCTCAGAGATGATGGCCCACCAGTGCTGTCTTGATGACAATATCAGTATATCTCAGTGATGCTGGCAATACCTGGATATTTTGACAACCAGGTGTTTGTATGTCATTCATGCTGGCACATCAGTTTTGTCTTACGGAGCCGGTTTTTACATCTCAGTAATGCTGATCCGTCAGTGAAATTTAGACGACAAAGTTTGTGCATCGCAGTGATGTCCCACTAATGAGGTTTTGACGACCACCTCTGTGTTTCTCAGTAGCGCTTGCCAGCCAATGTAAACTTAGATAAGATAAGATTTTATTTCAGCATTATACAGTGTTTGAACAGAGGTAAATGACGTTTAGGTGTGCATGCAGAAAGCCCCTTAATATGCAGAGCATTTTGGGTAAACGTAAGACTAACTTAATATTCATAAGGGAACGATAAATTGAGTTTTTTGCTTAAATTATCTTAGGTGGTTGTAAATATAAATTTAGGAGTTAAAAAATACAAGAGAATTGAATATCATGTTAGTACATGATATATGGCTTTTATCAAGTTTAATTATTTAAAGAATTACATGGTCTCTGTATATCAAGGATACTATCCCCAGTGTGATCTTGACAATCTGATCTATTTATCTGTTGACCCACGAGTGCGGTCTTTATGATTGGGTCTGTGTATATTGGAGACAGGGGCTTTAGCAACAAGTTCTGTGTATGTTTGTGATGCTGACATACCATTGTGGTCTTATTGGCCAGTGTCTCAGATATGCCAAGCTGCTATTTCCGTATTCATGACAACTGGCTCGGCAGTGATGCATCGTTCCATGCTTCTGATTATTATTATTATAATTAAGGGGAAGCGCTAAACCCGGAGGATTATACAACGCCTGGGGGGGGATGTGGAAGGCATTCAGGCTTAATTCGGGGAACTGGAGCACAGATCCAATTCCCTAAATCAAGAGCCCCTCACCAACATCAAGGAACCTTCCTTGAGGGGTCCATGCTCCTGAGAAGGGGACAGAACGGCCACTAGACTGCATGCACCAACCTCAACACGATTACTGTGACACTCTCTCCAATTGCCAAGCCCTTCTCCGTTTCTTCTTCTCATGAACATTTGCTGCTAACTTCCTCTGCTCCTTTATTATTCATTTGCATAACATTTATCATCTCCACTACCGACAACTTTTCATGAGTTTCACAATATAGAAGGATGGGATTAATAACATCACTAGAGGGAAATGGAAGACTGAAGGGTAATGGTTTCTCTTGTTGTTGAAGTGTATAACTGGGGCATTTCCCACAGCACCTTCATCTATTAAACGAGAGTTTACTAGAGTTTACTCGATCTGCTGGAGGACACCTTGAGATCCATCTTATCACTGGCCAATGATGATGTCTCTGAAGACTCGTCTAATAACAAGTAGTTCTTAATTAAGTTATGCTCTATATGAGCTGTGAATTAATTGTGTGGAATGGTCAGATGAGAGGAGACATGCCAGCAAATTTGTAGAGGCAAGATTTCCAGTGTCGACAAACTTCCAATATTAAGACTCCTATGGAAACACGCTTATGAACCATAATAATTTATAATCAGTATTATTATTCATTAAGATATATTGGGTGTTAATTTTAAAGTTTAAATCATTATCATTTCTTGGAGCTCATTGAAAAAGGAGAAATTGTTTGCCATCGGGTAAATTTCACAAATAACATCTCATAATTCTTATTAACCTTTTTTAAGTCCCAGTGACCAAGCTTCTCTGTTCTCCTTGTATGATACTGCTGCTGCTCCTTCCTAACACGAAAACCATTTATTTCCCGTACACGGATCGAGGTCTTTTCCAGTATCTCTTATCCATTGTTTTTACCCCCCCTATTTCATATACATTCTTATTTAAAAAAATTTGTTCACTACAATTTTAGAAATAAGACTAAAGACACATTCCTCTAAGGAAAAACAAAAGATGTAAACTGGAAAGAGAGAGAGACTTCCTCAACAGGTAAAGACGAAAAATCACAGCTTCTCAAGGGGAATAGACTATTCCGTTCTTTGATCCTTTTCCTGACGAATCATTTAATGAAAGCGCACTTCTTGTGCACATTGATATACAGTATCAACAATTTTTGCTTGTTCTCTGTTGCATTATACTTCAGCTCGTATTTATTTACACAAATGGTGTACAGTTTCCTCTATATCTTTCTCCCTCCCGTGCATTCTGTATCTCAGATATTGCGTTTTTAATTTCTTCTCTACCGCCACCCATCTTGTTGGGTGATTGTAACGCTCGCCATCATCTGTGGGAAGGGTCCCACTGTGACGCTCGTGGTGATCAGTTGGAGACTCCGCTCACTTCTCATCCTCTTCATGTTTTAAATACGGGTACTCCTACCCATTTTGACTCTCGCAATCAGTCTCTCTCCTGTTCTTCGTCAATTGCACTTGATTTCGCTTGGTCTGTTCTTCCAGATTTACATGAGTGATCACTTTCCTATTCTTCTTACTTCTTCTACATATGCCTGACTGCTTCGTAGCCCTTGTTGGCAATTTGCACGACTGGATTGGTACTTATACTCTCATCTTACCACCTGTTGTGAGGACCTCCTCTCGTTTTCTACTGATGAATTGACACATCAATTTTCGACCTTAGTTTTAACTGTGGCGACACGTTCTATTCCCCAAACCTCAGGTAGGCATTCTCAGACATGTATACCATTGTCTCCTGCATGCGCCCGTGCAGTACGTTTGAAACATGCCTCGGAGCGTCTGTTGGATTTTAAGTGGGCAAGGGCAGGTGCTTGCCGCATCATACGCGACGCTAAAAGCACTTGTTGGCGAGACTTCGTGCCTACCATTACCTCGTCTTGCCCTGTGTGTGTGATTTGGAAAAAAGGTGCGGAAGTTAAGTGGCCATTGCACTCTGGGTTGCTGGAGTTAATGTCGCAGAACCTCTAGAAGTTGCCATGGAAATCGGGAACTATCTTGTCCGTATCTTCCAAAGGCTTAACCTTTGTCCCTCATTTTTTGCGACTAAGCCTGCAAAGAACAATTGCCCTTAGATTTCTCTTCTGACGGAATGGAGCAGTGTAACGTGCCTTTTAGTGTCCTAGACTTTGAGTCCACGCTTTAAATTTGCCGGAGGTCGGCAACAGGACCTGATAATATCAATATCGGTATGCTAAAACAGCTCCATTCTACGGCGCTTCCAGTTCTTTTACGCATTTTCAATCTTATCTGGGACCGAGGGGTTCTCCCTCAACAATGGAAATCTGCTATTGTACTAACTTTTCGCAAACTGGGCAGCTCAGGGTTTGATACCTCCCACTATCGTCCCATTTCCTTGACCAATGTAGTCTGCAAGGTGATGAAACAATTAGTAAATAGACATTTGATGTGGTTCTTGGAGACTCACAATAGTCTTTCCCCTCACCAATATGTCTTTCGCAAGGGCCGCTCTGCTTTAGACCCTTTGTTCGCTCCACTTAGATACGTATATTCGGAATGCCTTTGCTAACAAACACTCCATCCTAGTGGTCTCTCTTGATCTACAGAAGGCATATGACACCACTTGGAGGTATAGCATTCTCGCCCAAGCCCACTCTTTAGACCTCGGCGGTAATCTACCAAACTTCCTTTCTGCTTTCTTATCCGACAGACATTTTCGGGTCCAAGATGAGGGAGTCCCACAAGGCTGTGTCCTTAGCTCTATTCTTTTTCTCTTAGCTATAAATGACCTACTTTCTGTTCTTCCTTCGCATATTTGGTTGTCACTTTATGTGGATGATTTCACTATAGCTTATTCAGGCGCTGACCGTCGTCTAGTAACAGCCTCCCTTCAGGATGATTGACCGCGTTTCCCATTGGACCACTTCTCATGGCTTCAAATTTTCTAGCACAATAACCCGTTTACCTTCACCAGACGTCCGCTTATCCCAGATACTCCATTGTACTTAAATGGTTCACGTATTCCGGAATGTGATATGGTAAAGTTTCTTGGCCTACTCTTTGATCGCCGGTTGACATGGAGACCTCATTGTTCTTCTTTAAAGGTAACTTGCCACGGTCCCCTGAATCTCCTTAAAGTTCTCGCGCATCATTCATGGGGAACAGATCGTCGCACTCTCCTCCATTTGCATTCCACTCTAATCTTGTTCATGCTGGATTATGGTGACCAAGTCTATTCTGCGGCCTCTCCCGCAACTCTTTCTAAGTTAGATCTCATTAATCATCAAGGTCTCCGCTTATGCCTTGGTGCCTTTCGTTCATTCCCTGTTGAAAGCCCCTATGGAAAGGCGAATGTTCCTTCCTTACCTGATGGCCGTGATGCTCATTGTCTTCGTTATTTTTTCTTCGTTTATAATCTTCGTGTTCCTTCTACATATAGGTTAGTCTCAGACATTAGTAGGAACCCACTGTTTGTTCGACGCTCCTGTCTACTCAGACCGTTTTCTCTTCGTCTTCACTCCGGTCTTTTCTCCAGTTGCCCCCCTTGTACGTTCATTTACCGTCTGCCTTTTCCCATCTCCCTTGGGAAGTCCCAACGTTCCGTGTCTGTTCTCCCCACTACTGTGCGCCAAAGCTTTCTTACCTATGCCTGCTACTTGCTCTCTTTTTCTGGAGCACTTCCGGTCACATCCTCATGCCATTGCTGTTTATGCAGATGATTCTAAATCTTCTGATGGTGTTGGGTTCGCGGCAGTATTTCCAGATGAAGTTGTCCGAGGCTACTTGTTAGACTCTGCTAGTATTTTTACTGCTGAGTTATATGCCATCCTCATAGCGCTTTTTCGCGTTACATCTCTCTCTTTCGACGTTTGTGATCATTTCGGATTCCCTCAGTGCTTTACAAGCCATTAAACAATTTGATTTGCCTCATCCATTAGTCCTTCGTATTCATCAATAGTTGCGCCGTGTGGCAAGCAAAAATAAAGATGTCGTTTTCTGCTAGGCGCCTGGACACGGTGTGCAGGGTAATGAGCGAGATGATGATGCCGCTGGTGGGCGGTCAACGGTGCATGATCTTTCGGTTTCCTATAGAGGCATTCCGTTCAGAGACTTTTCCAGTCATCTCGGCCCGTTTCTGCAGACGTTGGCTACAACGATGGTCGGGTATGCACTGTAACAAATTGCGCTCTAGTAAACCGCATTTAGGTTTGTGGCCATCTTACCACTGTTGCCGTTCTCGGGAGATTGCACTCTTCCAGCTCCGCATTGGTCATACACGCCTTACCTATGGGAATCTCATGGATAGACGCCCTATTCCTCTCTGTGAGGTTTATCGGGTCCCTATTTCGGTTCTTCACTTCTCTATTGCCTGGTTTACCAGCGGGCTCACAGGATTTACCTCCAAGGACACCGCCGCCGCCCTACCACTCTTACTTCATCTTCTCTACTTGCAGACGACACCTCCTTTGACTCCCAGTCCCTTTTTGACTTTTTGTCAGCACTGCCTTATTATGCTAACTCTGACACATTGCCCTTAGCATCCTTTCCGTCCCTTGTCTTCCTTCATCTCTGATCCCCTCTCCGCCTAGCTGTTTATAACCTCCGCACTATTTGCTGCCCCGCAGTGCTGTTTGACCCTTGTCGGTCTAGCGCTTTCTTTGATCATAATAATACTCAAGATGAGACATGGACGTGAGCAAAGAAATGAATGAGAACTTAAGTCTCAATATGACTGTTTAATGATCCTTTAATTAGGCTAAATCTCTGGCATAACTCTAATTCAACTTGACTTTGAAAAACCCATGTACTCTGTCACAGGCCCAGGATCGTGGAACTCCGTGGTCATCAAGAACTGCAAGAAACTTTCATCTCATGCCTTAAATATACTATGGAGAGGGAGCCTGGACACGGAGGTGACGAGTACTTAGCCCAGTGGCAGTGGTGACGAGTACTTAGCCCAGTGGCAGTGGTGACGAGTACTTAGCCCAGTGGCGGTGGTGACGAGTACTTAGCTTGAGTGGTGACGAGTACTTAGCTTGAGTGGTGACGAGTACTTAGCTTGAGTGGTGACGAGTACTTAGCTTGAGTGGTGACGAGTACTTAGCTTGAGTGGTGACGAGTACTTAGCTTGAGTGGTGACGAGTACTTAGCTTGAGTGGTGACGAGTACTTAGCTTGAGTGGTGACGAGTACTTAGCTTGAGTGGTGACGAGTACTTAGCTTGAGTGGTGACGAGTACTTAGCTTGAGTGGTGACGAGTACTTAGCTTGAGTGGTGACGAGTACTTAGCTTGAGTGGTGACGAGTACTTAGCTTGAGTGGTGACGAGTACTTAGCTTGAGTGGTGACGAGTACTTAGCTCAGTGGTGACGAGTACTTAGCTCAGTGGTGACGAGTACTTAGCCAGTGGTGACGAGTACTTAGCTCAGTGGTGACGAGTACTTACCTCTGTGAAGACCTGTTTGTGTGCTCTCTGTGAATCTGAACCAGGATGCCCTCTCTTGAGCAACTTTACCAGCCGCTGAGAGAAGAGCTCAGAGTTGCTAAGATGGAGATACGGCGATTAACGGAGGAGAACAAGAGGATTCGTAGTAATCCTTCTGTTGTGATTCCCCAGGTTAAGAGAGGAGCTTGGTCAGTGTCCGGGCAACATGGAACCAAGCTGAAGATCAAGAAAACGGTTGGAGAGGCAGAAACAACGAGAAACCAGAAGACTACCGTGGAAACTTCCAACTCATTCTCGGTGCTACCTGACGAATGTGAGTGTTCTACTGGGAAACCATACCCCCGGCCGGGATTGAACCCGCGGTCATAGTCTCTACTGGGAATGCCACAACGAGCACCAAAGAAGCATTGGCAGACGTGAGTAAGACATCCTAGAAACCCCAACGAAGACCATCGAGAACGTCTTGACGAATTCTACAAGTGGTGTAATGCTACCTGGCGATTGTGAGTCGACTACTCGGAGCATCACGACGGACGACGCCAAGGAAGGTAAAAACATTGTTGTTGTTGGGGATAGCCAGATTAGGTACATGGATAGGGCATTCTGCTTGAAGGATAGGAGTAGGAGGCAGAGAGTGTGTTTTCCTGGGGCTGGGATGAAGGATATTGTTAGCCGTCTGGATGACATCATGAGAGGTAATGGGAGCAATCCTATTATCTGTCTCAGTGCTGGAGGCAACGATGTTGGCAGACGTAGGAGTGAGGACCTGATTAGCAGGTATAGGTCAGCAATAGAGATAATTAGGAGGAAGGGTGGGAAACCTGTCATATGTGGCATTTTGCCAAGGAGAGGAGTTGGAAATGAATGGTTGTCCAGAGCAATTGGTGTCAGTTGCTGGCTGGACAAATACTGTAAGGAAAATGCGGTAACATTCATTGACAACTGGGACCTCTTCTATGGCAGAAATGACATGTATGCCAGGGATGGGGTTCACTTATCTAGGTGTGGGGTGGGAGCACTGGCCAACGCAGTGGAGGGAGCTGTTAGGTCTTTAAACTAGGAATAGTTAGTGGCATGGGTTTTTGCGGGAAAACTGTGAAGTCGCAGGGTAGTAATATGAGTACTAGGAGAACTAGTAATAGGCAAAATGAGGTGGATATTGGAAAGCCAGTGGCACTAATTGACAAGGACAGTAATAGGTTTAGTGGAATAACAGAAATGAGCAGGAAGGGTAAAGAGAGGGGAGGGTCTTCAAATATTTATTACACAAATAGTCGCAGTGCTAGGAATAAGATGGACGAGTTGAGACTAGTTGCTAGTGCAGGTAACATAGATGTATTTGCCATTACTGAGACGTGGTTTAATTCAAAAAGTCGGGACATGCCTGCAGAATGTCACATTCAGGGTTTTAAATTGTTTCAAGTAGATAGAAGTGTCGGAAAGGGGGGTGGGGTGGCATTGTATGTCCGAGATCGCTTGAACTGTTGCATAAAAACGGGTATTAAGTCTGAAGTAACACATACAGAGTCTGGATAGAATTTTCAGAGGGGCATGAAAAATTAATTTTAGGTGTGATATACCATCCCCCAAATTTAGATAGGGACCAGGGGAGACTACTATGGGAGGAAATTGTTAGGGCCACAAGGCACGATAATGTAGTAATTCTAGGAGACTTTAACTTTAGTCATATTGATTGGAATTTCTTGACTGGGAATTTAGAATCATACGACTTCTTAGAAGTAGTTCAGGATTGTTTTTTGAAGCAGTTCGTGACAGAACCTACAAGGGGTAATAACCTGCTTGACTTAGTTCTGGCAAACAATGAATCTCTTGTTAATAATTTAGAAGTTTCAGAGGAACTGGGTGCTAGCGACCACAAATCAATTACATTTAGAATTGAATGGAAGTATGATAGTAGGGATAACTCAGTAACAGACCCAGATTTTCGCTTAGCAGATTACGATGGGCTTAGAGAACACTTATCATCTGTTGACTGGGGTAACGAAGAGAGCTATCAATATGACAGTTTTCTGAACACAATACATGCTGCTCAAAGAACATTTATCCCTTATAAGGAAATTAGATCAAATAGAAATGACCCAAACTGGATGAATAATAGGCTGAAATATCTACTAGGGCATAAGAAAGGAATTTATAGGCGTATCAAAAGAGGCGAGGGTCATCTTATGAATCAGTATATTGACATTAAGAGGGACATTAAAAAGGGGATAAGAAAAGCTAAAAGGGACTCTGAAATTAAAGTTGCTAGGGATTCTAAAACTAACCCAAAAAGTTTTTTCCAGGTCTATAGAACAAAAGTCAGAGATAAGATAGGTCCCCTTAAAAATAACAATGGGCATCTTACTTACAAAGAGAATGAAATGTGCTCGATTTTAAATAATTATTTTCTCTCGGTTTTTACACAGGAAGACACTAATAATATTCCGGTAATTAATTTTTATAGTGGATCAGAAGAAGATAAATTATGTAACATCACAGTCACTAGTGAAATGGTTGTGAAGCAGATAGACCGACTGAAGCAAAATAAGTCACCGGGTCCTGATGAGGTTTTTTCAAGGATTCTAAAGGAATGCAAAATGGAAGTCTGTGAACCATTAACTAATATTTTTAATTTATCTCTTCAAACAGGTGTAGTGTCTGATATGTGGAAGATGGCTAATGTAATTCCTATTTTTAAAACAGGGGACAAGTCGTTACCGTCAAATTACCGCCCAATAAGCCTTACCTCAATTGTAGGCAAATTACTAGAGTCAATTATAGCTGAGATTATAAGAAGCCATCTCGATAAGCATAGCTTGATTAATGATACTCAGCATGGATTCACAAGAGGCCGGTTATGTCTAACTAATTTATTAACTTTCTTCAGTAAAGCTTTTGAGGCTGTTGACCACGATAAAGAATTTGATATTATTTACTTAGATTTTAGTAAGGCATTTGATAGAGTTCCGCACCAAAGACTGAAGAAAGTAGCAGCTCATGGCATTGGGGGAAGGGTGCTCTCGTGGATCGAATCATGGCTCACAGACAGGAAGCGGAGTGTCCATAAATGGGGTTAAATCCGAGTGGGGATCAGTAACAAGTGGCGTTCCACAGGGATCAGTCTTGGGCCCGTTGTTGTTTATAATATATATCAATGATCTTGATGAAGGAATTACTAGTGATAAGAGCAAATTCACCGATGACACGAAGATTGGTAGGATAATTGATTCAAACGTAGATGTTAGGGAACTTCAGGAGGATTTAGACAAACTCTGCTCTTGGTCAGAAAAGTGGCAGATGCAGTTCAATGTAGATAAATGCAAGGTTCTGAAGCTCGGGAGTGTCCATAACCTTAGCACTTACAGGTTAAATAATGTAGAACTTAGCCATACAGATTGCGAGAAGGACTTGGTGGTTATGGTGAGCAGCAACCTTAAACCAAGACAGCAATGCCTAAGCGTACGTAATAAGGCAAATAGATTACTGGGATTTATATCACGAAGTGTGAGCAACAGAAGTCCAGAGGTCATACTGCAGCTTTATGCATCATTAGTAAGACCTCACCTAGATTATGCAGCTCAATTCTGGTCTCCATATTACAGAATGGACATAAATTCGTTAAACATTCCGCGTAGGATGACTAAATTAATACATAGCATTAGGAAGAGGGGACGAGTTGCATTGTATGTTCGAGAAAATATTAATTGTTGCATAAAAACAGGTATAAAAATAGATGGAGCAATAACAGAGTCTGTTTGGGTAGAGTTCGTGGAGGGGCAAGAAAAACTAATTCTAGGTGTAATATACCGACCTCCAGGTTTGGATCACGATAGAAGGAGACTTCTTTGGGACGAAATTGTAAGGGCTTCTGGACACAGTAACATAGTCATAGTAGGGGACTTTAACTTTAGTCAAATTGACTGGAATTCTTTGACAGGTAATCTAGAGTCCAGTGACTTTATGGAAACAGTTCAGGACTGTTTTCTGAAACAGAGCGTAATTGAGCCTACTAGGGGTAATAATTTGCTAGACCTAGTCTTGTCAAATAAGGAAACACTCGTTAATAATCTGGAGATCACTGAAGAGCTTGGCGCAAGTGATCACACATCCATCACTTTTAGCATTAATTGGGAATGCAAGAATAATGATAATACAGTAAAAATCCCTGATTTTCGTTCTGCCGATTATAATGGACTTAGGGAACATCTGTCTAATCTTGATTGGGGTTATCTAGCTAATGATTTTATTGACGATAATCATACTTATGAATATGAAGGGATCTGCTTTAATGATTGTTTTCTTAATAATGTACACAGTGCCCAGAGTATATACATTCCCCAGAGAGAAATTAGGTCTAATAATAACGATCCCAAATGGGTTAACAGGAGGCTAAAGCATCTATTAGGGGAGAAAAGGGGAATTTATAGGCGCATCAGAAGAGGAGAGGTTAACCTTACTGACAATATGTTCAGCTTAAAAGAGAAGTAAAAAAGGCGATTAGAAAGGCTAAACGTGACTATGAAATTAGAATTGCTAATGAATCAAAGACTAATCCAAAGGGGTTCTTTCAAGTGTATAGGACGAAGGTGAAGGAAAAAGTAGGACCTCTGAAAACTGGGAATGGACAGCTGACGGATAATGAACTGGAAATGTGTTCCTTATTTAATGACTATTTTTTGTCAGTTTTTACACAGGAAGATGTAAATGAGATTCCAGTAATTAACAATTATTTAGTTCCTGAAGAATTTAAGTTAACTAATATTACTGTCACGAGGGACATGGTTATTAAACAGATAGACAAACTGAAACAAAATAACTCCCCGGGACCCGATGAGTTGTTTTCAAGGGTACTTAAGGAATGCAAGATGGAGCTTAGTCAGCCATTAACGAGTGTATTCAATGCCTCCATCCTTACCGGTGTTGTGCCAGAGTTGTGGAAGATGGCTAATGTGGTTCCTATATTCAAATCAGGGGATAAGTCCACTCCTTCAAATTACCGTCCAATAAGCCTGACATCTATAGTGGGCAAGTTATTAGAATCAATTATAGCTGACATTATCAGAAGTCACCTTGAAGAGCATAACTTGATAAATGAATCTCAGCATGGATTCACGAGAGGTCGTTCCTGCCTGACAAACTTACTGACGTTCTTCAATAGAACATTTAAGGCAGTTGACAGTGATAAGGAATATGATATTGTTTATTTGGATTTTAGTAAAGCCTTCGACAAAGTACCTCACAAGAGACTCTTAAGAAAAGTGGCAGCTCATGGTATAGGAGGTAAAGTTCTAGCATGGATTGAGGCATGGCTTACCAATAGAAAGCAGAGAGTTACCATTAATGGAGTGAAATCTGAATGGGGATTAGTCACTAGTGACGTTCCACAAGGATCAGTTTTAGGCCCTCTCTTGTTTATAATTTACATTAATGACCTTGATGAAGGGATTACTAGTGACATGAGTAAGTTTGCTGATGATACAAAGATAGGCCGTATAATTCACTCTGAGGAGGATATCAATGAACTCCAGGACGATTTGAACAAATTAATGTCTTGGTCTGAGAAATGGCAGATGAAGTTTAATGTGGATAAGTGTAAGGTACTTGCCCTTGGTAATGAAAATAACCCTCGAAGCTATAATCTAGGTGAAGTAGAGCTTGGTCATACAGAATGTGAAAAAGACTTAGGAGTCATGGTAAGCAGAAATCTAAAGCCAAGACAGCAGTGCCTCAGTGTGCGCAACAAGGCCAACAGATTACTTGGATTTATCTCAAGAAGTATAAGTAACAGAAGTCCAAAAGTTATTTTACAGCTCTATACATCACATGCTGCTCAGTTTTGGTCCCCTTACTACAGGATGGACATAGACTCATTAGAGAACATACAGAGAAGAATGACTAAAATGATTTACTGTGTAAGGAACCTCCCGTATGAAGATAGACTTAAAGCCTTAAATCTCCACTCTCTGGAGAGGCGTAGAATGAGGGGAGATATCATTGAAGTGTATAAGTGGATGACGAGCATAAACAAGGGAGACATTAATAAAGTACTGAGGGTCCAAGTGCAACTAATGTGACATTTATTGTGGCAACGTTTCGCTCTCCAGGAGCTTTATCAAGCCATTACAAACAATACATGGACACAGAGGGTATATAAAGGCTCAGAGTGAGGTAAATACTAGTGAGGTACCATTTCGATGTTCACTAGTAGTAGTAGTAGTGGTAGTGACAAAAGTAATACAATATGGTAGAGCAATTAATTCGTACATGAGTAAAAGGATATAAAAGCTATTACTTGGGTAACATAAAAAAAAGGTTGGACAAATATAAACTGGAATGAGGCAGCTTGTTTCAGTGTTCACACTCTGTGCTTTGTGTAGTATAACAGGAGAGACTATGTGATGGCAGGGTTTACTGTTTTCAGGAGGATTCTTGCTAAGACTTCGGAGAGATGGTGAAGCTGCCGTTGTTTTGTTTAATTGTATTCGAAACAGCGATCAGTGCTGATTCGAGGCACTTGCGTCTGCGGAAATTAGTTTCTTTGATCACTAATTGGGCGTCTCTGAATTTCATGAGATGATTGGTGGAATTTCGGTGTTGTACACAGGCGTTGTTCAGGTTATCGTTCCTACATGCGTAAATGTGTTCATTGAGGCGGGTGTCGAGGTTTCTGGCTGTTTCACCTACGTAAATCTTGTCACAGCCTCCACAGGGTATAGTGTAAACTCCTGCATTGACTGGTTCGTGGTGCTTGGATTTTGTCTTGGTTATATCCTTTATGGAAGTGCTAGAAGCGATGGCGACTCTGGTGTTAGCTTGTGAAAGTGCTTTTGAGACGTTCAGTGCAACCTGACTGTTGGGAAGAATTATAACTTTGCTGGGAGTGGTGTTGATGCGTGGAGAATTTATGATCTGAAGAGCTTTTTTTCTTGCAGTCTTTGATGAAAAAAGAAGGAAAATGTAACTCTGTGAATGTTTGGTGAATGTATGTACACTCCTCGTCAAGAAACTCAGGACTACAAATTCGGTATGCTCTTAGGAAAAACCCGATGATGATGCCTCTTTTGGTCTTGGTATCTTGACTCGAATAGAAGTGTGTGAGATCATTTTTATTGGTGGGTTTCCGATAAACTTGAAATCTTAGGTTGTTGTCTACTTTGTGAATGAGGACGTCGAGGAAAGGTAGCTTGTCATTGGACTCTTCTTCTAGTGTAAACTGGATCGCCGGTTCAACTGCGTTGAGCCTTGCCTGAAGATCCCGTACATCAAAACGTTTTGGAGTTATTACGAGGACATCGTCCATGTAACGTAACCAAGTGACGCTTGAAGGGATGATGTTGGCGAAGTGTTCGGACTCTAGGTGTTCCATGTATAAGTTGGATAGGACGGCACTTATGGGGGACCCCATTCCCATGCCGTAGGTTTGTTTGTAGAGCTTGTTATTGAAAGAAAAACAGTTGAAATTAACACAGAGTTCAATTAAGTCAACAAAATCTCCGGGAGGTAGAGGAAGATTAAGGTCCTGATTGACTTTACGTCATAGAACCTCGATGGCCTTTTTGGTAGGTACTTTTGTGAAGAGGGAAGTCACATCCAAACTGCTTAGTTTCTTGTTACCTAACTGTTGCATATGTGTCTTACCTAACAACCTGTCGGTATTTTATACCATTTTAATGTTCAATCTGTCAGACACTGCAACACAAGGGTATCTTGGTACAGACCTGCAATCAACTTTCGACAACTTCCACTAGTGAGAGGGGCTGGATTTGAGAGGGACCTGACCTCTCAACATCTGAGTTCTTACCTCTCCTAGTGGCCTACGTCTCACCTCTTGGCGCTATAAAAAGCTCCATCCTGTCACTTCTTCTCCATATTGTTTCATACTATGGAACAATGCTCTTCTCCAGACTGAGGGACTGACCACCTCAAAACTTTAAGGGTGATGGACTGATTACATCGTCTTCAAGTATCTTCTGCTTGTTAGGTAAGACACATATGCAACAGTTAGACAACTTTATTCCGAAACGTTTCGCCTACACAGTAGGCTTCTTCAGTCGAATACAGAAAGTAGGCAGGAACAGTAGAGATGTGAAGACGATGTAATCAGTCCATCACCCTTGTAGTCGTAGAATTTGAGGTTGTCAGTCCCTCGGCCTGGAGAAGTTCAGTTCCATAGTCAGGAACTATGTGAAGATCTAGCGACAGTGCGGAGACTTAAATACTGTCGGAAGGAGAGATGCAGGGTAGTAGTAGTAGTATTATATACCATTCGTACACAACTTGTCAGACACTGCAACATCATGGAATCTTAATTCTGAGGACATGTACATAACCTTCTCAACTACGACAACTACTACTACAACCCATCTCTTTGGGAAGGACCTACTTCCACTGGGGAATCCCGCCCACCAGTGAATTTGCCCTCGTCTGCTTCACCTGACGTTACTATATAAGCGCCAGGATTCTTTCTTCTGCTTCAGAATCTCCACGACTATGGTGCTGTTAGCACCTACTCCTAGGTTGAGGGACTGATTACCTCATCTTCTGTACATAGTTCTACTGTCTTCAAGTTATGTCCTGGAATTTGTATTGATAAAGCCACTGGATGGCGAAACGTCCACATAAAGATACCCAGATGTTGCACATGTGTCTTACTCTCATCTTGTCGGTATTATATACCATTCGTACACAACTTGTCAGACACTGCAACATCATGGAATCTTAATTCTGAGGACATGTACATAACCTTCTCAACTACGACAACTACTACTACAACCCATCTCTTTGGGAAGGACCTACTTCCACTGGGGAATCCCGCCCACCAGTGAATTTGCCCTCGTCTGCTTCACCTGACGTTACTATATAAGCGCCAGGATTCTTTCTTCTGCTTCAGAATCTCCACGACTATGGTGCTGTTAGCACCTACTCCTAGGTTGAGGGACTGATTACCTCATCTTCTGTACATAGTTCTACTGTCTTCAAGTTATGTCCTGGAATTTGTATTGATAAAGCCACTGGATGGCGAAACGTCCACATAAAGATACCCAGATGTTGCACATGTGTCTTACTCTCACGTAGTAGTAGTAGTAGTAGTAGTAGTAATGAGAATGGAGCCACTGAGAGGTCATGTCCCTCTCAGATCCAACACTTCTCACTTGAAAAGCTTGTCCAAGGTGTTTTCTGTACCAAGATGTCATGTGTTGCAGTGTCTGACAAGATGAACATCAAGTGAGAAGTGTTGGATCTGAGAGGGACATGACCTCTCAGTGGCTCCATTCTCATTACTACTACTACTACTACTACCCTGCACCTCTCCTTCCGACAGTATTTAAGTCTCCGCACTGTCGCTTGATCTTCAGATAGTTCCTGACTATGGAACTGAACTTCTCCAGGCCGAGGGACTGACAACCTCAAATTCTACGACTACAAGGGTGATGGACTGATTACATCGTCTTCACATCTCTACTGTTCCTGCCTACTTTCTGTATTCGACTGAAGAAGCCTACTGTGTAGGCGAAACGTTTCGGAATAAAGTTGTCTAACTGTTGCATATGTGTCTTACCTAACAAGACTAGGTCTAGCAAATTATTACCCCTGGTAGGCTCAGTTACACTCTGTTTCAGAAAACAGTCCTGAACTGTTTCCATGAAGTCACTGGACTCTAGATTACCTGTCAAAGAATTCCAGTCAATTTGGCTAAATTTAAAGACCACATCGACTCAAGGTTGAGGGACTGATTACCTCATTCTCCTCCTGTTGTTCAAGATTCTCCTTCGTATGGACTGATGAAGCCACTGTGTGGCGAAACGTTTCCTCAATAAAGATACCCAAGAACTGCACATGTGTCTAATTTACCAACATGTCGGTTCTCTGAACCATTCATCTACAAACCTGTCAGACACTGCAACTTCTTGGGATCTTAATACTTGGGAATTCTTCGCTTGCCTAAATAATGTAGATCTTAATATTACGGATTGCGAAAAAGATTTAGGAGTTCTGGTTAGCAGTAATCTGAAACCAAGACAACAGTGCATAAGTGTTCGCAATAAAGCTAATAGAATCCTTGGCTTCATATCAAGAAGCATAAATAATAGGAGTCCTCAGGTTGTTCTTCAACTCTATACATCCTTGATTAGGCCTCATTTAGATTATGCTGCACAGTTTTGGTCACCGTATTACAGAATGGATATAAATTCTCTGGAAAATGTACAAAGGAGGATGACAAAGTTGATCCCATGTATCAGAAACCTTCCCTATGAGGATAGACTAAGGGCCCTGAAACTGCACTCTCTAGAAAGACGTAGAATTAGGGGGGATATGTAAAGTAAAAGGACACAAGTGCAACTAATGTGACATTTATTGTGGCAACGTTTCGCTCTCCAGGAGCTTTATCAAGCCAATGGCTTGATAAAGCTCCTGGAGAGCGAAACGTTGCCACAATAAATGTCACATTAGTTGCACTTGTGTCCTTTTACTTTACATATTGTCGGTAATTCTACCAACTTTATTAGGGGGGATATGATTGAGGTGTATAAATGGAAGACAGGAATAAATAAAGGGGATGTAAATAGTGTGCTGAAAATATCTAGCCTAGACAGGACTCGCAGCAATGGTTTTAAGTTGGAAAAATTCAGATTCAGGAAGGATATAGGAAAGTACTGGTTTGGTAATAGAGTTGTGGATGAGTGGAACAAACTCCCAAGTACCGTTATAGAGGCCAGAACGTTGTGTAGCTTTAAAAATAGGTTGGATAAATACATGAGTAGATGTGGGTGGGTGTGAGTTAGACCTGATAGCTTGTGCTACCAGGTCGGTTGCCGTGTTCCTCCCTTAAGTCAATGTGACCTGACCTGACTAGGTTGGGTGCATTGGCTTAAGCCGGTAGGAGACTTGGACCTGCCTCGCATGGGCCAGTAGGCCTTCTGCAGTGTTCCTTCGGTCTTATGTTCTTGCCTAATTCTTGGGCACGACCTACTTCAACATTGAACAAATGTTACACGACCTATGACTGCTGCACCTCTCCTGCCAACGGTTTATAAGCTCCTTCTCAGCACGTATGCCGTATTCTATTCAAGATTGATGGACTGACCACATCGACTCAAGGTTAAGGGACTGATTACCTCATTCTCCTCCTGTTCTTCAAGATTCTCCTTTGTATGGACTGATGAAGCCACTGTGTGGCGAAACGTTTCCTCAATAAAGATACCCAAGAGTTGCACATGTGTCTAATTTATCAACATGTCGGTTCTCTGAACCATTCATCTACAAACCTGTCAGACACTGCAACTTCTTGGGATCTTAATACTTGGGAATTCTTCGCTTGCCTAATTCTTGGGCACGACCTACTTCAACATTGAACATATGTTACACGACCTATGACTGCTGCACCTCTCCTGCCAACGGTTTATAAGCTCCTTCTCAGCACGTATGCCGTATTCTATTCAAGATTGATGGACTGACCACATCGACTCAAGGTTGAGGGACTGATTACCTCATTCTCCTCCTGTTCTTCAAGATTCTCCTTTGTATGGACTGATGAAGCCACTGTGTGGCGAAACGTTTCCTCAATAAAGATACCCAAGAGTTGCACGTGTATCTAATTTACCAGTGGGATGAATTGTAAAGGACCTGCCTAGTATGGGCCAACAGGCCTGCTGCAGTGTTCCTCCTTTCTTATGTTCTTATGTTATCCCACAGTCGCTAAAAACAACGGCTGCTGCACACAGCGCCCCATCTCCATATTACAGAATGGACATAAATTCGTTAGAAAACATTCAGCGTAGGATGACTAAATTAATACATAGCATTAGAAATCTTCCTTATGAAGAAAGATTGAAGACTCTTAAGTTACATTCACTTGTTAGACGAAGAATGAGGGGAAACCTGATCGAAGTGTATAAGTGGAAGATAGGTATTAATAAAGGGGATATAGGTAAGACACATATGCAACAGTTAGGCAACTTTATTCCGAAACGTTTCGCCTACACAGTAGGCTTCTTCAGTCGAATACAGAAAGTAGACAGGAACAGTAGAGATGTGAAGACGATGTAATCAGTCCATCACCCTTGAAGTCGTAGAATTTGAGGTTGTCAGTCCCTCGGCCTGGAGAAGTTCAGTTCCATAGTTAGGAACTAACTGAAGATCAAGCGACAGTGCGGAGACTTAAATACTGTCGGAAGGAGAGGTGTAGTAGTAGTGAGAATGTAGCCACTGAGAGGTCAGGTCCCTCTCAAATCCAACAGTTCTCACTTGAAAGGGTTGTCTAAGGCGTTTTCTGTACCAAGAGGCCATGTGTTGCAATGTCTGACAAGATGAACATCAAAATGGTATACAATACCGACAGGTTGGTAGGTAAGACACATAGGCAACAGTTAGGCTAACTGTTGCCTACAATACCGACAGGTTGGTAGGTAAGACACAGGCAACAGTTAGGCTAACTGTTGCCTACCAACCTGTCGGTATTGTATACCATTTTGATGTTCATCTTGTCAGACATTGCAACACATGGCCTCTTGGTACAGAAAACGCCTTAGACAACCCTTTCAAGTGAGAACTGTTGGATTTGAGAGGGACCTGACCTCTCAGTGGCTACATTCTCACTACTACTACACCTCTCCTTCCGACAGTATTTAAGTCTCCGCACTGTCGCTTGATCTTCAGTTAGTTCCTGACTATGGAACTGAACTTCTCCAGGCCGAGGGACTGACAACTTCAAATTCTACGACTTCAAGGGTGATGGACTGATTACATCGTCTTCACATCTCTACTGTTCCTGCCTACTTTCTGTATTCGACTGAAGAAGCCTACTGTGTAGGCGAAACGTTTCGGAATAAAGTTGCCTAACTGTTGCCTATGTGTCTTACCTACCAACCTGTCGGTATTGTATACAATTTTGATGTTCAAAGGGGATATTAATAAGGTCTTGAGGATGTCTCTCCAAGAGAGAACCCGCAGTAATGGATTTAAATTATTTAAGTTTAGATTTAGAAAGGACATAGGAAAGTATTGGTTTGGAAATAGGGTAGTTGATGAGTGGAACAGTCTACCTAGTTGGGTTATTGAGGCTGGGACTTTGGGTAGTTTCAAATTTAGGTTGGATAAGTTCATGAGTAGGCGGGGTTGGATATGAGTGGGACTTTCACATCAGAGCTTATTTCTTGGGTGGCATTGAAAATTGGGTTGGGCAAATGTTTTGTTAGTGGGATGAATTGTAAAGGACCTGCCTAGTATGGGCCAACAGGCCTCCTGCAGTGTTCCTCCTTTCTTATGTTCTTATAATAGCTAGCTGTGCAAACGCTCCTTTTGAAGTATCCAGCAAGTGAGTTGCGCAAGCCCCATACCACGGACCGGTTATTGTCCAGTCTGTCACTCCCCAGAGGTGGCAGCAAAGCAATTTCAGAGATAGCAATAACGTCGTAAATTATTAACTTTTCTCTTTGAAAGAGTTCTAAGAAGCATTGTTAACCACGTGGATGTCCAACAATTACACAACCCAGAGTAACATTTGTTTAGAGAATGTTGCTCCTGCCTTTCACAACTTCTGGACCGCTACGGCACAGTCGTCATGCACCAGAGGACAATCAGAACGCAGATATAGTATACATAGACTTTACAGAAACCTTCGACAAGTGCCAGCATGGTGTTATAGCGCACAAAATGCATGCTAAAGAAATAACTGGAAAAATGGGAAGATGGATTTTTAAATTTCTAACCAATTCAGTGGTGACGTGTACTTAGCTTTGAGTGGTGACGTGTACTTAGCCAGTGGTGACGTGTACTTAGCTCTGTGAAGACCTGTTTGTGTGCTCTCTGTGAATCTGAACCAGGATGCCCTCTCTTGAGCAGCTTTACCAGCAGCTGAGAGAAGAACTCAGAGTTGCTAAACTGGAGATACGGCGATTAACGGAGGAGAACAAGAGGATTCGTAGTAATCCTCCTGTTGTGAGTCCCCAGGTTAAGAGGGGAGCTTGGTCAGTGGCCGGGCAACATGGAACCAAGCTGAAGTTTAAAGGGAAAACGGTTGGAGAGGCAGAAACAACGAGAAACCAAAAGGACTGCCGTGGAAACTTCCAACTCATTCTCGGTGCTCCCTGGACGAATGTGAGTGTTCTACTGGGAATTTGCCAAAACGAGCACCAAGGAAGCATTGGCAGACGTGAGTGAGAAAATCCTAGAAACCCCAACGAAGACCACGAGAACGTCATAAACGAATTCTACAAGTGGTGTAATGCTACCTGGCGAATGTGAGTCGACTACTCGGAGCATCACGACGGACGACGCAAAGGAAGGTAAAAACATTGTTGTTGTTGGGGATAGCCAGATTAGGTACATGGATAGGGCATTCTGCTTGAAGGACAGGAGTAGGAGGCAGAGAGTGTTGTTTTCCTGGGGCAGGGATGAAGGATATTGTTAGCCGTCTGGATAAACATCATGAGAGGTAATGGGAGCAATCCTATTATCTGTCTCAGTGCTGGGGGGCAACGATGTTGGCGGGACGTAGGAGTGAGGACCTGATTAGCAAGTATAGGTCAGCAATAGACATAATTAGGAGGAAGGGTGGGAAACCTGTCATATGTGGCATTTTGCAAGGAGAGGAGTTGGAAATGAATGGTTGTCCAGAGCAATTGGTGTCAATTGCTGGCTGGACAAATACTGTAAGGAAAATGCGTAACATTCATTGACAACTGGGACCTCTTCTATGGCAGAAATGACATGTATGCCAGGGATGGGGTTCACTTATCTAGGTGTGGGGGTGAGCACTGGCCAACGCAGTGGAGGGAGCTGTTAGGTCTTTAAACTAGGAAGAGTTAGTGGTATGGGTTTCTGCGGGGAAAACTGTGAAGTCGGGGGGTTTAGAAATTATGAGTACTAGGAGAACTAGTAATAGGCAAAATGAGGTGGATATGGGAAAAAAGCCAGTGGCACTAATTGACAAGGACAGAAATAGGTTTAGTGGAATAAAGAAAGGAGCAGGAATGATAAAGAGAAAGGAGGGTCTTAAGTATATATTACAAAATATTTCGCAGTGCTAGGAATAAGATGGACGAGTTGAGACTAGTTGCTAGTGCAGGTAACATAGATGTATTTGCCATTACTGAGACGTGGTTTAATTCAAAAAGTCGGGACATGCCTGCAGAATGTCACATTCAGGGTTTCAAATTGTTCCAAGTAGATAGAAGTATCAGGAAGGGGGGGGGGGGGTGGCATTGTATGTCCGAGATCGCTTGAACTGTTGCATAAAAACGGGTATTAAGTCTGAAGAAACACATACAGAGTCTGTTTGGATAGAATTTTCAGAGGGGACATGAAAAATTAATTTTAGGTGTGATATACCACCCCCCAAATTTAGATAGGGACCGGGGGAGACTACTATGGGAGGAAATTGTTAGGGCCACAAGGCACGATAATGTAGTAATTTAGGAGACTTTAACTTTAGTCATATTGATTGGAATTTCTTGACAGGGAATTTAGAATCATACGACTTCTTAGAAGTGTTCAGGATTGTTTTCTGAAGCAGTTTGTGACAGAACCTACAAGGGGGAATAACCTGCTTGGACTTAGTTCTGGCAAAACAATGAATCCCTTGTTAATAATTTAGAAGTTTCAGAAGAACTGGGTGCTAGCGACCACAAATCAATTACATTTAGAATTGAATGGAAGTATGATAGTAGGGATAACTCAGTAACAGTCCCCGATTTTCGCCCCTTTGCAGATTACGATGGGCTTAGAGGAACACTTATCATCTGTTGACTGGGTGGTAACGAGAGAGCTATCAATATGACAGTTTTCTGAAAAACAATACATGTGCTCAAAGAACATTTTTCCCTTATAAAGAAATTAGATCAAATAGAATGACCCAAAATGGATGAATAATAGGCTGAAATATCTACTAGGGCATAAGAAAGGAATTTATAGGGGGTATCAAAAAAGGCGAGGGTCATCTTATGAATCAGTATATTGGACATAAGAGGGACATTAAAAAGGGGATAAAAAAAGCTAAAAGGGACTATGAAATTAAAGTTGCTAGGGATTCTAAAACTAACCCAAAAGTTTTTTCCAGGTATATAGAACAAAAGTCAGAGATAAGATAGGTCCCTTAAAAATAACTATGGGCATCTTACTGGGCAAAGAGAATGAAATGTGCTCGATTTTAAATAATTATTTTTCTCTCGGTTTTACACAGGAAGACACTAATAATATTCCGGTAATTAATTTTTATAGTGGGCCAGAAGAAGATAAATTATGTAACATCATAGTCAATAGTGAAATGGTTGTGAAGCAGATAGACCGACTGAAGCAGAATAAGTCACCCGGGTCCTGATGAGGTTTTTTCAAGGGTTCTAAAGGAATGCAAAATGGAAGTCTGTGAACCATTAACTAATTTTTTAATTTATCTCTCAAACAGGTGTAGTGTCTGATATGTGGAAGATGGCTAAAGTAATTCCTATTTTTAAAAAAAGGGGACAAGTCGTTACCGTCAAATTACCGCCCAAAAAGCCTGACCCCAATTGTAGGCAAATTACTAGAGTCAATTATAGCTCAATTTATAAGAAGCCATCTCGATAAGCTAGTTGATTAAGGATACTCAGCATGGATTCACAAGAGGCCGGTCTTGTCTAACTAATTTATTAACTTTTTTTTTAGTAAGCTTTTGAGGCTGTTGACCACGATAAAGAATTTGATATATTTACTTAGATTTTAGTAAGGCATTTGATAGAGTTCCGCCCCCAAAGATGTTGAAGAAAGTAGCAGCTCATGGCATTGGGGGAAGAGTGCTCTCGTGGATCGAATCATGGCTCACAGACAGGAAGCAGAGAGTGTCCATAAATGGGGTTAAATCCCAGTGGGGATCAGTAACAAGTGGCGTTCCACAGGGATCGGTCTTGGGCCCGTTGTTGTTTATAATATTATATCAATGATCTTGATGAAGGAATTACTAGTGATATGAGCAAATTCGCCGATGACACGAAGATAGGTAGGATAATTGATTCAAAGTGATGTTAGGAACTTCAGGAGGATTTAGACAAACTCTAAATCTTGGTCAGAAAAGTGGCAGATGCAGTTCAATGTAGATAAATGCAAGGTTCTGAAGCTTGGGAGTGCCCATAACCCTAGCACTTATAAGTTAAATGATGTAGAACTTAGCCATACAGATTGCGAAAAGGACTTGGGGGTTATGGTAAGCAGCAACCTTAAACCAAGACAGCAATGCCTAAGCGTACGTAATAAGGCAAATAGATTACTGGGATTTATATCAAGAAGTGTAAGCAACAGAAGTCCAGAGGTCATACTGCAGCTTTATACATCATTAGTAAGGCCTCACCTAGATTATGCAGCTCAATTCTGGTCTCCATATTACAGAATGGACATAATATTCGTTAGAAAACATTCAGCGTAGGATGACTAAATTAATACATAGCATTAGAAATCTTCCTTATGAAGAAAGATTGAAGACTCTTAAGTTACATTCACTTGTTAGACGAAGAATGAGGGGAGACCTGATCGAAGTGTATAAGTGGAAGATAGGTATTAATAAAGGGGATATTAACAAGGTCTTGAGGATATCTCTCCAAGAGAGAGAACCCGCAGTAATGGATTTAAATTAGATAAGTTTAGATTTAGAAGGACATAGGAAAGTATTGGTTTGGAAATAGGGTAGTTGATGAGTGGAACAGTCTACCTAGTTGGGTTATTGAGGCTAGGACTTTGGGTAGTTTCAAATTTAGGTTGGATAAGTACATGAGTGGGAGGGGTTGGATTTGAGTGGGACTTGCACATCAGAGCTTATTTCTTGGGTAGCATTGAAAATTGGGTTGGTCAAATGTTTGTTAGTGGGATGAATTGTAAAGGACCTGCCTAGTATGGGCCAACAGGCCTGCTGCAGTGTTCCTCCTTTCTTATGTTCTTAGGTTCAACACAGAGTCATGTTCAATAGAGCTAAGTCGGAGGCTGCCAGAGTGAAAACCTCTGTTGCACAAGGTACCGTATTCACCCCCATTCTTTTCTTCATCCTTATTTCTGACACAGGCAGAGGTGAAGAATTGAGACACATATGCAACACACGGGAATCTTTATTGAAGAAACGTTTCGCCACACAGTGGCTTCATCAGTCCAATACAAAGTAGAAGTGGGTAAGGAGAGTAGAAGTTTGAGGTAATCAGTCCCTCAACCTGGACTCGATGTATTCAGTCCATCACTCTTGTAGGAAGTGCAGCATAGGGCCAGAGAGGTGGCTTATATACTGCGGTGAGATGAGTTGAAGCAGGAGGAGGCGGGATCACATTGGGACCTGCCACTAGTCGTCCAAAGGTTGGGCAAGCGTGGAAGTCTTTGTACCAAGACCCCATGATGTTGCAGTGTCTGACAGATGTGATGAATGGTTATGAAAACCGACAAGTTGAAGAATTAAGACACTTATGCAAAACATGGGAATCTTTATTGAAGAAACGTTTCGCCACACAGTGGCTTCATCAGTCCAATACAAAGTAGATAAATTAGACACATGTGCAACTTTCAATAGTGGTGGAGTGTTTCGTGGAAAGAAATTCAATGTGCTTCTAAGTAATGCTTTGCAAGATATTGTGTTGCTAAACAATGTTTCAATATCGCTTCCTCTAAGAGATTGTTTCATAGATGTGTATGTAAAGGTAATATGTATCCTGGAAATTAACAAAAAGGCACAATACCGTGACTGGAACAATACACAAGTAACCCGCACATAGGAGAGAGGAGCTTACGACGACGTTTCGGTTTGTCGTAAGCTCCCTTCTATATGCTGGTTATTTGCGCATGTATCCTGGTAGCTTATTGAATCCTCTGGAGTACCTCCGTCAAGAGGTAAGAGGTTTCAGGATGTTTCCAGAGCACTATCTTCTTAAAGGTAATGTGTTTCGACAGGGTAACAGTGTTAATGTCCCTTAGTATGTTAAGGTTGAACATCATTCTCTAAAGGAAAGGTATTTCGGTGAAGTGTATGTTGCTGGTAGTACCTTCTACAGCATGTAGTTTGCCTTTGTGATAAAGAAACCAAAGAACCTGTTTCAAGGGTGTTTCACGTTAGTGTTTTCGAGTGTGTCCGCAGAACATCCATCAAAACTTTCAAAAAACTCTCCAACACTTAACATCCATTAACCCATTACCATTAATCATCACTTATCAGCATCCACTAACACCCATTATCTAACAACACCCACAACTGTGATGAATGGTTTGAAAAACCGACAAGTTGAAAATTGAGACACTTATGCAGCATATGGGAATCTTTATTCAGGAAACGTTTCGCCACACAGTGGCTTCATCAGTCCAATACAAAGAGGAAGGCGTAAGGAGAGGAGGAGAATGAGGTAATCAGTCCCTCAACCTGGAGTCGATGTGTTCAGTCCATCAATCTTGTAGAATGTACAGCATAGGGCCGTAGACGTGGCTTATATACTGTAGTGACGTGAAGCAGGTGGAGGCGGGGTCATAGTGCTACCATCCACTAGTCGAAGTAGGTCTTCGTCCAAAGGTTGAACAAGTGTTGAAGAATTCTTTGTAACAAGATCCCATGA
Source organism: Cherax quadricarinatus (assembly GCF_026875155.1). Taxonomy (NCBI): domain Eukaryota; kingdom Metazoa; phylum Arthropoda; class Malacostraca; order Decapoda; family Parastacidae; genus Cherax; species Cherax quadricarinatus. Next base: position 71,549,593 of record NC_069408.1, read on the forward strand.
TCAGACACTGATGTCAGACACTGTAGCATCATGGGATCTTGTTACAAAGAATTCTTCAACACTTGTTCAACCTTTGGACGAAGACCTACTTCGACTAGTGGATGGTACCACTATGACCCCGCCTCCACCTGCTTCACGTCACTACAGTATATAAGCCACGTCTACGGCCCTATGCTGTACATTCTACAAGATTGATGGACTGAACACATCGACTCCAGGTTGAGGACTGATTACCTCATTCTCCTCCTCTCCTTACGCCTTCCTCTTTGTATTGGACTGATGAAGCCACTGTGTGGCGAAACGTTTCCTGAATAAAGATTCCCATATGCTGCATAAGTGTCTCAATCTTCAACTTGTCGGTTTTTCAAACCATTCATCACAACTGTCAGACACTGTAGCATCATGGGATCTTGTTACAAAGAATTCTTCAACACTTGTTCAACCTTTGGACGAAGACCTACTTCGACTAGTGGATGGTACCACTATGACCCCGCCTCCACCTGCTTCACGTCACTACAGTATATAAGCCACGTCTACGGCCCTATGCTGTACATTCTACAAGATTGATGGACTGAACACATCGACTCCAGGTTGAGGGACTGATTACCTCATTCTCCTCCTCTCCTTACCCCTTCCTCTTTGTATTGGACTGATGAAGCCACTGTGTGGCGAAACGTTTCCTGAATAAAGATTCCCATATGCTGCATAAGTGTCTCAATCTTCAACTTGTCGGTTTTTCAAACCATTCATCACAACTGTCAGACACTGTAGCATCATGGGATCTTGTTACAAAGAATTCTTCAACACTTGTTCAACCTTTGGACGAAGACCTACTTCGACTAGTGCATGGTACCACTATGACCCCGCCTCCACGTGCTTCACGTCACTACAGTATATAAGCCACGTCTACGGCCCTATGCTGTGCATTCTACAAGATTGATGGACTGAACACATCGACTCCAGGTTGAGGGACTGATTACCTCATTCTCTCCCTCTCCTTACGCCTTCCTCTTTGTATTGGACTGATGAAGCCACTGTGTGGCGAAACGTTTCCTGAATAAAGATTCCCATATGCTGCATAAGTGTCTCAATCTTCAACTTGTCGGTTTTTCAAACCATTCATCACAACTGTCAGACACTGTAGCATCATGGGATCTTGTTACAAAGAATTCTTCAACACTTGTTCAACCTTTGGACGAAGACCTACTTCGACTAGTGGATGGTACCACTATGACCCCGCCTCCACCTGCTTCACGTCACTACAGTATATAAGCCACGTCTACGGCCCTATGCTGTACATTCTACAAGATTGATGGACTGAACACATCGACTCCAGGTTGAGGGACTGATTACCTCATTCTCCTCCTCTCCTTACGCCTTCCTCTTTGTATTGGACTGATGAAGCCACTGTGTGGCGAAACGTTTCCTGAATAAAGATTCCCATATGCTGCATAAGTGTCTCAATCTTCAACTTGTCGGTTTTTTAAACCATTCATCACAACTGTCAGAAAACTGTAGCATCATGGGATCTTGTTACAAAGAATTCTTCAACACTTGTTCAACCTTTGGACGAAGACCTACTTCGACTAGTGGATGGTACCACTATGACCCCGCCTCCACCTGCTTCACGTCACTACATTATATAAGCCACGTCTACGGCCCTATGCTGTACATTCTACAAGATTGATGGACTGAACACATCGACTCCAGGTTGAGGGACTGATTACCTCATTCTCCTCCTCTCCTTACGCCTTCCTCTTTGTATTGGACTGATAAAAGCCACTGTGTGGCGAAACGTTTCCTGAATAAAGATTCCCATATGCTGCATAAGTGTCTCAATCTTCAACTTGTCGGTTTTCAAACCATTCATCACAACTGTCAGACACTGTAGCATCATGGGATCTTGTTACAAAGAATTCTTCAACACTTGTTCAACCTTTGGACGAAGACCTACTTCGACTAGTGGATGGTACCACTATGACCCCGCCTCCACCTGCTTCACGTCACTACAGTATATAAGCCACGTCTACGGCCCTATGCTGTACATTCTACAAGATTGATGGACTGAACACATCGACTCCAGGTTGAGGGACTGATTACTCATTCTCCTCCTCTCCTTACGCCTTCCTCTTTGTATTGGACTGATGAAGCCACTGTGTGGCGAAACGTTTCCTGAATAAAGATTCCCATATGCTGCATAAGTGTCTCAATCTTCAACTTGTTGGTTTTTCAAACCATTCATCACAACTGTCAGACACTGTAGCATCATGGGATCTTGTTACAAAGAATTCTTCAACACTTGTTCAACCTTTGGACGAAGACCTACTTCGACTAGTGGATGGTACCACTATGACCCCGCCTCCACCTGCTTCACGTCACTACAGTATATAAGCCACGTCTACGGCCTATGCTGTACATTCTACAAGATTGATGGACTGAACACATCGACTCCAGGTTGAGGGACTGATTACCTCATTCTCCTCTCTCCTTACGCCTTCCTCTTTGTATTGGACTGATGAAGCCACTGTGTGGCGAAACGTTTCCTGAATAAAGATTCCCATATGCTGCATAAGTGTCTCAATCTTCAACTTGTCGGTTTTTCAAACCATTCATCACAACTGTCAGACACTGTAGCATCATGGGATCTTGTTACAAAGAATTCTTCAACACTTGTTCAACCTTTGGACGAAGACCTACTTCGACTAGTGGATGGTACCACTATGACCCCGCCTCCACCTGCTTCACGTCACTACAGTATATAAGCCACGTCTACGGCCCTATGCTGTACATTCTACAAGATTGATGGACTGAACACATCGACTCCAGGTTGAGGGACTGATTACCTCATTCTCCTCCTCTCCTTACGCCTTCCTCTTTGTATTGGACTGATGAAGCCACTGTGTGGCGAAACGTTTCCTGAATAAAGATTCCCATATGCTGCATAAGTGTCTCAATCTTCAACTTGTCGGTTTTTCAAACCATTCATCACAACTGTCAGACACTGTAGCATCATGGGATCTTGTTACAAAGAATTCTTCAACACTTGTTCAACCTTTGGACGAAGACCTACTTCGACTAGTGGATGGTACCACTATGACCCCGCCTCCACCTGCTTCACGTCACTACAGTATATTTCATCACAACTGTCAGACACTGTAGCATCATGGGATCTTGTTACAAAGAATTCTTCAACACTTGTTCAACCTTTGGACGAAGACCTACTTCGACTAGTGGATGGTACCACTATGACCCCGCCTCCACCTGCTTCACGTCACTACAGTATATAAGCCACGTCTACGGCCCTATGCTGTACATTCTACAAGATTGATGGACTGAACACATCGACTCCAGGTTGAGGGACTGATTACCTCATTCTCCTCCTCTCCTTACGCCTTCCTCTTTGTATTGGACTGATGAAGCCACTGTGTGGCGAAACGTTTCCTGAATAAAGATTCCCATATGCTGCATAAGTGTCTCAATCTTCAACACCCACAACTCCCTAACACTTACTAATACCCACCAACACCACATCCATGAATATTACCCAACATACAACACTACATCCATGAACATTAATTAACATCACATCCATGAACATTAATCAGCATCCAACAACACATCCATAAGCATTAACAAGCACCCTACACCACATCCATAAACATTAACCACCATCCAAACCTTCCAAAATCCATTAACCCCTCAACACTTGCCATCACCTGCCATACTCTCAAAAATGCAACAACACTGTCAACCTCCAACACCTTCCAACCCCCACGAGTACTAATACCTCCCAACACCCACCACAGCAATGAGTCAGAACCAGACATCAACCACTAAACCTTCACATGAAGTAAAACTATACACAGTTAATTGACTTAACATTATGTTATCAAATCCAGTCCATTAAACTGATATCTACTGTGACAAATCCGATTAATGGAGTGTCAAATACACGTTACATGTTCGTGTGATGTCCAGAGATCCCTTCTAATCCTCGTAACCAGTTTCAAATGAGATATAAACTAGAATATTGACAACCAGTTTAAAAAATAATTACTTTTGAGACCAGATTGGCTACATTTGTGCATTATATAAATACATAGCCTCTACCCCATCTTTGCTCAGGAATATGTTTAATACACGACTAGTGCTATGCAAACAAAGTTACTCAATGCCTTGGAAATGGAAGTAATCAGGTATGATTCAAGAAGAGAAAATAAGTTTTAAAATGAGTGAAAACAGAGGCATTTCACTAAAAAACCAAAGTCCTGCGCCTAAAGGAGCCCATTGCCCTGGAGGTAATGTCTGAAAGAGATAACAAAGGAAATATTGGCAAATATACAATCTGGTTAGAAATCATAACTGGTATTTTTCACATTGCCTGAGTATATTCACATAAGATATCACGACACTTTTTTCATCGCATGTAATTACTTGTTTTTAGAATTAATAATTAAGAGTGGCCAAAACAAGGTAAAAAAAATGTATATAAAATATAAAACTCAGAAAATTTGATAAGAATGTCAGGATAATTTTTCTGGCTGTCCTTTATCAATATATATAATTTTTCTGAGGTTCAGTGTGACATCGACGGTAAATGCTTGCTAGCATACAGAAACTCGCGTCCAGCCCTCAGAAAGCAGGAGGAGATTAAATGAACGTTATACTAAGTGGTACAGATATGTTAATGTTTTATGTCCTAATGCCAAAGAAAATAAAGCCCATTTCCCTGTTAAATTAAAAAGTTTAGCTCATTCCATAAAATTTTTACTGTTAAGTTGTGGAGAAAATAACTATTGCCTTTTTCTAGATGTATTAATTATTAAGGGCAACAATGACTTTAAATTTAAAATTTACAGAAAACCAACAAATAGCTGTTCTTATGAACACTATAAGTTTTTATAAACTTTCTTGATTTACCTTCTCTACTTAGAATTTTGAAAATCATATTATTGTATTTAAAAATCTTGATAAAGTAAAAAAAATGATAGTTTATTTCGATCAAACCGGGAAAAGTCATGATCCAAGATTACAATATAAATACATGTGGAAGTTCACTATTTTTTCACAGTGGTTGTTCTGCAGATATATATGTCGTACCGAAAAAGTAAAACTTTCGATTTTTGCTTAAACAGCAAACGCACTTTCTTGCCGAATAGGGCAGGTAAAAATTTGTGCATGCAATAATTTCGCAAAAATCATTCTGATCTAATGAAAAAAAATAAATATTTCATTGTGCATGTTTATTGATAAATTGTTGTAAGCTTTATAAATAATAACATTTATTGAATTAGGCTAAATTAAATTTGCTTTGTTTTAAGAAGGTTAGGCAAGTTTCCTAAGGTTCTTTTGGTAACAAAATCATTTTTATACTAATCATAAATAAAAAATATATATCTTTAAATGTATTAAAGAAAATTTTAGAATGGACTTATTTTACAATGAGTTCTTTCTAACTGGACCAGTTTTTTAACCTATTAGGCACACATATAAATAATATTTGTATAAAAAATGTTCCAAATATGATGATGGTAAAAACTGAAATAGGTATTAATAACTGTAATAAATTAATGATTAAGAAAAGAAAAATGACAATTGAAGATGTAAAACCACTGATATTTATGATAATTAAGAGTGATTTAAAAGCTCATTTAATGTTACGAAAGATTTCTAAGAAATACTTTTATAATTATTTTAAGAGTGGATAAATATAATCACGTGATACGATATTGTAGAGAAGTAAATATGGTTGATTCGTGTTTTTTTAAGAAGTTGATTTAATGCTTACTACAAGGAAATAAATATAAACAAAGCACCATAAGACATAGTGAAATAAAGGTAACATAGTGATGAGACATTAGGTGATATAACTTGTAATGATGACTCAAAGAGAATTGTGAATATTTTGTATTTTAAAAGTTGGCTGATCCAGGCAGCAAGTGACTACCGATCCTGTCAGTTGGGCACGTATAAGCCAGAGCGAGGCTAATGTCCAACACTGCTGAAATTCATTTGCTGTCTTATTACGTAAGAAGTAAATGGAGGCAGTTTGATGATGTTCCTAACGTGGTGTCCACACGTTAATTTGTTTTACTCTTTGCAGTGGAGACCCGGGAAAGGTCATGAGAACGAGACCTTGAGTGGCAGTGGAGACACGTTTTTACGGTCGGTAGACAAAACCTTCTAATCCTCTTAGAGACTAGCCGTGTAACGGCATTTAGAAGAGACCGTGTACGGTATATGCGACACCGTGTACACTTGTGAAATGTTACAATGTTCGGTCCTAGAGAGGAGACCGTATACTGTTGTGGAGACCGAGACCTTGCACCATCGTTGATCATGGGACGAGACAGTGTGCAGCATGCGATGACGAACCAGACAGGAGGCTGTTGCATGTAATGTCTGGTAGAATCATCCCCAGGTCCCTCGCCGTCCTAAAGAAGCGAAAATATTACCACCGAGCAGTAAAAGCCACACTTTTCCGGTGACAGTAGTTTAACAGTTGCTGAATGACCATCGCGAGATGATCGTTAATAAAAAAAAAATCTAGATAAAATTCTAACGCAGAAAAACTCAGATAAATATGCATCTGTATATATGTGTACGTAAGATTTCGTATGTATGTTCGTAGGTATAATGGAGGTGTAATGAGTGTAAGTATTCATGGCTCATGGGGTTATCTATTACAGTTCAGTGTATGCACGCATGAGGGTAAGTATGTGTATTGTATTTTATTGCCTCTTGTATTTGTGTGTCCAATATGTATTACTATATAGATGATCGCCTATATAATATATATATATATATAGTATATATATATATATAAATATAATATATAGATATATATATATATATATGTAGTGATTGCATTTGTGCTCAAGATACATATGTGCAATGTAAATATTCATAATCCATACTTGTATGTGTGCATATGTATGCAAGAGTCAAAATATACAGGTGTTATAGTATATGAATGAATGTATGTTTTTGTGTGCCATGTATATTATGAATACATGTCATATGTATATACTGTATATGTGAGGGTATAACTGGTGATGCTGATCTCTTGCCCAAACTTGCATGCTCCTTCCTAGAGTTTATTGAAAAAACTTGTCAGCTTAAAAAAGAAATATTATTCGCGAGGTCCAAAACCGTGTGTGATTGAAATATTTTTTGACTGAGGGTCGTTCGCACGTTTTATATCAGGACGAATCTATAGATCCTCTCCTAATTGGGATCAAACAATATTCACACCAAATAAAGAACTGAGAAAAAGTAATAAATAGTTTGGAACTTGATACTTACATTTAATATATTTTGAAATGTCTATGATAAAAAAATAGAATTCCCTGAACTACAAATGGAGCTGAAGGAGAAGTAATGGCTTGAATTTTTTCAAGGCCATTTTATGCTTCAGTTTGACTAGGTTTTTTTTTTTTATTAAAAACAATACGCCAAGTAAGACTACAAAGCCCATTAAAATTAATTTTGAGTCTTAATAAAGGACACTGATGTCGAAGTTTGATTTGGAGCAGACGATGCAGTTCTTTCTCTCAGTCATTGCACAAAATCCCATTGCGGGTTTACCAAAGAAGGGAACAAATGGATTGAAACAGGGTTAAAATTGGTGGAATTTTTGATGTGATGTTGGAAGGTACTGAAAATGGAGGGGGCTGTTAAGTATTGGAATGAAGAAATGGAGGCACCTGATGTCATGCCTTGGCCAGGGAAGAACCATAAGTCAGCTCTTTACACTCCTATTTGTTTAGGTCATACGCTTATATCAAACGTGTGGACGGTGGTGGAGTGTGCAGGATCCGCAATGCCGAACCATAAATGTTTATTTGTTTCTTATTCAAACTCATTCGATTCTGAAATGGAAAATACAGTCTTTGAAGTCTCATTTTTTGTTACACATTTTAATTTTTCAGATAAAAAAATCGTTATATACGAAGGGCCGTCAAAAAGTGGGCCTCTAAATATAAGTTTCTCTAGGGGCTTTGATGTCTAAACTTAAATCCGCGTCTACATATCCATCTAATGCAGTCTTTTTTTTTTTTTTAGCTATTTCAATATTTTTTTTTAGATTTCTATTCTCAGCAATTTTATTTAAAATTGTTGGCACTCTTTTTAAGAAAAAATATTGCAAACTGGTTCGTACACAACCCAAAAATCATACAAAAAATCATACCTCTAAAGATACATAAATTTTAAGTTAGAAACCGACAGAGGATTCATTCTCAAAAATACAATTTTATTTAATACTGTAAAATTACATTATTATAATTTCGCAGCTAAGCATCACTGCAAAAAAATTCCCAAGTAATTTCCAGCAAGGAAAAGTAATTCTTCAGTAAATCTAACGATTCCAGAATTTTTTAATACTATTTAATTTTTTATGACCACGACATGACTAAACTTATTGGGTATTTTTTCATTTTATCAAATAAATCAGCGTTAATATTATGAAGCCTCTTATAAAAATGTATCCTCTAGATATTTTAAGGTTGAAAAGACATCAAAACACATAATATTTAATACAATTGCAAATTGGTGGTTTAAATACAGGATAAAAATAACAATAACCTTTCGTTCAGGAATACCATCAACCATAAAAAAAGTTTGAAGGCACTTAGGAACAGGCATTCTTTATATTTTGTATGGACTCCAAAAAAATCTATTTTTTTTTAATATGGCAGAAACATTGACAAATATTCCCACATTCAAAAAACAGCTAATAAGAATTTTCCTTTCCAGGACTTAATGTGAAAAAAAATTTTGACACTTTACACACAAAATGACAATACTCGTACAACCACTTTAATTTCACTCCCTCCATAGCTAAAGTAGGATGCACATTTCTTGATGTTTAAAGGCAAGGCAGATGCAGCCTCGAAAGCTATGGGACCACTCATTCTTGGAATTGTTTACTCACGATAATCATAAGGACACAATTGCAAACAATACCAAGGAGGGCGGGGTTAGAACCCGAAATCAGTCCTCAAAACTAACCGTCGCGGTTCAACACCCGCCCGTGGTATCGTTACTTGGATTGTTTATATGGCTCTCGAAGCACGACACATGCCCTTACCATAGTTTCGTAATCTGCCCCACTTGCCTTATTCCTTCCTATAAAATTATGAAGCCATTGGATGAATTCTTCTCGACACTTTGATCAAACTAAAGACGAAACTTAAGAAGAAAAATTCAAAGAACGACTCAAATATACGTCAAATATACGATAATTAAAATTAATATTTTTTCTCCAATTCCTGAATTAACCCTGAATGCCTCCACAAACCCCCCTTTATCCCCTCCCTCAGGGCTAGCTGTATAATCCTACGGGTTTAGCCATTTCCGCCCTTGATTATAATAATATGATGTTCACTTAGTGCCCTGATTGATCTAACGACTTAATGGCAGCCTAAAAAAAATGTCTAAAGTTAAAAGCATCCTGAAATTGACCTCAATATTAATCCTGGAGGTACTGAACTCCCCTTAATGGGTGTTTATAACACTTTGTGAAGCTTCATCTTTAAAGTGTGTGAAATACCAGAATGACCAGTATGAATTTTTGCAATCACCCCATTTTTCAAAACAGTGTGTCAAAATGAGGCACGTGCCCATGTAAAGTATAAATACGTACGCCATAGAATAGCTAATAAGAAATCACCTGCTTAAACAATAGGCCGAGAGAAATCACATTCTCAAACCCTCGGAGTGAGAGATCATCCATTTAAACAACTGTTGATAGATCATCCTTTTAAAGAACTGATGAGAGATCCGTTTAAATCATTGGAGGCGATAGATCAATTTAAACAATTGATGAGTACGTTGTTAAATCCATAGAAGTGGGGATGACTGTGTAAAAAAATAGCACGAGAGGACGATACATCACCTGCTTATATTCTGAAGTCAAAAAAAACTAACATAATAGCATAAACTACCTCTTCAGTGTAAAGAGTGCGAGGCAGGTAATAAACCGGTCACCTCGAACGTTGGATTCTTATCTGTATTGATACGAATCGTCAATGTGTGTTATTCACAGGCTGTGTGATGCAGACAGTGTGTGAAACACTCGGTAAGAGGGAAATAAATACGACTAACGACCTACATTCCTGACTTATTGTGAATGCATTTTGTTTTCATTTCACCAGGTTGTGCCAGTTCCATTTCTTTCTTCTTAATACAGTTTTACTCAGGCAAATTTGACATGAACGAAAACACAGCAAGATTCTTTAATAATTAATATACATACAGTCCTCATACACGTGAACACGGGAACAGAAAGTTTACTTTTACACAGAATCCTACGTAAAAAATATAATTTTCTTTATTAGCCGTTTAAAATGCAGAGGATTTTTTTTTTTTTGGTCCACATGTTAAACTCGTCGAATAAGACTGGGGTGGAAAATCTATAAATCATATAAAACTGTGTAAAATAGAGAAAAATAACCCACTAAACGAAATGCCCAAGGAATCTGCGCTTCATTGAACTTTCGTTTAGTTTCTTTTATTTGGACAGATTAAAATATTAATTTAAGAATGATCACACCCACGTCTACGGATGGGGATATCTTTAATTGAAGAAACGTTTCGCCTTAGCACAGTAGGGCGTCTTCAGTCAAATACAAGGGAGCATGGAAAGGAAATATATAATCAGTCCATCATCCCTCGGAGATAAAGTACTTCATTGTTTCTATTTTTGTCTTCCTCTGTTTCATTATACTTGTAAACATTCACTCACTAACTTTTGTAATACAAGACTAATGAATGCTGATATCATCGAAAGAATGTGAAACATCCTTAATAATTCACAGCCAAAAAACTCCAGAGGACTTACCCCTGAGAGTTGGTTTCATGAGAGGAAAGGCAAAAAGAGTGAGGGCTTCGGGCCACTGAAGGAAGGCGTAAAGAACCAAACATTCAAAAGGTGTTTGACTGTCAACAACTGACGGCTCTCCGTGGAGAAGTAATCAGCTTCTCTGCATGTCATGTCTGAGGCTCGTGTGCACTTATATAAACTATAAACGTGATAGTTTTCTCTTCTCACTCTCGACAAGCGGTGAATTGGATGTAGCCTGTTTGTCACACATAACTTTTCCAGTCATTCTGGATTGCACTGAGACTATACTGGAAAGACATTTGGGAAGGGAAACTCCTTGACAAAATCAGAATGTGCTGATTTTCAGAACGTGCTGTTCACAACATCACAGCTTCAGAATCTGCAAGTTCTTTGACTCTGAACACCATAAAGTAAAGTATCTCAATGAAAGAAAGATTTCTTTGAGCTTTGCTTGTTATGCAGTCGAACCAGTGTTAAGCGCAATGGACGATGACAAGTGAATGCACATAAATACGCACTTGTCAGTGTTAATACAGAGACAGACTCTGGAATGTGATGGACTCTACATTACATGTAACTTATTTGATAGAGAATCAAAACTATCAAAAAGGAAAAAATGCGTATATACAAGAAAGGCAGATATAGCAACCTAGTTTTATAACTGCATGGAAATTTCCTACTTTCTCCAGCAGCATCTTAAATCACGCTCTCATCCACGAAAACAGCCGGGAATCTCACATCATACAGTACTGGAACCATCAGTGCAGTGGGCAGCACTATAAGAGTGCATTTAAAATTTGCAGGTATAAACACCGCAGAGATAAACGAGAACTTCGGGAACGTAAATGAGGAGGCCATACCATGATAACTGAGAACCTTCCTCAAAACAGGTGTGGAAAATAATTAAGAGGATGACAGAATGGAAGATATAGTCATAGGATGCAACAAGAGTCTGGTGGTAGACCATCTTGGGATTGTATTTTGTACTGGTATGTTTTTTTTAAACGTTAGACTAATGGTATTTTTTAACGTATTCAGTCACTGGCTATTGTTTAACATATGTAACCATTGGAGTTCATAAGTGTTGGCTGGATTCAGTCATGCAAAGTTCGCTAAACCTTTACGCCAACGGTATTTTTAGTTAGCATATAATTATAATTCTCGTACATTTCATATTTTATTCGACAAAGGGGCTACACGTTTGTAGACAAGAGAAATTATGAGAAATGTATTAACCATTAAATTTAAGGAAATATGGAGCAATTTCAGTGTAATATTTGGTTGTGGAGAGGAATATAGACTGAAAATATCGGGTTTAGGCTGGGTAATGTGGATTTAAACTGGAAATATGAAAGTTAATGACCAGGTAGAAAAAATTGCCTTGTTTGATGCAAGGCTATAAAAGGAATGATTTAAGGTATTGGTAACTGTAGGACAAAATACGATACCCCCACGTTCATGATAGACTGGTCATAATCAGATTAAGATAAAATTTTCCCCAGTGAATGGTAAGTTTCTCTTACACCGGAAGTACAAGAATGGTATACAATTATCGACGAAGAAGATGAAAACTGAGACACATTTGCACATGTCTCAGTTTTCATACACCGGATGTAGTCAGATAGACCTCAGACCGGAACAGCAGCATGAAAGCCATGACACAGACTTAAAGCAATGAGAATACTTTGGCTGTGAACCAAATACAATGTGTTTGAGAGAGAATTCGTGAAACACATTAACAGAGCCTTATTTAATTCTCGGGAACCTCGCGTATTTTCACATGAAAAAGTGAAACAACTCTCATTGGGAGACTCGTGAGTCCTGTGCGATGCACTTTTATGTCTCAAACCTATCATCATGAAGGTAATTTTATAAAATAAAATATATATATATGGCTGTATTGCATTTTTCACGAATTTGATCCGAAATTTTCAGTGATATGAAATTTAAAATGATGATAATGAAAGTTTCGGCAATTAATGAGAATGTCCTGTGATATCCCTTGATAGTACAATAATTATTTCTGTAGATTTTTTGACATAAGTTAAAATGATATAATGATTGTAGTATTTGTATATAGGTGGTGACTCTAATGATATTAGGAGGACTTTAAGATTAGTTAGAAGGTTAGTTTTGAAATCTAGAGAAGTTTCTTGAAGATAATGAGGATGCGGTGTGATATTGTTTTAAGACTTGTCGATGATATGATTCATTATATTACAGTTGAGTTTTAGAATCTTGATAACGACAATGTTGCAAAATTCTTGATTAGGTTTTCGAGTACGATTGTAGTTTGATAAACAAGTTTTGATAAATATGTATTAGACGATTGGCACGATGTAAAGATTGTACTAACGTAATGCCGTAGAAGGTCTCTGACGATCCTAAGAGAGGGTTTTTCGAAGATAGTACAATAAATTGTAATGATTACATTCAGTGTCCACACATAAATTAGTGTTGAACCCAGTGATCTCAATAAATTTCTGTTTAATAAGAGTGGGCGCTCGTCCCCACTCACTATCTTCCATTTTAAAACAACTTTAATGTGTTTAAGGAGAGTCTTAATGGTAAGTTAAGGTTAGAGGTCTATTATAAATTCAGTATGGTTTCCACAGACTAGCGAACAGTCGAAGTGAGAGCTAAGAGTCACTAAAGAAGTAATAGGTACTTGCACAGCTTTGGGAATCTTTCTGTATAAACGTTTTTCCAGCCATTGGCTCTTCACTCCAATACAGAGAACGGTGGAAGAGTAGTAGTATTTGAGGTAACAGTCCCTCATCAAGGAATCAGTGTGTTCAGACCCATCAATCTTAATAAATGGCAGAGTAACCACAAAAACATTCCCTGATTTCAAACAAGTATAACATGTAACTTTACTGTAATAATGTTTCACATTAGGTAGGCTTACAGATACGGATTTCATTCAGTTTCATGGGTATAGGTAGTATTAAAGGCACTCAATGTGCGCTCCTCTGTTGCTCGGAACATCGATGTGATAGTCCAGTTTCGTCCAGACCGCCTCGGCAGCATATCCTGGGTGTTATGCGAACTGCTTCAGTGATCGAAATTTTCAGTATTCCACTTCAGGATGCAGATAGTGCTGGACGTAACGTGCTCTCACGTAACCCTCAAAGAAAGAAGTCACAAAAAGTTAGGTCAGTGACCTATGGCAAGTGTCTGCGAGGTCACCGGACCCTGTTTGTGACTCTTTCTGTGACATCAACGAGTTCCTCTGGCCAGCCTTGTTCAGTTCACTGAGCCTATCTATAAAGTACGGATATAACAGTGAACTACACAGTATACTGTTATATCCGTTACTGTTCAGTAGACTAGTCTATAGTATACGGTTATTCCCGTTACTTTATGGCTCAGTGACTACTGTGACGTCACGGATAATAACAGTATATTACACAGTACTACTGACAGAGAGAGTTTGAAGTACAGCAAAGGTGGAGTCACCTGTGGAGAAACCCATTAGTGTAATAGATCAAGTCCTCCCCAACATTTACAAAAAATGTTGAAGAATTTCAGTAGCATAACCCCAATATGTTGCCTTCTATAACAGATGTGATGGAAATGAAAAAAAAAAAATTGTTTTTTTTTCTATCACGAGTGACTAGATGCTAGATGGGGGTTAATAGCGAATTTTTTAAAATTACTGGCTATGCAGACGCTTGATTTTAGTGCGAATGAAAGAATGAGTCTGAGATTTAAACTGTAAGAATGAATTTTGCGACAGCTCCTTTCTGATGAGCAAGTTTCAAAGTACTATCGCTACTATCATTTGTGTGATTACATGGACGTAATTAACCTTTATTTATGATAACCCAGAGAAATACAAGACAAAACTAAAGGATTAGCCCTTGATACCATGTCCATTTCCCAACTTGAAATATCTTAGACGATCTCTAGTCCTTATTGGTCCTTTGTGGGAAGATTATCTGAAAAAAAAATCTTTGTTGAATGGAATTTACATGAATATCTGATATTGGGAAAAAACTAGAAAATTGATGGCCTTTCCCATATTCATAGCCCTTGTGGCTTAGCGCTTCTTTTTGATTATAATAATAATAATAATTCCCATATTCAGAGAGAGAGAGAAAGAGCTAGCTCCACTTCGAAGACAGCGAGAAGCAAGCTTCTTTACCACAAGACGGGCAAAAGCAGCAACTTCACTCTGGTTGTACCCTTCTCCAGAACATTACTTCATCTGAGATCATTTATTCTCAGGATGACTCGAGTATGGAACACATTCGTACAACATTATAATGTCAACGAGATAAAGTCAGTTGATCAAACGAAAATGCTGGCCCACAGATGACTCCGACTTCATCCTGTTCCCTACTTGTATGTTTCATAATTAAAATGCTTGCAAATGAGCTGATGTAGTAAACACTCTTGGCATGTCAAGGAATCCTAACTGTTAATAAAAGTTATGGATCCTTTACCTAACCTTGTTAAAACCTGTAGAGAGAAGGGAGAGAAGGGGAGAAGGGAGAGAGGGAGAGAGGGGAGAGAGGGGAGGGGGAGTGGAGGGAGGGAGGTGAGAGAGGGAGAGGAGGGAGAGAGGGAGAGAGGTAGAGAGGGAGTTAGGGAGGGAGGGAGGGAGGGAGGGAGAGAGAAGGGAGGGAGGGAGGGGAGAGAGGGATGTAGGGAGGGAGGGAGAGAGGAAGGAAAGGAAGGGAAGGAAGGAAGGAAGGAAGGAAGGAAGGAAGGAAGGAAAGTGGGGAAATAGGAACTGATGCATTTACATCAGAAGTAAGAGTTCGCGCTTCACAACGAAATTCGTGTCAGGTGAAAACTCCGAGGCATGTGTCCCGGTGACTGAGTATCCGATTTTTATTTGAGACCCGAATGGCACGAGACCAAGAGGGTTCGGAGGAGGGTGTGGGGAACTTCGTGGTGATGGTGAGACAGGTGTGGGAAGAGAAAATGGCTAGAGAAGTGGAAGAAGATAAAGGTGTTGGGGAAAGGGAAATATGCGAATGGAGTGGGGGGGGTAGAATAAGGAATAAAGATCCTAAAGTTACGAGATAAGAGTCAATGTATATAAATACCTAAATTACTTAAGAAAATAGTAGATCTTTAAAACAATATAGAACGTTTTATTAAGAATGCTAATAACTGAGGATATAAATATTTGTTCGATATGATGTAACATTTGTCTAGGGTATCGGTAGCCGTGTTTTTTTCTTAATGTTTACCTGTATGTAAAGTATTTAATGTAATGTATTTACCACTGAATGAATAAAGATTTACTTTGAAGGAATTAAGATTACGTAATAATGCTATTTTATTATACATTTATGTCAATTTTTTACTTTCACTAACCTAACAAAGATCTTGGTCCACGTCGAATAAAAGCTCCTTGACGAATAAAATTAAGAAATAAACAGTAAATAAGATTTTGATTTATTCTAACACAGCCTTGTCTATAAAAAGGAATTATTTGGTGTTCTGGTAGCGGGTAGTAAATGATAAACTTCTTCGGAGGCTTCTTCGTTTATTGTTAAGTCGTGGTGGGTACACAGGCTTGTGTGTTTGTGCCCATGGCCGGGCAGGGCCATCCCACGAGAGAGAGCTACTAGTACTTGTGTCTTCCTGCTAGGCCGCTGTGTGAGTGAGGGTGAGGCAAGTCTGGGCATACCGAAGTGGCAAGGCCTATAGGTGGCAGCACCAGCATGGTGCAAAATATGAACTAAGCTGGCAGACAGCATGGGTTGTCTGTGCAGACAGTACAGGCTGTCTACATGTCCCACCGAGGAAGGATGACCCGAAAAAGAAGAAACACTTTCATCACTCACTCCACTACTGTTATACTAGAGGCGCGCCGATACTATAGCTCAAAACTGTAAATATCCCCACCCCTCCTTCTGAGTGCAGGTACTGTACTTCACACGTCTGGGACTCGGGTCCGGCTAACCAGTTTCTCTGAATCCCTTCACAAATGTTACCTTGCTCACACTCCAACAGCACGTCAAGTCATAAAAACAAAATGCCTCCACTCGTATCTAACATTCTTGCATTGCTATTGGAGTGTTCGCATAGCTATTGGGCCGTGCGGACGTGCTGCGCAGTAGCTCCTGATTGAGTTGGCTTTTGCGCAGTGTTGACGTGTACTTAGCTCTGTGAAGACCTGTTTGCGCGCTCTCTACGAATTGAAGCAAGATACCCTCCATCGAGCAACTTTACCAACAGCTTAAGGAAGAACTGAGGTTGGCGAAGGTGGAGATTCGGCGACTGACCGAGGAAAACAAGAAGATTCGTAGTAGTCCCCCCTTCCCCCCCCCCCCTCCTGTTTTTGAGTCCTCAGTCAAGAAACTGGTCAGTGGCTGACAGCAGGAAGAAGCGACGATCAAGAAGACGAATGGAAAGGTACAAACGATGAAGAAGAAAGAGACTGCCGTGAAACCTGTGTGGAACCATCTAATACTTCTCAGTGCTACCACCCGCGAATGTGAGTCGACTACTGGTAACATCACGACGAACGACACCAAGAAGTAAGAATATAGTTGTGTTGGGGAAGCCAAGTTAGGTATATGGATAGGGCGTTTTTTAATTTTTTCTGCTTTGAAGGACAGATATGAAGATCAGAAGAGTTTGCTTTCCTTGGGGCGGGATGGAGGATATTGTTATGCCGTCTGATGGACATCATGAGAGGTAATGGGAGCAATCCTATTATCTGTCTCAGTGCTGAGGCAACGATGTTGCAGACGTAGGAGTGAAGAACCAGATTACAGGTATAGGTCAGCAATAAAAAAATTAGAAGTAAAGGGTGGGAACCCTGTCATATGTGGTATTTTGCCAAGAGAGTAGTTGGAAATGATTGGTTGTCCAGGGACAATTGTGTCAATTGCTGGCTGGACAATACTGTAAAGGAAAATCAGTAACATTCATTGACAACTGGGACCCTTCTATGCGGAATGACATGTATGCCAGGGATGGGGTTCACTTATCCAGGTTAGGTTGGTAGCACTGGCAACTGCAGTGGAGGGAGCAGTTAGAACTTTAAACTAGGAATAGTGGTATGGGTTTGCAAGGAAAACAGTGGAATTCCCAGTGTAGTAAATTTACGAGTACTAGGGGAACTAGTAATAAGCAGAACGAGGTAGATATGAAAAGCCATGACTTGGGTGATAAGGACAGTAATATGGGGGGGGGGGTTTAGTAAAAAAAACAGAAATGAGCAGGAAGGGAAAAGAGAGAGGAGGTCTTTCAATTTTATTATTGCTAATTGCCGTAGTCGGGAAAAGATGGACGATTGAGTTATTTGTAGTGAGGTAACTTTGATTATTTCCTTAACTGAGACGTGGTTTAATCAAAAAGTCGGAACAGCCTGCGGAATTCATATTCGGGGTTTTAAAATTTTCCCAAAGTAGATAAAAGTATGGGGGAAGGGGGGTGGGTGGCTTTTGTTGTCCGAGTCGTTAAACTGTTGCATAAAAAGGGGTATTAAGTCTGAAGTAACACAACGAGTTGTGTGGATAGAATTTTCAGAGGGGCATAAAAACTGATTTTAGGAGTGATATCCCCACCCCCCAAATTTAGTAGGGACCAAGGGGGAGACTACATGGAAGGGAAATTTTTAAGGGCCAAAAGGGCACGAAATTGAAATTTCTTGGAGACTTTAAACTTTAGTCATTTTATTGGAATTTTTTGAGGGGGAATTTAAAATATAGACTTCTTAGAAGTATTCGGTTTTGTTTTTTGAAGCTTTTGTGACAGAACCTACGGGGGGGAAAAAAAAAACCTGTTGACTTAGTTAGGAAAACAATGAATCCCTTGTTAATAATTTGAAATTTCAGGGGTTGGGGGTGTAGCACCACAAATCAATTACATTTAGCATTGAAAGAAAATACGTAGTCGATAACTCGGGAAAAGTCCCAATTTCCTTGCAGATTACGTGGGCTTAGGAAAAACTTTTACTGTTGACTGGGGTAAGAAGTAACTACAATAAGACGTTTTCTGAACATATACATGCTGCTCAAAGAACGTTTATCCCCTTAAAAAAATTAGACAAATAGAAAAGACCCAAAATGGATGAATAATAGGCTCAAAAAATTACTAGGGGATAAGAAAAGGAAATTTATAGGGTATCAAAAGAGGTTTAGGGGGCATCTTATAATCGTATATTGACATTAAGAGGGACATTTAAAAAAGGGGGTAAGAAAAGCTAAAAGGGACTAGAAATTAAAGTTGCTAGGATTCTAAAACTAACCCAAAAAAATTTTTTCCAGGTCATAGAACAAAAGTTAGAGATAAGATAGGTCCCCCAAAAATAACTATGGGCACCTTACTGACGAGATAATGAAATGTGCTCGTTTTTTAAAAATTTATTTTCTCTCAGTTTTTAACAGGAAACACTAACAATTTCCAGTAATTAATTTTTATAGTGGGCTAAAAGAAGATAAATTTGTAACACACAGTCACTAGTGAAAGGGTTTGAAGCAGATAGACTGAAGCAAAATAAGTCACGGGTCTGATGAGGTTTTTTAAAGGGGTTTTAAGGGAATAAAAAAAGGAACTTGTGAACCATTAACTAATTTTAATTTACCCTTTTAAAAACAGGTGTAGTGTTGATATGGGAAGATGGCTGATGAAATTCTATTTTAAAACGGGGGACAAGTCGTTACCGTCAAATTACCGCCCAATAACCTGACCTCACGCTCAAGAAATGTAATGACACATCAAATAAATCATACCCCCGGGGGGGATTGCCCCCCCCCCCCCCCGGGGTATAGGTCCAAAACTCCACCGTCGCGTTAGCCCCTAGACCAGTAGCCACTAAGATTCATCCAACTAGGTTTTTTTACCCAAGGGAAAATTTGCACGGGGACCCCTGTGACCACAAAATGCATTTGTGGTCCAAGGTGCTGTGCTAATTTCCCATGGTGAGAAATATAACTAGTTGGAGAATTTTTGTGGTAGTGCTAGTGGGTAACGCGACGGGTGGAGTTTGAGACTCTATGACCGCGGGTTTAATCCCCGGGCCGGGGGGGTATGATTTATTTGCAATCGTTTTTCATTACGATTTTTGATCTGTTGACGCAGTGAAAGGGGCTTGAGCTAGAGTTCGTCAGGCCACGCTAGCTGGGGTTGTCTGTAAAAAAAATTTCATTTGTGGTCACAGAGGTGCCTGTGCTAACTTTCCTATGGTGTAAAAATACCCAGTTTTGGATGAAACTTTTGTGGCTAGTGGTCAGTGGCTAACGCGAGGGCTGGAGTTTTGAGACCAGCCCCCGGGGTTCAATCCCCCGGGGGTATGATTTAACCCGACCTCAATTGTAGCAAATTATAGAGTCAATTTTAGTGGATTATAAGAAGCCCTCTGATAAACATGCTTTATTTAAAGATACCAGCTGATTCACAAAGGGGGGCTTTTCTAATAATTTTTTTAACTTTCTTCAGTAAACTTTTGGGGCTGTTTTACCCCCATAAAGAAAATTTTATTTATTACTTGTTTTAGAAAGGGTTTGATAAGTTTCCCCACCCCAAACTGTTAAAGAAAAATGGCAGTCAGCTTTGGGGGGGGAAAAGTGCTCTCGTGGTCGAGTCAGGGGCTCCAGACAAGAAGCAGTGTGTCCTAAATGGGGTTAAAACCGAGGGGGGGATCTGTAAAAACTGGCGTTCCACAGGATCATTTTGGGCCTTGTTGTTTATAATATATATCAATATCTTGATGGGGGAAAATTATAGTGATATGAAAAAATCGCCGGATGACACAGGTAGGTGGGATAATTGATTAAACTTTAGTTTTTTATGGAACTTCGGGGAGGATTTAGAAAACTCTACTTTGGTCAAAAAAGTGGCAGATGCAGTTCAATGTAGAAAAATGCAAGGTTCTGAAGCATGGGAGTCCCCATAACCCTAGTACTTATAATTTTAAAAGATGTTTGAACTTAGCCATACAGATTTCGAAAGATTGGGGGTTATGGTGACACACCCTTTAAAACCCAAAACAGCAATGCCCAAGCGTACGTAAAAAAGGAAATGGATTATGGGATTTAATCAAGAAAATGTAAGCAACAGAAGTCCCGAGGTCATCGAGCTTTATACATCATTAGTAAGGCCCCCACCGATTAAAGGTCAGTTTTGGTCTCCATATTACGAATGGACATAAATTTTGTTAGAAAAAAATTCAGCGTTTTGGGTGACTAAATTAATACATAGCATTGAAATCTTCCCTTTTAAGAAAGATTGAAAAACTTTAAGTTTACATTCACTTTAGACAAAAATGAGGGGAGACCTGATCGAAGTGTATAAGTGGAAAATGGTATTAATAAAGGGGGAATTAAAAAGGTCTTGAGGATGTCTTCCCAAAAGAGAACCCGCAGTAATGGATTTAAATTTGAAAAGTTTAGATTCGAAAGGCATAGGAAAGTAAATTTGGTTTGGAAAAAGGGGGTAGTGAGTGGAAAAGTCTACCTAGTTGGGTTTTAGGTGGGGCTTTGGTGTTTAAAATTTTGGTTGGTAAGTACATGAGGGAGGGGGTTTGGATTTGGTGGGACTTTCACATCAAGTTATTTTTTGGGGGATTTTAAAATTTTTTGGGCAATTTTTTGTTTTGGGGTGAATTGTAAAGGACCTGCCTAGTATGGGCCAACAGGCCTCCTGCAGGTTCCCCCTTTCTTTGTTCTTATGTTCTTATAAAAAAAAACCTCTATCCCCTTCCCCTGTTTTTCCTAAGATGACCCCTTCCCAGCCTTCCTACGATTTGGGAAAATTCCCCAAATCTTTTCCTTTTTTGTTTCTTTCTCCAAATGTAAAATACCTAAATTTAAACCCCTTTCTTCCCCCTCTAAATAATACTTTTAGTAACCCCCACACCACCATCCCCCTCAGACACGACTTTTTACTGTGGGGTTTTGGGTTGGGTGGCCCCGGGCCCCTGTGTTTAGGGTTTAAGAGCTGGTTGTGCTTCTAAGGGTTTTTCCCGGGTTTGTTGGGAAGCCCTCATTGTAGGTTTGGCATTTTTGTTTTCCTTGTATTTCCCAGGTAGCATATTCGTTGCCTTACTAAGGTGGGGGGTTTACAATTGAGCTGAAGTGAAGTGGGGGTAGTGGGGCTGAGGGGGACGGGGGGTAGTGGGGTTTGAAGTAAAGGGGGGATATTTCAGACATCTTCGTTCTCCCATTTGAGATTTTATCATTTTTCTGTCCTCACATGTTTTAAAAAAGCTCACCCTATTTGGGGGGGTAACTTTTCCCCCTCCAAACAAAATATCCATTTTCCTACTGATGTGTACCCCAATTTTAAACCCGATGGAACAACTTTATTTTTTACGTACCCGGTTTCTTTTATTATGAACAAGTTTGGCAAAGTTTTAAATTTTTTTTACACAGGGGCACAAAACCTTTCCCTGTCTTTGCCCTGGGCTCTTTTGGCTTCATAATGAATTCGGGTTAAGGGGATAAAAGGGGTCTCAGGAAGGGGAAAAAAGGACTGTTAAAGGGGGAAAAAAGGTGGGAGTAAAAGAACAGGGAGGGGTTTTTTTTAAAGCAATTTAGAGGAGGGGGAGCAAAAGGTTTAAAGGAAAGGGGGGGGAGTATCCGGGAAAAGAAGAATAAGGGATGAATTATATTTGTGAAGAAAAGACATCGCTTTTCCCTTCTGTAAAAAGGGTTTTTTTTTGTTCCTTATGAGCTCCTTTTCATTTTGTTAGTGTCCCCTTTGCTGTCAGAAAACCTACGGGAATCCCCCCCTTAAACTCGGGTTAAAAATTTGATAATTTTAATGGTATGAGGTTGCCAATTTTACCCCTTTCGTCCGGTCATTAAAAACCCTTTAACCCCCCTAAACCTTTGAAGATGTTTTCTGTAATCCCCTTGTGAAACTCCGTAACCATCTCTTTAACATTTTTTTTGCTCGCAATTCAGTTCTTTGAGTTTTTAAGGGTCTTTTTCATGCCCTTTTTCTATTCTTCTGCATTTAGGTAAAATTTCCCACTGAATTTTTTTCTGGGATGTGTTTTCCTTAGCTACTGGATTAAAATTATGTTGAAAGGGCCTCTGTACATTTTTTCTACATGCTTCCTCAGGTGTACTCCCCTTTAATTTGGTTGCGGGGTCGAGATCGGCCCCGGCCCCGTGTGGGGTTTGTGTGTTTGTGTGTTTTTTGTGTGTGTTTGTGTGTGTTTGTGTGTGATTGTTGTGTTTGTGTTTTTGTGGGGTTTTTGTGTGTTTTTTGTGTGTTTTGGGGGTGTGTTTTTTGTGTGTTTGTGTTTTTTGTGTGTGTTTGGTTTTGTTTTTTTTTTTTGTGGGGTTTTTGTGGTGTGTTTGTGTGGTTTTTGTGTTGTTTTTGGTTTTTTTGTGTGTGTGTGGGGTGGGGTTGTGTGTGTGTGTGTGTGTTTGTCCCGCGCGCGGGTGTGTGTACTCATTTTGTTACTCCCCTTTTTTTGTGGTTGCAGGGGTCGAGTCCTACTCCGGGCCCCCGCCTTTTTTCCCGGGTTTGGGTTTCTGGGCCCCCTCTCTCTCCCGCCCCATGAGCTTTATAAAACCTGTTTTAAAAAACGTGTAGGGTTTCCCTGCCTCCATTTACGTCATTTTCTAGGTTTTCCCACTGGGGTTTGTGTGTGTGGGTGTGTGTGTTTTGGTGTGTTTGTTTTGCGGGGCGCGCGTGCTTTGTGTGTGTGTGTGTGTGTGTGTGTTCCCGTGTTGTGTGTGTGTGTGTTTTGTGTGTGTGTTGTGGGGCGCGTGTGTGTGTGTGTGTGCGTGTGGCGCGCCCCGTTTCCGCGCGTGAATTTCACATAGTTGGGGGGTGCGGGGGGTCGTTTCATAGCCCCTGCTCCCGCCTCTTAAATGGTCCCCTACTAAAATAAATCTTCCTCCCTCCAGGGGGCTTTTTATACCTCATCTTAAAAAGCTATGTAGGGATCCGGGCCTCCACTACATTACTTCCCAAAAATATTCCACTTCCCCGACAACCCCTGTGATGTGAAGAAGTATTTCCCAAAAAATCCCCGTATTAAACTGAGTCTTGAACTTCCAACCCCGGATCCCATGTTTCTGTTTTTTCCCCAAACTGGAACATATTGTCCCCTGGTTTCCCCCTTGTCGATTCCTCTCAGTATTTTTAATGGTTTTTTTTAAAAATAAACCCCCCTTTTTTCTCTGTCCTCCAGGTCGTCAGGTCGATTTCCATTTAAACCCCTCCTTTTGTAGGACTGGCCCTTAGCTCCCGAACTAGTCCTTTTTGCAAGCCCGGCACTTTCTCTGTTTTTCCCTTTTTTGCTTCGCTGGGTGTGGGTTCCCTTATGGGGGCTGTAACCCTTAAAAATAGGGCTTTTAAAATACACGGTGGGACAGGGTCCCAAGATTCCTTTTGACATGTCAAATGCTGTTCTTAGGTTTGCTAGGTGCCTGTATGCTCCACCAGTTATTTGGTTGATGTGCTCCTCAAGAGGGCGTGGCCTGGTGTTAGCCCCACCTCATTTGGGGTTGTGTGGGGGTGTTTGTGTGTGTGGTGTGGTGTGTTTTTGTGTGTGTGTGTGTAGCGGAGGGGGGGAGAGGGGAAAAAAAATAGGAAGCGGGGAAAAGGAGGGGGAGAAGGAGGGCAGTGGCGAAAGTGGACAGAGATGTTGAGGGGAAAAAAGGGGGTATTAGAAGAGAGAGAGGGGGGAGGGCCCCTTTTTCTTTTGTACTTTTTCCAATCTCTTTGTGCACTTAGTTTTTTGCCTCCCCTACACCCCTTTTGGGTTAAAAACCCAAGGGGTTGTTCTGGGCTTCCAGTTTTTTCTGTTGCCCCTGGGGAGCAAACCCTTTTCCCCTTCCTCCTTGATTTTTTTTTTACATAGTCCATTTTGTTTACTGACCCTCCCCCTATTCTCTTTACCACTGAACTCCTGCAGGAAAATTCCTCATACCTGTGTAGTTTTTCCTTTTGTAGTTGGCTTTTCCCATCCTACTCTTGTTACCCCCCTTCACTTGTAACCTTTTTTTTGTATTTAAAGCCCCAGGTTTCCACGTGATCATTCTTAGGGGGGCCTTTCACATGTGATGTCCTAATGTCTGAGCACTCGGGTTTAACACGAGGTCCAATTTGCGGAGTTATCCCCCCCTCTCTCTTGGTAGTGTTCCTAAACATGTTGATCCATGTGTTTTCCCGTTTTAAAAAAAAAAACATCCATCATCTTGGGTCTTTCCCTGTTTTTGGGACACCCCCTTTTGACTCAAGGGTTTTCCCAATCAATTTCCTTGTTACTGAAATCGCCATAACTTAAATAACTTTGCTCTACCCCCGTGAGCCTTTTTCTGGGCCACCTCAGGTAGTGTGTCCAATATTGTTCTGGTTTCTCTCTTCATATTCGTCTTTGGGCTCCAGCAGTTCTGTGGGGGTTATACATCACTGAATGATACTTTATGTCCCCCAGACTGAAATTTTACCTTCTATGTAGTCCTTTTTTCAAATTTCGTTCCCTTCCTTCCAAATTTTCCCCGAATTTCCCCTTTTGTTTTTAATGAGCAGTTTTTAACTCTTCCTCCCCCTGCTCCCTCTCTTTCATCAGAATCTGATATCCCGGGGGAGGAAAATTGCGTATGTTATCCTGGTTTGGGTTTTTGTTTCTGTGGCTGCTATGATGTTGGGGGGCGTTTTCCCTTGGTTCTTTATACTATTTTCCCCCAAGTTTTATTCCATCCACATTCATTAACCAAAACCCTTTTAAATTCCCTTTTCTTTTAACTGTGGTTGGGGAAAGTTGGGGTTGGGGGAGCAGGAGACCCGGCGGGGGAAAAAAGGGGGGGATGCTGTAGGGGGGGAAATTTGTGATGAGGGGGTGGGGGCAGAGGGTTCAGTGTGGGGGTTTGGGTTAGATTGTTTGGCCGCATTAGGGTTGTCGTGGTTGAAGTCCTTGTGTGGGTGGTTCTGAGGGAGGTTGTATTTGCTCTTCCACCTGACTCTGGGTTCTCCTGCTCATCTCCATCTTTGCCTCTCGTTCCTCCTTGCATCTTTGTACTTTCTCTTTCTGTGTGTGTGTGTGTGTGTGTGTGTGTGTGTGTGTGTGTGTGTGTGTGTGTGTGTGTGTGTGTGTGTGTCTGATCAGAAATAAGTTCCCGTGTTTGACCTCAATTGGTTATCATTGTTTAAATCTCGTAATGTACTTTTGTAGCCCAAAAATATCTGGTCGAATTAATAACAATTGTATAAAGAAACTTATGTACCCTAAATAAATTAATAAAACTTCTTTACTTTTCCTCCTTTCATGTTATTTTACAGGTTAAATACCTTATGTACTTCGTTAACTACTTTATTATTTAAGCGTTTAAATTTAAAACTACTTTAATTATTTAATTAAACTCTGGTCAGTCTTGCTCAGAAAAATCTTCGACATGATTTTGTCCTGGGTAAGTCCCAGTTTGCTCGTTCATGTGCAAGAAAGTTTGCATTTCACGCGACTTTTTTTGAGGTTCAACTTTCATGCTGATTACTCGGGAATAGAACTTGTAACTGACTTCAAACTTGTTATCTTGTGTATTTTAGGATGTTGGTTATTTGTGTTATGTTGGTATCTTTGGTCTCTTGGAAAGATTTGAATTAGATTCATTTTGTGTATGCCATAATTTTCCATTTTTATTGAATAAATTTAAATACTAGTTTCCATATGTTGACTTACGAATGTTTCTTCTGATTAGCCTCAAATCCTCAACAATATTTACCAATTTTTAAACTTATGTCCCACACTACGCTATTACAATCGCTTGAAATAAGGCATAGTGAACTGGGGTTATTGAATACTGGGATGTTTTTCTCGGCTTGCGCAGTCACAGTGATACATCCAGTTATTATTAAATTCCATCGGGGAAGGGGAGCGCTATTTTTCACATTGGTCGTGAAATGCCTGGGGAAGCGACAGGCAATATGGTTTTGTCCAAGGAAGGGGAGGTCAGGTCCTTTTCCCTATATTTAGAGCCCTCACGACGCCAACTAACCTCCCATGATAGATTAGTTACAGCGAAATATGCGTGTCTGGTGAACATAAGGAAAACGATCAGGAATCTATATATACAGATAGCGATGACCAGACATTCAAACGACTTATGTCAGACTTAGAGAGTAAGCAAGACATGTACGGAGTCTTCACCTGGTTAAACGCGTCTGTAATCTAAATAAAAATATGAGAAAAACAGATTTCGAGAAAGACTAGAGAACAGAAAACTTCAATAGCAGAATATTCAGAGAGCAGGTAGATACACTTTTAGTCAGAAACCAAGAAAGATCAATCATCAACGCTCTATTATACACTGTGCAGTAGAATATAAACATAACCTACCTGGAGTTTACCTGCAGGGCATTCCGTGGGTCCTAAATGACAAGCACTAAACGAAATTTGTACACAGAAAAAATAACTACGAAAACTACTGCTGACGAATATAACTTTACCTCTTGTTGCTGATGGATATCTAGCCAAGTTTTTCTAAACTTACATTCAAGTTATTTTCAAATAATTAATACCGAATGTTTTAATAAAATACTGGGATAAAAAAAAGATATCATCTTTTTCAAGAGCGGAAGGTTAAAAAAAAATGCTGAATTCCTATTAATCAGTGACAAAAATAGCCAACTTGAAATGAAACAACACAATGATTAAGGAAGAACATATTAAATATACAGCTTTATGTCTACTACTGTAAGTGTGTACCATCTGACACAGACTGATGACCGACCGAGACTGATGACCGACCGAGACTGATGACCGACCGAGACTGATGACCGACCGAGACTGATGACCGACCGAGACTGATGACCGACCGAGACTGATGACCGACCGAGACTGATGCGTTATATATGTAATAATTCGATCAACATAAATAACTGCCAAATATGTTTGTTATACTTCACTTATAGCTGTGATTTAGTGCAATAAACGCTGCCAGTTTTCATATGTTCCTACACTGGATACAGAGATCAGTAAGCATCACTTCATCTTGAATCACCTGGTCAATGACCAGGTGATTCGGAAAGATATTTCATGCATAATATTAAGATAGTGCTTTAGGGCTCAAGAGGACAGAAGCTGAAAATCGACTTTAGTATACATAGGCGAGTACAAGTGAGTACACGTGTACACACTAAAGAAACAAAAATACTCAATGTGCTAGGCTACACATCTGCACTGTCTGCTGACACCAGCAGCAGTTGTCCCCCAGTGGCACACCTCAGGCGGACCCTGAGAGCTTTTTTTTTATATTTTATTTAAAAACAACATTACACTTGATACAAGCCGACAATTAGCAAATCCAAAACCGTGACAGACAATGTCAGTACACTACAATAAACAAAAAAAACCATTTTAACATAGTGATATAACGAAATTTCTACCGTTGAGAAGAACCCAACCCGGTTTTACGGGAAAAAAAAAACATAACCGACTACAAAATAGAACGTCGGAGTCATAAAACCCATGTAGGAAATAAGTCCTATAAATCATGTTATATGTATAATACATAACACATGCACATATACACATACATGTATGTGCACATATTGTGCTTACAGCACAGATGCGATTTATACTAGAACCAAACAAAAAAACAAAACAAAAAAAGATTATCACTAAAAACAAACTAGACAAACTAAATACATTACATCAAAAACAGAAGTGGCACAGACATGTCGATACACAAAAAAACATGTAACCACATTGATATAACAAATTCTACTAAAAAAAACCCAACCAACGACCTTCCAAAACAAACAGTCGGAGTCATATAAGAAAACATTAGGAATGAGTCTACAAAAACATATACATATATATATATATTATATACATAAACATTAATATATATACATATATACACTCACATTACACCCCCATTATATATTATATAATATTTACGCATGCTCTAACACATACGTGTATGTGCATTTGTTCATACAGAACAAACTGGATCATACATAGAAATAAAGCACTAAATGACTTTCACCAAATAAACTA
Source organism: Cherax quadricarinatus (assembly GCF_026875155.1). Taxonomy (NCBI): domain Eukaryota; kingdom Metazoa; phylum Arthropoda; class Malacostraca; order Decapoda; family Parastacidae; genus Cherax; species Cherax quadricarinatus. Next base: position 71,578,371 of record NC_069408.1, read on the forward strand.
AAAAAATATTACATCCAATGATAGAACTATACCTAAGACTTTGGGTTCCCACAAACACACCTACACACACACAAAATTAATGTTACCTATTAACACTCAATATATAATATGACCTTCCAGTCAAATAAAAGGGGTTATAAAATAAACCCCATCAATATTTTTTATATTTTGGTACATAGGTAAATTATGTACCCATTCAATACGAAAAAAAAGAGACATATGACAAGGATAATTCTAACATCAGATTCGAATGTATAAAACATATCCTCACAATATACATAAAATATAAACCCCCAAATATAAAATGGTTTCTTTTAAACAATAAGAGAAAAAAAAAGAAAATCACATACTACTTTTGACTCTGTGTTTTTAAAAAATTCATAAAGGTCTACATACCCCGGAGCCCCCGACGGCTCCCTCCCAAAAAAAAAAAAAAAAAAACTTTACCCACATCTACCACCTTGCAAACCAATCAACCTTCCTCATCAGGCTTCCAATCACTCCAAGAGACACCCCCACTGAAGAGACCAACCCCTTGCCTCTCACCCGTCACCAAACGGAGTAAAACTTTCAACAGTAAGCCCCACGATATCCCTCTGGAAAACTACTACCCACCTTCCCCCATATAATTGTTTGTTCCTACATGCTGTCCCCATAAAAACACGCCGCCAACGCTTTTATCTAATGTTTCCCTCCACCTCCCTCCCCTCCCCCAAGAAACATGCAAGTAATCAACTATTTTCGTATCTGATAGCCCCCCACCTCTTGGGTACCCCTCCCATATCTAACATTAAAGCCCTGAGGGTTGATATCTGTCCCCCCCCCCAATAAAAAAGAAAACCCTCTTCAACCACAAACTTACCACCCCCAAAGCAGAACAAAAATATACTACATAAAAGCCGTTTCCCCTTCCCCACAAAAACCGCATGATGCCTCTCTCACAAAACCCCATTCGTCTTAGCACCTCTTTTTGATGCTAACGTCCCATAAGAAATCTATAAACAATTCCCTCGCTCTTGCCGGTATTCTTAATTTTCTAAATTCCACCCAATCACTCTCCAATCATATGTGGATACACTGCCATCCCTTGCATTGATTCCTGACGGGCGACCCCCCACCCACTAAACCGTTTTCCTTGAGTTTTTTAACATTGCGTACCTTTAACATAAACCGCAACATATCTTCACACTCCACTAAGTCCCTGCCACCCCACCATTTGCGGATATCCCCCATCACCTCCCCCACCCGAAACCCCTTTCCCCGCTGCCCGAATATACCTCTGCTTCACATTTAAACGCCTTCACCCTAGACCCTAATCAATCAATCCCAATCCTCCGTCCTTATAAAAGCAGTCATTTACCAAATCTTTACCCAACCACGCCCTCCCAAAACCCACACATACCTTAAGGCTCTTCTTTGTAATTCCATAATATCCTGCTTCTTAAGGGAAATTTCCGCCACTCCCCACCCTTACTATAAATCACGATTTTTCCCCCCAACCCTTTAAAGCAAGTT
>NC_069408.1:71580385-71616610 GCF_026875155.1 Cherax quadricarinatus
CAGAGTCCTACCCATCCCTCCATCCATCCCCATCTCTCTCTCTCTAACTCTCTCTCTTTCTGTCTCTGCCTCTCTCTCTTTCTGTCTCTGCCTCTCTCTCTCTCTCTCTCTCTCTCTCTCTCTCTCTCTCTCTCTCTCTCTCTCTCTCTCTCTCTCTTCATCCTCTCTACTCATCCTCTCTACTCATCCTCTCTACTCATCCTCTCTACTCATCCTCTCTACTTATCCTCTCTACTCATCCTCTCTACTTATCCTCTCTACTTATCCTCTCTACTTATTCTCTCTACTTATCCTCTCTACTTATCCTCTCTACTTATCCTCTCTACTTATCCTCTCTACATATCCTCTCTACTTATCCTCTCTACATATCCTCTCTACATATCCTCTCTACATATCCTCTCTACCTATCCTCTCTACCTATCCTCTCTACCTATCCTCTCTACCTATCCTCTCTACCTATCCTCTCTACCTATCCTCTCTACCTATCCTCTCTACTTATTCTCTCTGCTTATCCTCTCTACTCATCCTCTCGACCAGAGTTCCTAATAATTGCTCTGATCTCTTATTTTTCCGCCACCCATCTTTCTTAGCCTGTATTATCATTCACCTCATCAAGTCCAGAGATACTCAGCGAATAGTGTCTTCTTCGCTTTTTTTTTTCCTTCGCTCTAGATTTTCTTGTCTTTTGTTTAGAGTACCTTTCATCGTCCTCTTTCTCTTATACCTTCTAGTACTGTTTCTTTTCAAGTCTTGTTGTTCCTCCATCAGTTTTTTATATCACCCTTCAGAATTAGAATCTTTTCTCCCACTACTAGTGTATTTTACTCCAGTTCCTTGTTTTCCCTCCAATACTGTTTTTTTTAATCTCTTAACATAATGCATTAAAACTTCCTCTTTCAGTCCTTTTCCATCTGGCATCTGAATCTGGCGAATGTAAAGTCTTTAGTCCCTTCCCTTGTCAGTATTATGCCTTCAGTTAATTTAGGAGAGAGCAATGAGCAGAAAAGTGGCATGAGAGCAATGCAACACTGTTATCAACATTTGTATTATTCAATGGAAATTAAATGCCAATTGGAACTCATACAAGAGATTGGTACTATGTGGGAACATTGCCGGTTCAAATCATTCTGTGAATCCTTCATCAGTGAAGCATAATGCTGCTATATTGTCTCGCCAGTTTTATGAGGGAATCTGAGTCCATGTAACTTATGTTTCCGACACAGACTACAATGTAAATAGTACGTAGACAGAAGACACTTTACCTACTTCCTCAACAGAGAACTATGTATGTGATTCCTGGACAGAGAATAATATAAAAGTTACAAAACAGAGGACAGAGTGACTGTTTTAATAGAGGACACTAATTGTTTCATAGACAATGGATAGTGCAAATGTTTAGTAGAGATAGCTATATCGTTGCTTATTAAACAGAGGACTGCAAAATGATAAACATCCATTTTATTCATGGGAAACGCTAAACCTGCAAGAGTCATATAGTACCTGAGATATGAGAGGCATTCAAGTTTAATCCAAGGAAGGGGATGATAAGTCCTATTACTTGGATCAAGAGCCCCTCACCGGCATCAAGGTCCCTCACTCTAAAGGCCTGGAGGTAATGCTTAGACGACTGAAAACTGTAAATGTTTCACAGAGGGAGGACACTGTAAATGTTTCACAGAGGGAGGACACTGTAAATGTTTCACAGAGGGAGGACACTGTAAATGTTTCACAGAGGGAGGACACTGTAAATGTTTCACAGAGGGAGGACACTGTAAATGTTTCATAAACTGAGGATACCGATTTTTTTGTTTTTATTAACACATCGGCCATTTACCAACGAGGCAGGATGACCCGAAAAAAAAATCTTTCATCATTCACTCCATCGCTGTCTTGCCAGGGGTGCGCCGACACTACGGTTATAAAACTGCAACATCTTCCCACCCCTTTGCCACCACTCGCTGCTGTCTGACACCCTCATGCACACTTATTGTAAGTCTAAGACCCTCGCACACGAACCTTCCTTCCAACTTTTTCAAGGACGACCTCTACCCCGCTTTCCCTCCAATACAGATTTATGCGCTCTCCAAGTCATTCAATTTTGTTTCATCCTCTTTAATGTCCGAACGACCTCAACAACCCCTTCTCGGCCCTCTGGATAATACCTTTAGAAACCCTGCACCTCCTCCTAATCACCAAGCTACGGATTCTCTGCTAGTTCACACTACACATTACCCTCAGACACGATATCTCCACTCCTTCCAGGCTTCTTGTTGCAACATTCACCACCCATAATTCCCACCCATATACGAGTGATTGTTTTCATAAATATGGGGCCCTCTGCTAATGTTGATATTGCTACTGCCACCCTTACATTACTTCATACTTTGCTTTCTCCCCTTTTCTGATGTCACTTTTAACATTATTGCCACGGCTCCTATTCTCGGTATTCTTAATACTAATGATATTACTACAGTTGTTCCTTCTTTAACAGCTGCTGCTGCTCTGACTACAGCTACTTTCTACTTACTACTGACCGCTTCTAAAGCTTGCTGTTGTGGCCGTTGCTGTTTATACACTTAGTGCTGATGCTACTTATGCTTCTGCTGCCACAGTATGTTTTAATCCCTATGCTGCTTCTGTTTTAATATTTCTGATGAATCTACTTTCTAAGCTAACATTGTTTCTCCTGTTATTGCTACTGTTGATGTCATTGTTGCGTTTTCTGATCCTTCAAATGTTATTGTTCCCATTGATGCTCTTAAAAATATTTTTGTTACTGTGTCTCATTTGTTTTACTATAACTACCACTGATAATATTATCCCTTCTATTTCCTGCAATTTCCGAGCACAGGCGTTGTAGTAACTTTATACAACCGGAACAAACTATATCTTTTTCTTAATATTTTTCAAGAAACATCCACGTAGAGTAACACCCAGGCAGCATAATTGACCAAACACGGTTTCTTATTTGAAGACACGTCTGCTTCAGCCCTCTGGTGTAAGCCAGTGTTTCCACCAGCTTACACTGTAATCCAGTGTTCCCACCAGTTTACACTGGAGAACGGGAAAGTACAACTCGAATCTTAGCTCCTCTTCAGTGGAAGATATGCAGTTTTCGTGTACACACCAGCCGTCACCATGAGAAACGGTAACACATTTATCGTTCACTCAATAACTTATTCTGTCTTCAAAATTCAGCTTTCCCACCTTTCCTTCAGAGTGCTGGCACTCTGTTTCCCATTTCAAAGACTCAAAACATGGCAACCCGTTTTCTGAACCTGTTCGTAAATCGCACTTTGCTCACAGTCCAGCATCACTATATGTTTTTAAAAAGAAACATATCTTTGATATAACATACTTACACTCAATCCTATCGAATGCTGAAACTCGTAGCTTTCAGTACCTCCTCCCTCTATTTCCTCTGACGACATTTACCCCTCTTTCCTTCCTCCACAAGTGTATACACCCCCTAAGCCATCCCACTCAGTTCCACTATCTATAAATGCCAAAACCACTTTAACAAGCCCTCCTCAGCTCTCTGAATTATATCTGGTTACCCATCATCTAATTCCCACACTCCCAATTCTCTGCACATTTTTGCACCACTTATAGCTCTAAAAAAAGGACATCTACACTTTTTGGAGCCTCCGCCTTGCTGCAACGATTAAAGCTCATGACTCACACCCATGTAAAAAGTATAGTACTGCTATGATCAGAAACATTGCCCTTTTTTTTTGGCCCCCCATAACTAAATTTTCCTTTCCACAGATTTTTTGACGCGCTGCCTTTTTCCATTGTCCACACTTATGATTAACCTACTAGTCTTTCACAGACTCGTCTGCTAACATGTACACTCTCAAATATATAATACATTCCTCATTCTATGTAACATATTAATTTCCTCCATACTCAATCCCTTCAATCTAATAGCCAGCCTTGCTGTAACTAGATATTTTGCTATTATCCTCACCTTACTATTTTCTCTATAACGGCTCATTTCCTTCTTATACACACCTCAAATACATGCACCAACCAAAGTAACTTTCTTCAGAGTCCCTCAAAAGAGCTGTATAATCAGTAAAGAGAAATTTTTGAATCTCTTCCTTTTCTATCAGATTTATTTTCTCTTAATCTCACACCTCTCCTCAACACTTTAGCATTCATGTCTCTTACAACGTCTAAAATATATCAATCAACCACGGTGATATCATTCATCTTTATCAAAGGCTTATTTTTGCTGGAAAAAATATTCTCCCTTAACATGCATGTCTTAACATGCGGCTCACACCATGTTCAACTTCTTTACTACTATTAACAACCTTTCTGCTCATTTCTTAAAACTGACCTATGTCCCACTTTGCTTCCCTAACCTTCCTATCATTTACCTTTTCTAAATCTCTGAGAGAAAGAAACTATTCCATACACTTATCTGAGAATTATTTACTTTTATGCTTTATATAAACACTTGGTCTAAATATCTCGTACCTTTCCTAAATTCTTGTTGTTTCTCTGCAATGCTACACTCTGCATGATCCATAAATCTTTCAAAAACAATTTTACGGTACACCTTACTCTGTATACTCAGCTGGCATGCTTTCTTATAGTTCTCACAACCTCTAGTTCCTTTCCTCATAAACAGAAAATTTATGGATGCATTCTGTTAGCTCTTAGCCCTTCCCTTCTTTCATGCATACATTCACTGACCACTTAATTAGGTACACATGTATACCTGATCGGTAATGCAATAACGAAGCAGCAGTTCCGTGCCTAAAAGCATGCAGGCATGGTTAATAGGTTCATTTGTTGTTCACACCAAACATTAGTTGGGGAGAAATGTGATCTAAGTGACTATGACCGTGGAATGATTGTTGATGCAAAACAGGACGATTTGAATATCTCAAAAACTGCTGATCTCTTAGCATTCTCAAGCACAGCAATCTCGAGAGTTTACAGAGAATGGTATGAAAAACACAAAACATCCAGTGAGCGGGAGTTCTGTGGGCAAAAACGCTTTGATAATGAAGTCGGAGGAAAATTTCCAGTCTGGTTCAAGCTTGACAGGGAGTGACAGTAACTCAAATAACCATACATTACAACAGTGGTATGCAGAAGAGTATCTCTGAACATAAACCATGTCGAACCTTTAAGCAGAAAGGTCTATGGCAGCAGAAGACCACATGAGGTTTCAATACTGTCGGCTAAGAACAGGAAACTGAGGCTACAGTACGCACAGGCTCTTCATAACTAGACAATTAAGGATTAGAAATATGTCGATTGGTCTGATGAATCTTGATTTCTGCTGTGACATGCAGAAGGTAGGGTGAGAACTTCGCATAAGCAGCATGAATCCAAAGATCCTTCTTGACCTTGTCAACGATTCTGGCTGGTGGTGGAGTAATGCTGTGGGAATGTTTTCGTAGCAAACAATAACAAATGAGCAGCCTACCTAGGTAATGTTGTTGACCAAGTGCATCCTTTGACCAAAGCGTACCCATCTTTCCATGAGTTCTTCCAGCAGGATAGTTCACCGTGTAACAAGGCACATGCCATCTCAAGCTGGTTCCATGAACATAATGTGTTCAGTGTGCTCCAGTGGTTTCCAAAGTCACTAGATCTCAGTCCAATAGAGCAGCACCTTTGGGCTGTGATGGAACAGGAGATTTGCACCATGAATATTCACTCGACAAATCTGCAAAAACTGCGTTATGCTATCAAGTCAGCATGGACCATAATATCTAAGGAGTGTCTCCAGCACGTTGAATCCATGCCACGAAGAATTCAGGTTGTTCAAGTGGTGGAGTCCTGCATAGTACTGGAAAGGTGTATCTAATTAAGTGGCCACTGAGGTATGCTGACAACTAAATCAACAACCCCAAATTTGTATCTCCTGTTTTAAAATCATAGTAGCACTCTCATCTGTCTCAGTAGCTCTATTTTTTGTCATTCCATGCACATCTCACACACTTGCCCTACTTTCACATGAGGCTATTCCTTATTCCCTAAGATGTTCCTCCCTGGCCAGTACATAAAACCACTTCCTCCCTATCATTTTCAGCATTTAACTGCTCCTAAATAAATTTCTGCGTCTTTGTAATATCTTCACCTTCCCATTCTAACCTATTTTGATTCATATTCTTTCAACTTATTAAAAATCTCTCAAACTTTTTCTTACAGCAAAAATTGCTGATAAGTACTCAAATTCTCCTTCTTAACTCACAACTCTCTTAACCGCCATTTCTCTCTCCTTACTTTCTGCCTTCCATGTACCATGAGTACATTGTAAAATTTCTCATTCTACTCTGCATTTCACCATTCATTCGTCTCTCCACTCGTATTCGCCATCCTAAACAGACAACTTCTGCACACTCTATCCTTGTAAAAATTGCTGATTTACTCATTCCTAAGAAGAATGGAAGTTAACTGGTTTACTGTAGGGGTTGAGAAATTCGTGTGTTCCTTGTTACTAGCACTAACTCTAGCACAAGATAGCCAAACGCTGGGATGTGTGACGGGTACATTCGTGTATTTCAGTGATGCTGACCACCAATGTCTTCTTGACCAGATCCGTGTACCTGAATGATGCTGGTCAGTTTGGGGTGTCCTGAAGCCGATGTCAGTGTATCTCAGGGATGATGGCCCACCAGTGCTGTCTTGATAACAATATCTGTATATCTCAATGATACTGGCAAGACCTAGATATTTTGACAACCAGGTGTTTGTATGTCATTCATGCTGGCACACCAGTTTTGTCTTACAGAGCCGGTCTTTGCCTCTCAGTAATGCTGATCCGTCAGTGTAATTTAGACGACAAAGTTGGTGCATCGCAGTGATGTCCCACTAATGAGGTTTTGACGACCAGCTTTGTGTTTCTTAGTAGTGCTTGCTAGCTAATGTGGACTTAGATAAGAATCTTTATTTCAGCATTATACAAGGTTTGAATAGAGGTAAATGACATTTAGGTGTGCATGCAGAAAGCCCCTTAATATGCAGAGCATTTTGGGTAAACGTAATACTAACTTAAGATTCATAAGGCAACGATAAATTGAGTTGTTTTGCTTAAAGTATCTTAGGTGGTCGTAAATATAAATGTAGGTGTTAGAAAAATACAAGTGAATTGAATATCATATTAGTACGTGCTATATGGCTTTTATCCAGTTGAATTTTTTAAAGATTTGCATGGTCTCTGTAAATCAAGGATATTATCCCGCCAGTGTGATCTTGACAATCTGATCTATTTATTTGTAGACCCACCATTGCTGTCTTGATGACTGGGTCTGTGTATATTGGAGACAGGGGTTTGAGCAACAAGTTCTGTTTGTTTGTGATGCTGACATACCAGTGTGGTCTTAATAGCCAGTGTCTCAGAGATGCCAAGCTGCTATTTCTGTATTCATGACAACTGGCTCGGCAGTGATGCATCGTTCCATGCTCCTGATTATTATTATTATTATTATTATTATTATTATTATTATTATTATTATTATTATTATTATTATTATTATTATTATTATTATTATTATAATCAAGGGGGAAGCGCTAAACCCGGAGGATTATACAGCGCCTGGGGGGGGGATGTGGAAGGCATTCAGGCTTAATTCGGGGAACTGGAGCACAGATCCAATTCCCTAAATCAAGAGCCCCTCACCAACATCAAGGAACCTTCCTTGAGGGGTCCATGCTCCTGAGAAGGGGACAGAACGGCGACTAGACTGTTTGCACCAAGCTCAACACAATTACTGTGACACTCTCTCCAGTTGCCAAGCTCTTCTCCGTTTCGTCTTCTCATGAACATTTGCTGCTAACTTCCTCTGCTCCTTTATTATATATTTGCATAACATTTATCATCTCCACTACCAACAACTTTTCATGACTTCCACAATATAGAAGGATGGGATTAATAACATCACGAGAGGGAAATGGAAGTCTGAAGGGTAATGGTTTCTCTTGTTGAAGTGTATAACTGGGGCATTTCCCACAGCACCTTCATCTATTAAACGAGACTTTACTAGAGTTTACTCGATCTGCTGGAGGACACCTTGAGATCCATTTTATCACTGGCCAATGATGATGTCTCTGAAGACTCGTCTAATAACAAATAGTTCTTAATTAAGTTATGCGCTGTATGAGCTGTGAATTTATTGTCGTGTGGAATGGTCAGATGAGAGGAGACATTCCGGCAAATTTGTAGAGGCAAGATTTCCAGTGTCGACAAACTTCCAATATTAATTAAGACTCCTATGGAAACACGCTTATGAACCATAATTTATAATCAGTATTATTATTCATTAAGATATATTGGTTGTTAATTTATTTTAAAGTTTAAATGATTATCATTTCTTGGAGCTCATTGAAAAATGAGACATTGTTTGCCTTTCTTCGGTTAAATTTCACAAATAACATATAATTCTTATTAACCTTTTTTAAGACCCAGTGACCAACCTTCTCTGTTTTCCTTGTATGGTACTACTGCTGCTTCTTCCTAACACGAAAACCATTTATTTCCCGTACACGGATCGAGGTCTTTCCCGGTATCTCTTATCCATTGTTTTTACGCCCCTATTTCATATACATTCTTATTTAAACAAATTTGTTCACTACAATTTTAGAAATAAAATTCAAGACACATTCCTCTAAGGAAAAAAAAAAAGATGTAAACTGGAAAGAGAGACAGACTTTCTCAACAGGTAAAGACGAAAAATCACAGCAGAAGGTAAAACAGACTAGAGAAGTACAGAATTTTGAACTTTAATAGAGGAGCCACGACAGACAGAAGAAGCTATTAGCAATTTATGGAACTCAAAGAAATCTAATGCATTTCTCTTCAAATGCCAAAAGCAAGGCATAACTCAAACCCAGCATCGGGCCCTTACTCAAACAAGGGGGGCTCCTTGACATGGCAAAGAGGCTCTTGGTCTCCAGGAATGAAATCCTTTGGTTCCCTTCCTTAGAGTCTAAGTACCTCCCCAATCCTCCCCTCCCTATCCCATCTTCCCCAGCCCCCCTTTTTCTTCCTTTCCTCCCCTCTCCCAGCCCTCCCCTTTCCCCATCCTGTTTGTACTCTGGCGTCCTCCCCACTGGCATTACGGTTTCTAGATAGGAAGTTTGTTGGAGTTCATCTCACTCCGTAGAGTCCCTCAGGGGTGGTGTGGTTTGCCGTGGAATCTGAATTGTCTGAAGGTGCCCTGCTCCCTTCCTGGATTTCCGAGAAGTGGGCAGGGTGCCCTTCAGATAATGTGTTTATCTCCCAAAGCTGCCTGTTGGCTCTAGGAGATGGCAGCAGAAGGAGGTATACCTTGTGGCAGGTTTCCTACCGCCCTTTCTTGTGTCCACCAAGGTGGCTCGATAGATGTGAGGCTGCTATCTTGGAGCATTGGTTTACTGGCATGAAAGGTAGGGTATGGCACGGGTTCCATGCTTCATCTTCACTGCCATTGGCTCGAGGCCCTCTCGGATGAGGGGATGAGTTTCCGGCCCTTCCATGCCTCCTAGTCTTCTATAGTTAACTCCTAACCTCTATCCTCTCCTGTTAAACTGCAGGACTTTCTGCACACGCCAATGCATCTCTCCAGGTTCACACTCCCCACCCTCCTCAAACCTGTTTGGTTGCCTCCATAATTACTCCGACTTCTACTTGCTCTACCTCTCCTGTCTCTGACATCATGTTATCGTCAGCTTCATTAACTGCTGAGACATTAGACGCTCTCTCCAGCTATACTGCAGAAACGACACCCTCAATGGACACCGATGCACCTCCTCCTACCCCTTCTTTTTTCACGACCCTCACAACAATCTTTACCTCTGCAGTATTCTGTTTCCTCCTTGCTTACAGCCTTACTGTTACCCCCACACGTGGACTTGACTGATCCTAAAAGCCCATAGGTTTTTATCGTTTCTTACTGTTGCCATTTTTATTTATTTACATAATGTCTTTTTTACAGTGGAATATTCGTGGCCTCAGGGGCACTCTCAGTTGTTGCTCTCCCAGTTGTCCCCAGGATGTGTTGGTTACAAGAGCCAAAAATTCGTTTTGCTGTCATTTGCCCCATCTCGGGCTATGTGTTCTTACATTTTTCCGATCCTTGATACTTTTCCTGACGAATCATTTAATGAAAGCGCACTTCTTGTGCACACTGATATACAGTATCAAAAAGTTTTTGTTTGTTCCCTGTTGCATTATACTGCACCTCGTATTTATTTAAACAAATGGTATACAGTTTCCTCTATATCTTTCTCCCTTCCGTGCATTCTGTATCTCAGATATTGCGTTTTTAACTTCTTCTCTACCACCGCCCATCTTTTTGGGTGATTTTAGCGCTCGCCATCATCTTGGGGAGGGTCCCACTGTGACGCTCATGGTGATCAATTGGAGACTCCGCTCACTTCTCATCCTCTTCATGTTTTAAATACGGGTAGTCCTTCCCATTTTGACTCTTGCAATCAGTCTCCTGTTCTTCGTCAATTGCACTTGATTTTGCTTGGTCTGTTCTTCCTGATTTACACGAGTGATCACTTTCTACATATGCCCTCGTTGGCAATTTGCATGAGTGGATTGGCACTCATACTCTCATCTTACTACCTATTGTGAGGACCTCCTCTCGTCCTCTACTGATGAACTGGCACATCAATTTTCGACCTTAGTTTTAACTGTGGCGACACGTTCCAACCCCCAAACCTCAGGTAGGCATTCTCAGACATGTGTACCTTGGTCTCCTGCATGCGCCCGTGCAGTGCATTTGCAACATGCCTAAGAGAGTCTGTTGGATTTTAAGTGGGCAAGGGCAGTTGCTTGCCGCGTCATATGCGACGCTAAAAGCACTCGTTGGCGAGACTTCGTGCCTACCATTACCTCGTCTTGCCCTGTGTGTGTGATTTGGAAAAAGGTGCGGAAGTTACGTGGCAAGTACACTCCGGGTTGCTGGAGTTAATGTCGCAGAACCTCTAGAAGTTGCCATGGAAATCGGGAACTATCTTGTCCGTATCTCCCAAGGGCTTAACCTTTGTCCCTCATTTCTTGCGACTAAGCCTGCAAGGAACAATTGCTCTTAGATTTCTCCTCTGACGAAATGGAGCAGTGTAACGTGACTTTTAGTGTCCTAGACTTAGAGTCCACGCTTTAAATTTGCCGGCGGTCGGCAACAGGACCTGATAATATCAATATCGGTATGCTAAAACAGCTCCATTCTACGGCGCTTCCAGTTCTTTTACGTATTTTCAATCTTATTTGGGACCGAGGGGTTCTCCCTCAACAATGGAAATCTGCTATTGTACTAACTTTTCGCAAGCTGGGCAGCTCAGGGTTTGATACCTCCCACTATCGTTATATTTCCTTGACCAATGTAGTCTGCAAGGTGATGAAACAATTAGTAAATAGACATCTGATGTGGTTCTTGGAGACTCACAATAGTCTTTCCCCTCACCAATACGTCTATCGCAAGGGCCGCTCTGCTTTAGACCCCTTGCTCGCTCCACTTAGATACGTATATTCGGAATGCCTTTGCTAACAAACACTCCATCCTAGTGGTCTCTTTTGATCTACAGAAGGCATATGACACCACTTGGAGGTATAGCATTATCGCCCAAGTCCACTCTTTAGGCCTCGGCGGTAATCTACCAGACTTCCTTTCTGCTTTCTTATCCGACAGACATTTTCGGGTCCAAGATGAAGGGGTCCCACAAGGCTGTGTCCTTAGTTCTATTATTTTTCTCTTAGCTATAAATGACCTACTTTCTGTTCTTCCTTCGCATATTTGGTTGTCACTTTATGTGGATGATTTCACTATAGCTTACTCAGGCGCTGACCGTCGTCTAGTAACAGCCTCCCTTCAGGAAGATTGACCGCGTTTCCCATTGGACCACTTCTCATGGCTTTAAATTTTCTAGCACAATAACCCGTTTAATTACCTTCACCAGACGTCCGCTTATCCCAGATACTCCATCGTACTTAAATGGTTCACGTATTCCGGAATGTGATATGGTCAAGTTTCTTGGCCTGCTCTTTGATCGCCTGTTGACATGAAAACCTCATAGTTCTTCTTTAAAGGTAACTTGCCACGGCCCCCTGAATCTCCTTAAAGTTCTCGCGCATCATTCACGGGGAGCAGATCGTCGCACTCTCCTCCGTTTGCATTCCACTCTAATCTTGTTCATTCTGGATTATGGTGACCAAGTCTATTCTGCGGCCTCTCCCGCAACTCTTTCTAAGTTAGATCTCATTAATCATCAAGGTCTCCGCTTATGCCTTGGTGCCTTTCGTTCATCCCCTGTTGAAAGCCTCTATGCAAAGGCGAATGTTCCTTCCTTACCTGATGGCCGTGATGCTCATTGTCTTCGTTATTTTTTCCTCGTTTATAATCTTCGTGTTCCTTCTACATATAAGTTAGTCTCAGACATTAGTAGGAACCCACTGTTTGTTCGACGCCCCTGCCTACTCAGACCGTTTTCTCTTCGTCTTCACTCCGGTCTTTTCTTGTACGTTCATTTAGCGTCTGCCTTTTCCCATCTCCCTTGGGAAGTCCCAACGTTCCGTGTCTGTTCTCCTCACTACTGTGCGCCAAAGCTTTCTTACCTATGCCTGCTACTTGCTCTCTTTTTCTCGAGCACTTCCGGTCACATCCTCATACCATTACTGTTTATGCAGATGATTCTAAATCTTCTGATGATGTTGGGTTCGCGGCAGTATTTCCTGATGAAGTTGTCCGAGGCTACTTGTTAGACTCTGCTAGTATTTTTACTGCTGAGTTATATGCCAGCCTCATAGCACTTTTTCGCGTTACATATATCTCTTTCGACGTTTGTGATCATTTCGGATTCCCTCAGTGCTTTACAAACCATTAAACAACTTGATTCGCCTCGTTCATTAGTCCTTCGCATTCATCAATGGTTGCGCCGTGTGGCAAACAAAAATAAAGATGTCGTTTTCTGCTGGGTCCCTGGACACGGTGTGCAGGGTAATGAGCGAGAAGATGCCGCTGCTGCGCGATCAACGGTGCATGATCTTTCGGTTTCTTATAGAGGCATTCCGTTCAGAGACTTTTCCAGTCATCTCGGCCCGTTTCTGCAGACGTTGGCTACAACGGTGGTCGGGCATGCACTGTAACAAATTGCGCTCTAGTAAACCGCAATTAGGTTTGTGGCCATCTTACCACTGTTGCCGTTCTCGGGAGATTGCACTCTTCCAGCTCCGCATTGGTCATACACGCCTTACCTATGGGAATCTCATGGATAGACGCCCTATTCCTCTCTGTGAGGTTTATCGGGTCCCTATTTCGGTTCTTCACTTCTCTATTGCCTGGTTTACCAGCGGGCTCACAGAATTTACCTCCAAGGACACCGCCGCCGCCCTACCACTCTTGCTTCATCTTCTCTACTTGCAGGCGACCCCTCCTTTGACTCCCAGTCCCTTTTTGACGTTTTGTCAGCAACTGCCTTATTATGCTAACTCTGACACATTGCCCTTAGCATCCTTTCGGTCCCTTGTCTTCCCTCATCTCTGATCCCCTCTCCACCTAGCTGTTTATAACCTCCGCACTATTTGCTGCCCTGCAGTGCTGTTTGACCCTTGTCGGTCCAGCGCTTTCTTTGATTATAATAATATTCAAGATGAGACATGGACGTGAGCAAAGAAATGAATGAGAACTTAAGTCTCAATATGACTGTTTAATGATCCTTTAATTAGGCTAAATCTCTGGCATAACTCTAATTCAACTTGACTTTGGAAAACCCATGTACTCTGTCACAGGCCCAGGATAGTGGAACTCCGTGGTCATCAAGAACTGCAAGAAACGTTCATCTCTTGCCTTAAACTATGGAGAGGGAGCCTGGACACGGAGGTTATCCCACAGTCGCTAAAAACAACGGTTGCTGCACAAAGCGCCCCATAATAGTACCAACCAATCAGCTAGCTGTGCAAACGCTCCTTTAGAAGTATCCAACAAGTGGGTTGCGCAAGTCCCATACCACGGACAGGTTAGTGTCCAGTCTGTCACTCCCCAGAGGTGGCAGCAAAGCAATTTCAGAGATAGCAATCACGTCATAAATTATTAACTTTTCTCTTTGAAAGAGTTCTAAGAAGCATTGTTAACCACGTGGGTGTCCAACAATTACACAACCCAGGGTAACATTTGTTTAGAGAATGTTGCTCCTGCCTTTCACAACTTCTGGACCGCTACGGCACAGTAGTCATGCACCAGAGGACAATCAGAACGCAGATATAGTATACATAGACTTTACAGAAACCTTCGACAAGTGCCAGCATGGTGTTATAACGCACAAAATGCGTGCTAAAGAAATAACTGGAAAATTGGGAAGATGGATTTTTAACTTTCTAACCAATTCAACACAGAGTCATGTTCAATAGAGCTAAGTCGGAGGCTGCCAGAGTGAAAACCTCTGTTACACAAGGTACCGTATTCACCCCCATTCTTTTCTTCATCCTTATTTCTGACACAGGCAGAGGTGTCGATCATAGCACCGTGTTTTCCTTTGTAAACGATACCAGAATCTGCATGATATTGTCATCTACTGAGGACACAGCAAATCTTCAATGGCCCGCGGAATACAAAATATTAAATGAGAAATTTTAGTTACTCCGTTATAAAAACACTTGAAAAAAGAATAGCTAGAAGGAAATGTAAAACTAATTCTTACCACACAATAGTGTGGAAAATCCCACCACGATTATGATCTTTAAGACATCTGTACTGCTGTGCACTCACGGCTCCACTCATTGCAAACGGAACTGAAAATATAGAAAAGTACAGAGAAACTTCCCTGCACGTATAACTTCAGTCAAGCGCTTTAGTTACTAGGAACGCTTGAAGTCCATGGAATGCAAGAGAGAAGCTAAATTATAATCTATACCTGGAAATTCTATTGGAACTGGTGCCAAATCTGCACACAGAAAAATTTTTTCCTTCAATTGTGAAAGACTCGGCGGCTAACGGTGCATCATACCCCCAATAAAAAGGTGAACAGATTCCAAAAGTCAGTGCCCAATAAGCCGGTTTGTACGTTGGACTGCGTAGCAGCCTTGATAATCAAGCCCCTGATCTACTGGGATGTCTGGTCGAGGAGTGGACAGCAGTTGCGTTGACCCTCGGAACAACCTCCAGGTAGACTTCAGGTTCTACGACCTAAGTATTAGTCGGCGCATTTCTGGAAGTCGTCGTACTCAACCTGTTTTCTCCTCTTCCTCACTGAACCTCACTCATAAGGTTGTTTTAATTGTGACTTGACACAGATTTCCTTTTTGCAATGTTACCTTCCATTTTTTCTCCTTTGATTAACTCTGTAAAGTTTTATGCTTATTCGATGAATACTTTCATTGTAGGATAATTAAAAATATATTTTCATAATGTTTAATTAGGTAATATTTATTAAAGACTTTTGGGCTTATCAATACAAATCACTTCTCCCTTACTTCCACTTCCTCACAAGATTACTTTTCATTAAAGGTAATAGCTTTCAATAGTGGTGGAGTGTTTCGTGGAAAGAAATTCAATGTGCTTCTAAGTAATGCTTTGCAAGATATTGTGTTGCTAAAGAATGTTTCAATATCGCTTCCTCTAAGAGATTGTTTCATAGATGTGTATGTAAAGGTAATATGTATCCTGGAAATTAACAAAAAGGCACAATACCGTGACTGGAACAATACACAAGTAACCCGCACATAGGAGAGAGGAGCTTACGACGACGTTTCGGTCCGTCGTAAGGTCCCTTCTATGTGCTTGTTATTTGCGCATGTATCCTGGTAGCTTACTGAATCCTCTGGAGTACCTCCGTCAAGAGGTAAGAGGTTTCAGGATGTTTCCAGAGCACTATCTTCTTAAAGGTAATGTGTTTCGACAGGGTAACATAGTGTTAATGTCCCTTAGTATGTTAAGGTTGAACATCATTCTCTAAAGGAAAGGTATTTCGGTGAAGTGTATGTTGCTGGTAGTACCTTCTCCAGCATGTAGTTTGCTTTTGTGATAAAGAAACCAAAGAACCTGTTTCAAGGGTGTTTCACGTTAGTGTTTTCGAGAGTGTCCGCAGAACATCCATCAAAACTTTCAAAAAACTCTCCAACACTTAACAACATACATTAATCCATTACCATTAATCATCACTTATCAGCATCCACTAACACCCATTATCTAACAACACCCACAACTCCCTAACACTTACTAATACCCACCAACACCACATCCATGAACATTAATCAACATAACATCCATGAACATTAATCAGCATCCAACAACATATCCATAAGCATTAACAAGCACCCTACACCACATCCATAAACATTAACCACCATCCAAACCTTCCAAAATCCATTAACCCCTCAACACTTGCCATCACCTGCCATACTCTCAAAAATCCAACAACACTGTCAACATCCAACACCTTCCAACACCCACGAGTACATAATACCTCCCAACACCCACCACAGCAATGAGTCAGAACCAGACATCAACCACTAAACCTTCACATGAAGTAAAACTATACACAGTTAATTGACTTAACATTATGTCATCAAATCCAGTCCATTAAACTGATATCTACTGCGACAAATCCGATTAATGGAGTGTCAAATACACGTTACTATGTTCGTGTGATGTCCAGAGATTCCTTCTAATCCTCGTAACCAGTTTCAAATGAGATATAAACTAGAATATTGACAACCAGTTAAAAAATAAGTACTTTTGGGACCAGTTGGCTACATTGATGCATTATATAAATACATAGCCTCTACCCCATCTTTGCTCAGGAATATTGTTTACACGACTAGGTGCTATGCAAACAAAGGTTACTCAATGCCTTGGAAATGGAAGATAATCAGGTATGATCTCAAGAAGAGAAGAATAGTTTAAAATGAGTGAAAAAAGAGGCATTTCACTAAAACCAAAGTCCTGCTCCTAAAAGATCCATTGCCCTGGAGGTAATGTCTGAAAGAGATAAGCAAAGGAAATATTGGCAAGTATATAACAAACTGGGTTAGAAATGAATAAACGTAATTTTCCACATTGCACTGAGTATATTCACATAAGATATCACGGACACTTTTTTATCGCATGTGATACTTGTTTTAGAATTAATAATTAAGAGAGGTAAAACAATGGTAAAAAATATATATACAATATAAAACTCGTTTTGAAAGCTATATATAAGGGGAAATAAGGGAATAAGAAGGCTTTAAAAAAATTCAAACTATTTGTTACTAACTATAAGTTAATAGTGTTTTCCGTTACCATTATCATAAACTGCATAAATATCTATTTCCATGAATAAATTATTAAGTTTTTACAAAATGTGAATAAACAATTATCTAAACTTTTCGTTTGAATACTATTACTTAAGCAGTTTGCTTATTAAACTTCAGTCGGCTTCAGAAAATTTGTAGAGAATGTCAGGATAATTTTCTGGCCGTCTTTACAATATATATAATATTTTCTGAGGTCTCAGTGTGGTCATCCAGAGGGAAAATGCTTGCTGCATACATGACTCGCGTCCAGCCTCAGAGAAGCTGGAGGAGATTATGATGTTATACTAAGTGGTTCAGTTATGTTGATGTTTTATGTCTAATGCCTAAGAAAATAAACCATTTCCCTGTTAAATTAAATAGTTTAGCTCATTCCATAAATTTTACTGTTGAGTTGGGTCAAAATAACTTATTGCCTTTTTCCAGATGTATTAATTATTAAGGGTAACAATGACTTTAAATTTAAAATTTACAGAAAACCAAGAAATAGCTGTTCTTATATACACTATAATTTCTTAAAAAAACTTTCTTGATTTACCTTCTCTACTTAAGAATATTAAAATCAAACTTGTATTTAAAAATCTTGACACAGTAAAAAAAAATGATAAAGTTTATTTCGGTCAAACTGGGAAAAGTTATTATCCAAGATTACAATATAAATACATGTGAGAAATCACGGAAAAGCTTGGAAAGTTCACTATTTTTTCACAGTGGTTGTTCTGCACATATATATGTCGTACTGAAAAAGTAAAACTTTCGATTTTGGCTTAAACAGCAACGCACTTCTTGCCGAATAGGGCAAGTAAAAATTTGTGCATGCAATTATTTCGCAAAAATCATTCTGAATCTAATGAAAAAAATATATTTCATTGTGCATGTTTATTGATAAATTATTGTCAACTTGTATAAATAACATGTAGTAGAATTAGGCTAAATTAAATTGGGCTTGTTATAATAAGGTTAGGTAAGTTTCCTAAGGTTCTTTTGGTACAAAATCATTTTTATACTAACATAAATAAAAAATATATATCTTTAAATGTATTAGAGAAAATTTTAGAATGGACTTAATTTTAAATGAGTTCTTTCTAACTGACCAGTTTTACCTATTAGGCACGACATATAAATATATATTTGTAAAAAATTGTTCCAAATATGTATGATGGTAAAAACTGTATAGGTATTAATAACTATAATAAATTATGATTAAGAAAAAGAAAATGACAATAATTGAAGATGTAATATCACTGATAATTATGATAAGGATAATTAAAAGCTCTATTTATGTTACGAAAGATTCTAAGAAATACTTAATAATTATTTTAAGAGTGAATAAATATAATCACATGACACGATATTGTAGTGAAGTAAAATATGGTGATTCGTGTTTTTTTAAGAAATTGATTTATGCTTACTACAGGAAATATAACAAAGCACCATAAGACATAGTGAAAATAAAGGTACATAGTGATGAGACATTAGGTGATATAACTTGTAATGATGACTCATAGAGAATTGTGAATATTTTGCTGTTAAAGTTGGCTGATCCAGCAGCAAGTGACTACCATCCTGTCAGTGGGCACGTATAAGCCAGAGCCGAGGCTAATGTTTCAACACTGCTGTATTGCTGTCTTATTACGTAAGAAGTAATGGAGGCAGTTGTTGATGAATGTTCCTAACAGTGTGTCAACACACCAATTTGTTTACTCTTGACAGAGGAGACCGGGAAAGGTCATGGAGACGAGACCTTGCGTGGCAGTGAGAGACACGGGTTTTTACGGTCGGGTAGACAAAACCGTCTATCATCTTAGAGACTAGACCGTGTACGGCCATTTAGAAGAGACCGTGTACGGTTATAGGCGACACAGTGTATACTTGTGAAAATGAGACAATGGTCGGTCTTAGAGAGGAGACCGTATACTGTTGTGGAGACGAGACCTTGCACCATCGTTGACACGAGACAGTGTGCAGCTGCGATGACGAGACCAGACAGGAGGCTGTTGCTTGTAATGTCTGGTAGAATCATCTCCAGGTCCCTCCGTCCATAAAGAGCGAAAGTATTATCACCGAGCAGTATAAGCTACACTTTTCCGGTGACAGTAGTTAACAGTGCTGAATGACCATCGCGAGATGAATCGTTAATAAAAAAAAATCTAGATAAAATTCTAACGCAGAAAAACTCGAGGATAAATATGCATCTGTATATGTGTACGTATGTTTCGTATGTATGTGCGTATGTATATGGAGGTGTATGAGTGTAAGTATTCATGCGCATGGATGTATCTATTTACAGTTCTGTGTATGCACGCATGAGGGAAAGTATGTGTATGTATTTATTTGCCTCTGTGTATTTGTGTGTCAATATGTATTACTATATATATGAGCGCCTATTATATATATATATATATATATATATATATATATATATATATTATATATATATATATATATATATATATATATATATATATATATATATGTAGTACTGCATTTGTGCGCATATATACATATGTGCATATGTAAATATGCATATCCAAACCTGTATATATGTGTGCATATGTATGCATGAGTCAATATATACAGGTGTATGCAAAACAACCACTCTGAAAGAATAGAGAAATTCCAAGCGCTTTCGTGACTACTCACATTATCAAGGAACTATGAAAGTGAAGCATCCAAGGAAGCTATATAAGGGGTCCGGCCAGCACCTCACTATCAGATCCCACAACAGTTAAACACGTGACGCGCGGCGAGCCAACTTGGATAGGTCCTTTGCACAACTCACCCCCAAGCTATTCTACCCAAGAAAATTTAAAAATTATTTGTCCAGTGTATTATTAAATTCTTCCCAAATTCTATTAATTATAAATGGATCTAATTTATATAAACCAAAGGAAATATTCATATTATTTTCAAAACTGCTTTTTATGAAACAAGATTCAATTATATTCCTGTCGACCATGGACTTGCTTGATACTACTTTCTCAACTTTTTGAAAATGTATTGGATGGTTAAAATCTCTTACATGAATAAATAGAGCGTTGGAATCTTGTCCAGTTCTAATGCTATATTTATGTTGTTTTAATCTTAGTTCGAGATTTTTACCAGTTTGACCGTAATAAACTTTATCGCAAATTTTACAAGGAATCTTATAGACACATCCATCAGCATTTTGGGGGGAATTCTTTATCAAAAGTTTTTTTACTGTATCAAGATTTTTGAATACAACTTTAATATTAAAAGTCTTAACAAGAGAAGGCATATCAACCAAGTTTTCATGTTAAGGGAGAACCAACATATTTTTAGTTGAATAAGGCTGGTTGCCCCTTTTTGGATTATAAAAAGTGTTTCTAGCAACTTTAAAAGATTTATCAATTACATTTCTTGGGTATTTTAAATCATTACCTATTTCATAAATTTTGGATATTTCCTCATCTATGAACTCAGGACTACAAATTCGTAAAGCTCTCAAAAACATTGATGAGAAAACAGACAGTTTGACTCTATCTCGATGCGAGGAATAATAGTGGACATAGGAACAGTTATTTGTAGGTTTTCTGTAAATTTTAAATTTGAATTCATTATTACCCTTAATAATTAAAACATCTAGAAAAGGCAATGAGTTATTTTCTTCAAACTCAACAGTAAAGTTTATAAGAATGGGCTAAGCTATTTAATTTTCCAAGAAAATGGTGTATATCTACATTTTTGGGCATAAGACACAAAATATCATCAACATATCTGAACCATTTAGCTCTATTAGGGAGGATTGTGTTAAGCAACCTTGTTTCAAAAAATTCCATGTATAGGTTACTAAGAACAGGTGAAAGAGGATTTCCCATTGCCATACCAAACTTCTGAGTGTAAAACTTATCATTAAATACAAATTTTGCATCAACAATGCAAAGTTTAATAAGTTTAATGATAGTAGGAACTGGCAATGGTAAATCATAGTTAACGAGTTCTTCAGATAAGAAATTTAATAAATCATCAACAGGAACTTTCGTAAACAAGGAAGTAACATCAAAACTAACCATGTTAAAATCATTTAAGTCAGTCAAGGAGCTTAATTTATCAACCAAGTCTATGTTGTTTTTAACATTAAAGTTAGAAATTTTGCCAACAATAGGGCTCAAAATATCAACAAGCCATTTGGATAATTTATATGAAACTGACCCTATGGAGCTAATAATTGGTCTGACTGGATTCCCTGGTTTGTGTGTTTTTATTAGTCCATACATGTAAGGTAAAGATGGATTAGTGGAAGTAAATTGTTTGACTAATTCATCTTTGCCTTTCAGTAGAAGTTTTATTGTTTTATTGAAATTGCTGTTAACGGTTTCTAGGGGATTTTTCCTAAGTTTAGAATAGGTTTCAGTATCATCTAAGAGATTATTCATTTTTTCTTGGTAATCATTTTCTTTCATAATTACTATTGCATTTATTTTGTCTGCTTTAGTAAGGCGCAATTTTTTATTGTTATTAAGTGTATCATAAGACTTAAAGAATCTTTGAGGGCAATTGGGAATGTTTGGTTTTAACATAGAGCTATATACAATTCCTTTACTAATATTAATTTCATCAGAGGATAAATCAGAAAATTTTTCAAAGTTACAAAAGGCTTTTGCAATTTCAACATTTAACAACATTAAACATACATTGTGGTTAAGAGATTTTCCGTGTGTAGACAGAGATAAGCATGTCAGTTTTTCAGTTTATTTCGAACTGTACTTGAGATCTTTGTCAGGAAATCTTAGCTTACAGTCGACATGTGCACAACTTATCCCATTTATTTCTGGGGGTACTGAACTCCCATTAATGGGTGTTTATTACACTGTGAAGCTTCATCATGTAAAGTGTGTGAATACCAGAATGAGCCAGGTATAATTGTTGCAAATGCAGCCCCATTTTTCAAAACGATTTGTGTCAAAATGAGGCACGTGCCCATGTTAAAGTATAAATATGTACGCCATAGATTAGCTAATAAGAAATCACCTGCTTAAACATTAGCAGAGAGAAATCACATTCTCAAACCCTCGGAGTGAGAGATCATCCATTTAAACAACTGTTGAGAGATTTTCCTTTTAAACAACTGATGAGAGATGCGTTTAAATCATTGGAGCGAAAGATCCGCTTAAACAATTGATGAGTTACGTTGTTAAATCCACAGAAGTGGGAGATCATCTGTGTAAAAAATCGCAGCTAGAGGACCGATTACTCACCTGTTTATATTCTAAAGTAAAATATAAACCGTACCATAATAGCATAAGACTACCTACTTCAGTGTTAAGAGTGAGAGGCAGGTAATACCGGTCCACCTCGAACGTTGGATTCTTATCTTGTATTGATTACGAATCGCCATTGTGTGTTATTCACAGGCTGTGTGATGCAGCTGTGTGTGAAACACTCGGCAAGAGGGAAATAAATACGACTACATTCCCTGACTTAAGTGAGTGCATTTGTTTCCATTTCACCCTAGTTGTCGCCAGTCATTTCTTCTTAATGCAGTTTACTCAGCAAACTGACATGAACTAAAACACAGAAGATTCTTTAATAATTAATATTCCATACAGTCCTCATACACGTGAACACAGGAACAGAAGTTACTTATACAGATCCTACGTAAAAATATAATTATTTTTTTATTTAGCCGTTTAAAATGCATAGGATTTTTTTTTTTGGTCCACATATTTAACTCGTCTGAATAAGACTGGGGTGAAAAGCCATTGAACATATAAAATGGGGTAAATAGAGAAAATACCCACTAAATGAAATGTCCAAGGAATCTGCGTTTCATTTAACTTTCGTTTAGTTTTTATTTGGAAGATTAAATATTAAATTTACAGATTAACACACACGTGCTACAGATGGGATATCTTTGTTGAAGAAACGTTTCACTTAACACAGTATGCGTCTTCAGTCAAATACGAAGGGAGGAGTGGAAAGGAAATGATATAATCAGTCCTTCATCCTCGGAGAAAAAGTATTTCATTGTTTCTATTTTGTCTTCCTCTGTATCATTATACTTGTAAAAATTCACTCACTAACTTTTGTAATACAAGACTAATGAATGCTGATATCAGTCGAAAGAATGGTGAAATTTCCTTAATAATTCACAGCCCAAAAAATCATAGAGACTGAACTGAGAGTTGGGTTTCCTGAGAGAAAGGCAAAAAGAGTGAGGGCTTCGGGCCACTGAAGGAAGGCGTAAATGAACAAACATTCAAAAGGCGTTTGACTGTCAACAACAACTGACGGCTCTCGTGGAGAAGTATTAGGCTTCTCTGCATGCATATCTGAGGCTCGTGTGCACGTTATATAAAATATAAACGTGATAGTTCTGTTTCTCACTCTCGACAGAGGCGAATGGATGTAGCCTGTTGGTCACCCATAACTTTTCCAGTCATTCTGGATGCACTGAGACTATACTGGAAAGTAGTTTGGAAAGGCAAACTTCTTGGCAGAAATCAGAATGTTCTGATTTTCAGAACGTGCTGTTCACAACATTCACAGCTTCAGAATCTGCAAGTTCTTTGGCCTGAACACCAGAAAGTAAAGGATCTCAATGAAAGAAAGATTTCTTTGAGCTTGCTTGTTATGCAGTCGAACCAGTGTTGAGCGCAATGGACGATGACATGTGAATGCAATAAATACGCACTTGTCAGTGTTAATACAGAGACAGACTTATGGAATGTGATGACTCTAGATTACTTGTAACTTATTTGAGAAATCAGAAACTATCAAAAAGGAAAAAATGCGTATATACAAGAAATGCAGATAATAGCAACTTAGTGTTTATAACTGCATGGAAATGCCTACTCTCTCCAGCAAGCATCTCTAAATCACGCTCTCACCCACAGGAAACAGCCGGGAATCCCACAACATGAGAGTACTGGGAACCATCAGTGCAGTGGGCAGCACTATAAGAGTGCATTTAAAATTGCAGGTATAAACAGCAGAGATACGAGACTTCGGGAACGTAAATGAGGAGGGCCATACCATGATAATTGAGACCTCTCAAAACAGGTGTGGAAAAATAATAAAGAGGATGAGCAGAATGGGAAGATATAGATCATAGGATGCAACAGGAGTCTGGTGGGTAGACCATCTTGTGGATGTATTTTGTACTGGGTATTTCTTTTTAACGTTAGACTAATGGTTATTTTTTTAACGTATTCAGTCACTGGCTATTTTTTAACGTATGTAACCATTGGAGTTCATCAGTATTTGGCTGATTCAGTCAGGCAAAGTTCCGCTAAACCTTTACTGACCAACGTGTATTTTCAGTTAGCATATAATTATATTTCTCGTACATTTCATAATTTTATTCGACAAGTGCTAAGACTTTTGTTAGACAAGAGAAATATGAGGAAAATGTATAAATCATTAAATTTAAGTGAAATATGGAGCAATTTCAGTGTAAAATTTGGTTGTGGAGAGGAATACTAGACTGAAATTAGTCAGGTTAGGTTGTGTAATGTGGATTTACTGGGATAATGAAAGGTAATGACCAGTTAGGAAAAAATAAGCCTTGTTGAGGCAAGGCTAGTACAAATGGAATGATTTAAGGTATTGGTAAGATAAGTATTATCGGGGTAACTGTAGGACAAATACGATACCCCCACGTTCATGATAGACTTGTCATAATCAGATTTAGATAAATTTTTCCCAGTGATCTGGTAAGTTTCTCTTATACCGGAAGTACAAGAATGGTATACAATATCGACAAGATGAAAACTGAGACACATGTTGCACATGTCTCAGTTTTCATACACCGGATGTAGCAGATAGACGCTCAGACAGGAAATAGCAGCATGAAGCCATGACACAGACTTAAACCAATGAGAATCTTGGCTGTGACCAAATTACAATATGTTTGAGAGAGAATTCGTAAACACATTAACAGAGCTTAGTTTAATTTTCGGGAACCTCGCTTATTTTCACATGAAAAAAGTGAAACAACTTCTCAATTTGGGAGACTCATGAGTCTGTGTGATGCACATTTATGTCTCAATACCTATCATCATGAAGGCAATTTTAATATATATATATATATATATATATATATATATATATTATATATATATATATATATATATATATATATATATATTATATATATATATATATATATATATGGTTGTTAGTTGCATTTTTCATGAATTTGATCCGAAATTTTCAATGATATGAATTTAAATGATGATAAATGAAGTTTCGCAATTATTGAGATATCACTGTGATATCCCTTGATAGTATATAATTATTTCTGTAGATTTTTTGACATAAGTTATAATGATATAATGATTGTAGTATTTGTAATATAGGTGGTGACTCTAATGATATTAGGGAGGACTTTAAGATTATTAGAAGGTTAGTTTGAAATCTTAGAGAGTTTCTTGAGAGATAATAAGGATGCTGTGTGATATGTTAAGACATTGTCGATGATATGATTCATTATATTACAGTCGAGTTGTTAGAATCTTGTTAACGACAACTTTGCAAAAATTCTTGATGAGATTTTCGAGTACGATTGTAGTTGATGAACAAGTTTGATAATTATGTATGTAGACGATGCACGATGTAAAGATTGTACTACACGTAATGCCGTAGAAGGTACTCTGACGATCCTAGAGGAAGAGGGTTTTTCGAAGATAGTACAATAAATTTGCAATGATTAACAGTGTCACACATAAATTTAGTGTTGAACCAAGTGATTTCAATAAATTTCTGTTTGATGAGAGTGTGGCGCTCTCCCCACTCACTATCTTCCATTTTAAAACAACTTTAATGTGTGTTAAGGAGAGTCTTAATGGTGAGTTAAGAGTTAGAGAGTCTATTATAAATCAGTAAGGTTTCCACATGAGCTAGCAAACAGTCGAAGTGGGAGCTAAGAGTCACTAAGAGAAGTAATAGGTACTTGTACAGCTTTTGGGAATCTTTGCTGTAGAAACGTTTTTCCAGCCATTGGCTTCTTCACTCCAATACAGAGAACGATGGAAGAATAGTAGTTTGAGGTAATCAGTCCCTCTTCAAGGAATCAATGTGTTCAGCCCATCAAGCTTGATAAATAAAGAGTACCACAAAAACATTCCCTGATTTCAAACAAGTATAACATGTAACTTTACTGTAATAATGTTTCACAGTTAGTAGCTTCAGATGCAGGATTACATTCAGTTTCATGTGGTATAGGGTAGTATTAAGGCACTCAATGCGCGCCCCTCTGGTTGTTCGGTAAACATCGATGTGATAGTCCAGTTCGGTCCAGACGCTCGGCAGCATATCTGGTGTTATGCGAACTGCTTCAGTGATCGAAATTTTCAGTTCCTCCAGGGTTGCAGGTAGTCCTGGTACGTAAATTGTGCTCTTCACGTACACCCAAAGAAAGAAGTCTCAAAAAGTTAGGTCAGGTGACCTCTGCAAGTGGTCTGCGAGGTCACCGGACCTGTTTGTGACTTCTTTCTGTGACGTCACGAGTTCCTCTGGGCCAGCCTTTGTTCAATTCACTGAGCCTATCTATAAAGTAGCGGATATAACAGTATACTACACAGTATACTGTTATATCCGTTACTGTCAGTAGTACTATGTAGTATACTGTTATTCCTGTTACTTTATAGGCTCAGTGACTAGGTGTGACGTCACGGATATAACAGTATATTACACACTACTATTGACAGAGGAGAGTTGAAGCAGCAGAAGGTGGAGTCACCTGTGGAGAAGCCCATTAGTGTAAGTAGATCAAGTCCTCCCCAACATTTACAAATGTTGAAGAATTTCCAGTAGCAAAACCCCAAGATGTTGCCGTCTCTGACAGATGTGATGGAAATGATTAAAAAAAAAATTGTTTTTTTTCTAGTCACGAGTGACTAGGATGCTAGATGGGGTTAACAGCGAAATTTTTTCAAATTACGGGCTATGCAAGGCGCTTGATTTTTAGTGCGAATGAAGAATGAGTCGTGAGATTTAAACTGTTAAGAATGAATTTTACGGCAGCTCCTTTACTGATGAGCAAGTTCAAAGTACTATCGCTACTATCATTTGTGTGATTACATGGACGTATATTAACCTTTATTTATGTTAACCCAGAGAAATACAGACAAAACTTAAGATTAGCCCTGATACCAGTCATTTCCCAACTTGAAATATCTTAAGATGATCTCTAGTCCTTTGGTCCTTTGTGGGAAGATTATCTGAAAAAAAATCTTTGTTGAATGTAATTTACAGGAATATCTGATATTGGGAAAAACTAGAAAATTGATGGCATTTCCCATATTCAGAGAGAGAGAGAGAAAGAGCTAGCTCCACTTCGAAGACAGCGAGAAGCAAGCTTCTTTACCACAAGACGGGCAGAAAGCAGCAACTTCACTCTGGTTGTACCCTTCTCCAGAACATACTTCATTTTGTGATATTTATTCTCAGGATAAAACTCGAGTTTTAGAAACACATTCGTACAGTTTTATAATGTCAACGGATAATCGGGTTAAATCAAAGGGAAATGCTGGCCCCGGGAGGGACCCCGATTAAATCCTTTTCCCCTTACTTGTTTGTTTCGTAATTAAAATGTTTTAAAAAGAGTGATGTAGGAAACGCTCTTGGCATGTCAAGAATCCTTAATTCTAAATAAATTTAAGTGACCCAAAACCAAACCCTTTTTTAAACCCTGTAGAGAGAGAGAGGGGAGAGGAAAAAAAGGGAAAGGGAAAGGGAAGGGAAAAGTGGGGGAAATGGGAAAATGTTTGCATTTACATCGGAAGAAAAGAGGTGCCCGGGGCTCAACGAAATTCCGTTTTCGGTGAATTTCTCGCAGGAATTGTGTCCCAGGTTGAGGGGTTTTATCGTTTTTATTTTGAAAACCCGAATGGCACGAACCAAGAGGGGTTCGGGACGGTGGGGGGAAAACTTTCGTGGGGTTGGGGGAAGGGTTTTTGGGGGTGGGAAAAAAAAAAAGGCTTGGAAAAAGGGAGAAGATTTTGTGTTGGGGGGAGGGGGGAAAATTTTTGCGAAGGGGGAAAAAAATTTTTGGGGTTTAGAGTTCCTTAAAGTTAGGGAGATAAGTCAATGTTTTTTAAATCCCAAAAATTGTTTAAAGGGAAAAATTGTAGGTTTTTAAAACCCAATATGGGTAGGGTTTTTTTAAAGAATGCTAAAAACTGGGGAAATTTTTAAATTTTGTTGGTTTTAAATGATTTTAACTTTTGCTAGGGTATAGTACCGTGTTTTTTCTTAATGTTACCTTAGGGTAAAGTTTTTATGAAAATGAAATTTCCCCACTGAATGAATAAAGTTTTAAATTTGGAAGGAATTAAGTTTTCGTAATTAAATGCTATTTTATTTTTCATTTATGTCAATTTTTTTACTTTCCCCTGCCCTAAAAAGATTTTGGTCCACGTCGAAAAATTGTTCCTTGACAAATTTAAAATTAAGAAACAGTAAAAAAAGGTTTTTGATTTTTTTTAAACACAGCCTTGCCCCCACCGAGGAAGGATGCCCCGAAAAAGAAAAAAACACTTCCCCCATCACTCACTTTTACTACTGTTTTTTACTAAAGGGGGGGGGCCGATACTATAGCTAAAAAAACTTTTAAATATCCCCCCCCCCTTTTTTTTCCGATTTGCAGGAAACTCTACTTCACACGTCGGGACTCAAGTCGGCTAACCATTTTCCCCAAACCCCTTCACAAATGTTACCTTGCTCACACCCCCAACCCGAACGTCAAGTCAAAAAAAAAAAATGCCTCCACTGTTTTTCTAACATTCTCGCTTTAAAAAACCTTCTTTTATCCCTTTCCTTAGGTTTTTCCTAAGTTGACCCCTTTCCCCACCCTTTTCCCCCCCCCCCCCCCCCCCCCCCCTACAGTTTTCCCCCCCAACCCAAAATCCCTTTTTTTTCTTTTCTCCCCAAAATGCCCAAAAATCGCCTCAATAATCCCTCTTCGCCCTCTGAATATTATTTTTTTGTAAAACCCTCACCCCACCCCTGCCCCCCCCCCCCCGCTTTTCACTGCTAAAGGTTTGGTTTTTGGGGCCCCGGGCCCTGTTTTTTAGGGGTTAAGAGTTTGGTTGATGTTTCTAATGACTTTATTTTGTTGGGAAAAACTCATTGTGTGTTTGGCAGTTTTTTTTTCCTTGTTTTTTTCGGGGTAGCATTTTTAGTTGCCTTACTAAGGTGGGGGTTTTACAATTGTGTTGAATTTGAAGTAGGGTAGGGGGGGCTAAGTGAGGTGGGGCTAGCCCAGCATAAAAAACTTTCTGCCATTTAAAATTTTTTAATCATTTTGCCCTGCCCCCTCGCATGCCCTTAAATTTCACTTACTTTTTTGGTAACGTTTCCCTCCTTACGACAAAAATATCCGGGTTTTTTTTTTTGATGTTTACTCATTTTAAAACCGATGGAAAAAACTTATATGTGGGGCAAAAGCGGGGTTTCCCTTTATTGTGAAAATTTTTGGAAAAGTGTAAATTTTTTCACTGTGCACAAACCCTCCCTGTCATCCCCTAGCTCTATGAGTTCTAATGAATTCTGTTAGTTTGGGATGAAAGGTTACAGGGAAGGGGGGGAAAGAATGTTAAAATGGAAAGGTCAGAGTAAAGAACGGGAAAAGGGGTTTATGTTTTAAAGAAAATTTGAGGATGAGGGAGCAAAAGGGGTTGGGGAAAGGGGGGAGGAGTATCCAGGAAAAAGGGAATAAGGGATGAAATTATTTTTTGTGAAGCAAGACATCTGCTTTTCCCTCTTTTAAAAAAGTTTTTTTTTGAATTTTATGGTCCTGTCATTTTGTTAATTAACCTCTTGGGCTGTCATAACACGACTGAATCCCTCCAAACTCGTGGTCCTTAAATGCTAATTTTAATGGGTATTGAGGGCCGGTCATTACAAATCCTAAACCCCCTGAACCTGGGAAAATGTTTTCTTTATTTCCTTGTTGTAAATCCGTTAAAAAATCTCTTTAAAAATTTTTCTTGCCCCGTAAATTTTAAATTCTTCTGAGAAATTTTTCGTTGTCATGTCTCCTATAGTTTTTTTTATTCTTTTGCATCATCAGGTGAAGTTCCCGGGAATTTTTTACTAGATTTTATTTTCCCTTTGCTACAGGATTAATTAGTTGCAAGCCTCTGCACCCTTTTTTTTTTTACTTTCTTCCCCCCAGGTGTGGTGTGTTTGTGTGTGGTGTTGTGTGTGTGTGTGTTTTTTGTGTTTGTTTTGTGTGTGTTTGTGTGTTTTTGGTGTGTTTGTGTGTGTTTGTGTGGGGTGTGTGTGTGTGTGTTTGTGTGTGTGTGGTGTTGGGGTTTTGTGTGTTTCGGTGGTTGTGGGTGTGTGTTTTGCGGTCGCGCGTGTTTCTCAAATAAATTGTGGGTGCAGGGGGCGGGTTCCCAAGGGTTTCCCGGTCCGCCCCTTAATGGGGGGGTACAAAATCCCTCTTCCCGCTCCCTGGCTTTATTATACCTTATCTTTAAATATGTATGGATCCTTTCCTCCACTAATTACTTTCCCCAAAAAATTTTTCCCCTTCCCGACAAAATCTGTGACTGTGGAAATACTTTCCCAAAAAATCCCCGTGATTTTATCTGAGGTTCCCTTTCCCCCCCCCAACTGTGATTCCCCCTGTTGCTATGTCCCATCTTGGAAAAAAAATTGTCTCTGTTCACCTTGTCGATTCCCCCTCGGAATTTTTTTTTGTCCCTTAACATATCCCCCCTTTTTCCCCCTGCCTCCAGGGGTCGTCAGGTCGATTCCCATTAAAAACCCTTTCCCCGTAGGACATGGCCCTTAGTCCCGGATTGTCTTGTTGCAAGCCCCTGCATTTCTTAGGGGGCCCTTTAAAAGCTTCGCTGGGTTTTAAGGTTTCCCTTGGTGCTGTATACTTAAATTTTGGGGGTAATATACACGGTGTACGGGTCCTCAGGGGATTCCTTATTTAGTGTTGGTGCTGTTCTTAGGTTTGTAGGTCCTCTATGCTCCACCAGATTTTGGGTTTAAAGTGCTTCAAGGGGAGGCCTGGTGGTTTTGCTCACCCCATTGTGGTTGTGTAGGGGGGGTATGGTGTGTGTGTGTGTGTGTTTTGTGTTTGCGGAGGGGGGAAAAAGGGGGGGAAAAAATAGGAAGCGAGAGGAGATTGAGGAGGGGGGACAGTGGCGAAAGTGGACAGAGGGTGTTTTTGGGGGAAAGAGGGGGGGCAATTTGAAAGAGAGAGGGGGGGAGGGCCCTTTTCTTTTGTAAATTTTTTCCAATCCCCCCCCTAATGACTTGGCCCCCCCCCCTCTCACCTTTCGGGTAAAACCAAGGGGGGTTGTTTTTGGTCTTCCAATTTTTTTCGGGTTTCCCATGGAGCAAACCTTTTTCTTCCTCCTTCTTTTTTGTTGTTCATAGTCCATTGTTTTCTGACTCTCCCACCTATTTCTTTACCCCTGAAAACCCCCGCAGGAAGTTTTCCTTAAAACCTGTGTTGTCTTTCCCTTTTTTAGTTTGGGGTATTCCCCTCCTTTCTCTTGTTACCCCCTTCACTTTTTAACTCTTTCCCATGTATTCAAAGTCAGAAACCCCGTATACTAGCTTTTTAGGGGGGCCTTTCACATGTGATGTCCCCCAGTGTCTGAGCTACTCGGGTGAACACCCAGGTCCAATTTTTCCCAGTCATCCTCCCCTCTTGGTAGGGTCCCCAAAATGTTGGTTTCCCTTGGGTTTTCAGTTAAAAACATCCAACAATCCCTTGGGTCTCCGTGTTTTTCGGGAACCCCCCATTTGACCCAGGTTTTCCCAATCAATTTCCTTTTTGGAAAAACGCCCAAACTGTACCCTTTTTCTTTTAAACCCCCGTGAGCTCTTTTGGGCCACCTTACGTAGTGTGTCCAATATTGTTTGGTTTCTCTTTCATATTCGTCTCTTGGTTTTCCCGCAGTTTTGTTTGGGGGGTTATTCATCATGAATGACTACCTTATGCCCCCAGGGCGAATTGGGACCTAAATATGTTGTCCCTTTTGCAAATTTGTCCATTTCCCTTTCCCTTTCCCCGAATTCCCATCTGTTTTTAATGAGCGAAAAAAACTCTTCCTCCCCCTTGCTCTCTCTCTCTTTCCTCAAAAATCTTTATAAACCCGGGGGAGAAGATTGCGTATGTTATCCCGGGAGTTTCGTTTCTGTGGGTTTCTATGATGTCTTGGGACGTCTCCTTTATTTTTTATACCATTCCCCCAAGTTCTTATTCCCTCCCATTCATATACCAAAACCCTTTTAATCTTTTCATAAATGTGGCCCCCCGGGAACGTTGGGGTTGGGGGAGCAGGAGACCTGGCGGAGAAAATACGGGGGGGATGCTGTAGGGGGGGAGTTTGTGTGAGGGGGGTGGGGGCAAGAGGGTTTTAGTGTGGGGGGTTTTTGGGGTTTGATTGTTTGGGCCCCGCATTAGGGTTGTCGTGGTTGAAGTCCTTGTGTGGGTGGTTCTGAGGGAGGTTGTATTTGCTCTTCCACCTGACTCTGGGTTCTCCTGCTCATCTCCATCTTTGCCTCTCGTTCCTCCTTGCATCTTTGTACTTTCTCTTTGTGTGTGTGTGTGTGTGTGTGTGTGTGTGTGTGTGTGTGTGTGTGTGTGTGTTGTGTGTGTGTGTGTGTGAGATCAAAAAAAAAGTTCCGTGTTTGACCTCAATTGGTTATCATTGTTTAAATCTCGTAATGTACTTTTGTAGCCCAAAAATATCTGGTCGAATTAATAACAATTGTATAAAGAAACTTATGTACCCTAACTAAATAAATAAATAAAACTTCTTTACTTTTCCTCCTTTCATGTTATTTTACAGGTTAAATACCTTATGTACTTAGTTAACTACTTTATTATTTAACCGCTTAATTAACTACATAATTATTTAATTAAACTCTGGTCAGTCTTGCTCAGAAAAATCTTCGACATGATTTTGTCCTGGGTAAGTCCCAGTTTGCTCGTTCATGTGGAAGAAAGTTTGCATTTCACGCGACTTTTTTTGAGGTTCAACTTTCATGCTAATTACTTAGGAATACAACTTGTAACTGACTTCAAACTTGATTTGTGTTATGTTGGTGTCTTTGGTCTCTTGGAAAGGTTTGAATTAGGTTCATTTTGTGTATGCCATAATTTTCCATTTTTATTGAATAAATTTAAATACTAGTTTCCATATGTTGACTTACGAACGTTTCTTCTGATTAGCCTCAAATCCTCAACAATATTTACTAATTTTTAAATTTATGTCCCACACTACGCTATTCCAATCGCTTGAAATAAGGCATAGTGAACTGGGGTTATTGAATACTGAGATGTTTTTCTCGGCTTGCGCAGTCACAGTGATATATCCAGTTATTATTAAATTCCATCGGGGAAGGGGAGCTCTATATTCACATTGGTCGCGCAATGCCTGGGGAAGCGACAGGCAATATGTTTTTGTCCAAGGAAGGGGAGGTCAGATCCGTTTCCTATATTTAAGAGCCCTCACGACGCCAACTAACCTCCCATGATAGATTAGTTACAGCGAAATATGCGTGTCTGGTGAACATAAGGAAAACGATCAGGAATCTATATATACAGATAGCGATGACCAGACATTCAAACGACTTATGTCAGACTTAGAGAGTAAGCAAGACATGTACGGAGTCTTCACCTGGTTAAACGCGTCTGTAATCTAAAGAAAAATATGAGAAAAAACAGATTTCGAGAAAGACTAGAGAACAGAAAACTTCAATAGCAGAATATTCAGAGAGCAGGTAGATACACTTTTAGTCAGAAACCAAGGAAGATCAATCATCAATCCTCTATTACACACTGTACAGTAGAATATAAACATAACCTACCTGGAGTTTACCTGCAGGGCATTCCGTGCGTCCTAAATGACAAGCACTAAACGAAATTTGTACACAAAAAATAATACCCCCCCCCCCCCCAAAAAACTACTGCTGAGGGATAAAAGTGTACCCTTTTGTTGCTGATGGAATGTACCCAAGTTTTTTTTTAAATTACTTTCAAGTTATTTTCAAAAAATTTAATTCCCGGAATTTTTTAAAAAAATTTACTGGGAAAAAAAAGGGGAAAATTTTCCTTCTTTTTCAAAAAAGGGAAGGGTTTAAAAAAAAATGCGGGAATTCCTATTAATCAGTGAAAAAAAAATACCCAAACTTAAAAATTAAACAACACAATGTTTAAAGGAAAAACCCTTTATTAAAACCCCAGCTTTATGTCTCAAACCGCCCGAGACTGATGACCGCCCGAGACTGATGACCGACCGAAAATGATGACCGACCAGACTGTGCCCCGGCCCGGACTGAGGACCAACCGAGCGATGCCCACCGAGATTTGATGCCCAAACCGGGGGACGATGCCCAAACCGGGAAAATGATGCCCGCCCCGAGACGATGCCCAAACCCGAGCCCTGATGCCCAAAACCGGGGGAACTGATGCCCAAACCGAGACTGATGCCCAAACCGGACGATGCCCAAACCCGGGAGACGGGAAGGAGCCCGAAAATGATGCCCAAACCCCCAAAGACTGATGCCCAAACCCCGGGGGGGACGATGCCCAAACCCGGGGGACTGATGCCCAACCGAACTGATGACCACCGAGACTGAGGGCCCAAACCCCCAAGACGATGACCAACCGAGACTGATGCCCAAAACCGAACTGTTTAAAAAAACCCAAAGACGTTTGCCCCAACCCGGAGACTGATGACCGCCCGAACTAAAGACCAACCGAGACTGATGCCCAAACCCGAGACTGATGCCCAAACCGAGACTGAGGGACCGACCGAGACTGATGCCGACCGAGATGATGCCCAACCGAGACTGATGCCCAAAACCGAGATTTGATGCCCCCGCCCGAGACTGATGCCCGACCGAGACTGAGGGACCAAACCGAGACGGAGGACCGCCCGAGCTGAGGCCCAACCGAGACTGAACCGCCGAACTGATAAACCGACCGAGACTGATGCGTATATATGAAAATTTTGATAAACCCAAAAATAATCCCCCAAAAATATGTTTTTTATATTTCATTATAGCGTGATTTAGTGCAATAAACGTTTTGCCAGTTTTAAATATGTTCCTACCTGGATACAGAGATCAGTAAGCATCCCTTTATCCTGAATCATTGGTCAGTGACGGATGGCGGGGTGGCGGAAAAGGGTATTTCATGCATAATATTAAGAATGTGTGGGGTTTAGGGGTCAAGGGGGGCAGAAGCTGAAAATCGACTTTAGTTTTTACATAGGCGAGTTCAATTTTGTACACGTGTACACACTAAAGAAACAAAAATTTCTCAATGTGCTAGGGAAAACTCTGCACTGTCTGTTTTACACCAGCAGGGAGTTTTTTCCCCCCGTGGCACACCTCAGGGGGCCCCCGAGAGCTTTGGGTGTGATTTACTAATGATACAAAAGTTGAAAAAATTCTCTCGTGTGGTGTTTTTCTCTCTCAAGTACTTAAATATCTCTAGACAAAAGGGCCCTTTAAACCAAAAAAGAAAAAAATTTTTTTGGGGGGTTTTTTGTTTGTGAATTAGAACCCTAAACTCTTTTAGTTACCCTTATCGTGTTTATTAATAGAGCAAATTTTTAAAAACTGCTGAATGGAAAATGATATTTTAAATTTCCCCCTATTTAAAACACGGGCTTTTTGGGACTTAAAGGGAAAAGTTTATCTAAAGCGAAGTGAAGACAAAACGTGTTTATGAAAAATAACCTTTCCCATACAGACAATGAAATTTTTTTTCTGCATTTTCGAAAGCCCCTCTTCCAAAAAAAAATATCCCTTAATCCATAAATCTTTCCATTTTTTGTTGATCCTTCCCGTCCCTTTTTCTCTCCACTCTTTCCCGGTTCTTTTTTCAAAAAATTTTGACCTTTCCCCCAAACCCTTTCCCCGCCCCCTTTCCCTTTCCCAGTTTTAAAACCTCCCCTTTTAAAAACCAAAAATTTTTCTTTAAAACATCCAAAACCCCAATTAAATATTTTCCCCCCTTAACCCCCTTTAAATTTCCCCAA
>NC_069408.1:71617110-71635234 GCF_026875155.1 Cherax quadricarinatus
GTATCGACTGACTCGGTATTATTTACAAGGAGTGCAAACAATTAGTTCTGACACGGCCAATTAAGCATTAACTAACAACCATCACGCGATATGTGAGAACTAATATTGAAGTCATGGTAAATAACTCATAACCTCATCAGTTGTACATTGTCATAAACTTTGGTAAGCTGTTCCTGGTCAAGCAGCTGTTGAAACAAATTTTTGCCTCTTTAACAAATGCTGGATCACTAAGGGGGGAGTGGAGAGTGGGATTATATTTTTTTTTTTTTGTTTTTCAACGATTTATTTTATTTTTGGTGTACTTTTAGAGGTGCGCATTTATAAGTTTAATGTGACAAAGTTTCAGTATGATTGGCAACAAACAAAAACATAGAAAAAATATTAACATATTGATGATTATAGGCAGGCATACCCTGACAATTGGCCAATACGAGTGGCACTTCCGACATTCCCAACTGTTAGAATACAACTAGCAACGAATCGTTTTACGTTGCCATTTCATCTATTATATGTTTTATCATGGTAAAAAAAAATACATTTGACAGAATTTTGGATTCACCAAAATATCTGCCATTTACCCCCCACAAATCAAAAATATTTGAGATATTCCAAAAAATCCATCGTTAAATTTAAACACCACTCTGGTTTTATATTGTCTGTGAAAATCATTTCAATACAATCATTAATAATGTTGAGGCCGCGAAAAAATTAGTGAATAAGGTTACTTCAGAGATATAGGCTAGAACGCCGGTAGGCCTACCGTCATAAAAAAATTTCTTTTTTTTGCCGATAATCGAGTTTGTTTCGGTGTTTTTCTTAGTAAACTGATTGTTATTGTAGTTTATCCTCTTAAAACATCGTTTTCTCTCACTCACAGACCCAAACAATACAACATGGAGACGAGGCGTAAACTTTTTTATATCGAAAATTATTGCTGGTGGACTCTCGATATTTTATGGCATATTTTTATTCAGGTCTAGAGTATAGAACCATGTTTGTTTGTTATTTACAGTGATTATTAATCATTTTAGATCAATTCTGATCGATAAATAGCCGTTAGTTAATATATAAGCTGATATAAGCGTAATAATGAAGGATTTCACCTGGCACTCTCTGGAGAGAGGGATCACTGCCGAGTGAGTGTACCTAGGTGTTCCGTAGCCTAGACGTAATTGATAAAGCTCCAACTACTCTATATGATGCCAAATAATCAATTATTTATATTCGAAGAATATGGCAAAGAAAAAAGCATAAAAAACAAGGAAAAATTCCAAAAATACATAGGTTGAGAAAACAGACGCGCTACCTACACGCACGCGTCACCATACCTGTATAAATGACTATAATTTCTTGTGGGAAACGTTGTAGGAAATTGATTTTGTACCATTGTGTTGCCAAAGAGGTTAAGCTATTTTTCTATATGAATACACTCATTTTCTAAAATTTCGAAATTTTTCTTGAGAGCGCTGAAAAAAAATGTTCACACTTGACAGCCTAATACTACCAAGAAGTTATTGTGCACTAGAATAACTGCCACTTTCGTCAGCAGCTGTTGGGACAACTGACCTCGTCGGCAGCTGTTGAGACCAGTCGTACTTTTTAGCGCTGTTGGGGACAAACTGTTCCTTGTCAACAGCTGTTTGGAAAACTGTACCCTCGTCAGCATCTGCTCGAACGATTGTTACCACATCAGAAGGCTGGGAAAACTGTTCCACGTCAACAACTTCTTAAAAAAAAATTGTTATTTCTAAGCAGAGCCTCTACAACAACTGAGCCTCGTGAGCAGCTGCTGAGGAAAGCTACAAAGACACACAATGTAATATAGTCCTGTTGTCTGGTTTTTTTTGAAGTCAGGCGGACGAGTGATACTTTATTCTGTTGTGTCCGATGCGATCTGCCCTGACTCCAACGAGCGTATAATGCCCCGAAAGTGATAGATGTTTTAATTTCCAGGACTTCATATTTATAATGCATCGAAGGTTAGTCTGGTGTGGTCCAGGGAAGAGGACAGATGTTAAGAGAAACGGAGGTTCCAATTTCTGGACCGGTGACAATACAAGATGTATGTAGGCCCTTGTGAGCCGAAAACAGTTCTAGCTGATATCGTTTGTAGTTATAGCCCGTTCGGTTTGTGTGTGATAGCAATTACTTGGAACCAGTCAGGTGTGGTGGTTCCTTTCCGCGAGAAGGATATATTATTTTACAGTTCACGACGACGTGTATCGGGAGGATGTGCCAGAAATGTAACCTACCGCATCCAAGGGACTTGTAGCGGACATAAAAAGAAATTCCGCCTTTCCGTGTTTCCTGGTATCAATCTTCAGAGAGATCTTTCAAGCTAACAGACGGTATAGATGGCTTGATATTTGTCAAACCATTTGTCAAAAATATTTAAAGATTATTAGTTCATTATTTTTCTATTAGTTATTGATATTTAAATGTCCTAATTCAGCATCAGTTCAAGCTATTTATAAGTTGTAATTTTAAGACATTTATTACTATTGGCCTAACTATAATTTAATTATTTCACATAATAAGTATTATTCTATGTTACAATTTCTAATTTTTATTTTGCTAATAAAATTACTGTTTTTTGTTAGTTGGTGTCTGGAAGCTTAATAAGAAATTAAAGGATACTATGTTGAGAGTAAGAACAGAAACGATGTTATCTTAGTGATGATTATGATGATTGTTATGAAGATGATGTACTTTCGTATGATGATGAGACAACTGTGCGTATGACACCTCTGTTTTTTTCCCTGAATTTCTTGTACACAGAGTGTATATTGAGAACTTAGTCTTTTATCATTACATATGGTATCCGGTAATTATATTTTCTACTTATGGCGTCGATTTGGTCCGACTTAAACCATTAACTAGTCACACAGAAGCGCGAAGGGAAGGAGCCAGAAAATTTATAAGGGGGGGGGAGGCTTTGGACGGAAGTAGTGTAACGAGAGGAGGGAATAGTATAAAGTGATAGTAGCAATGGTGATGGTAGTAGTAGCAACAGTAGTAGTTGTAGTAGTAATGGAAGTAGAAAAAATAGTGCAACAGTGATAGCTGGATAACTGTGGCAATAAAAAGGTAGATAGCGAGAAGAGAGCCAAAGAGTGGAGACTTAACGAAGAGATATTAATAGTAATAATAGTGGAGAAAATCTAAGAACAAGAGAAAAGAGGAGCACTGTAGGGAAGCTAATGGTCCACGAATGTAGGAGCAAATACTGGCGGGACATAACCCGCCTAGCCAGAAGACAGGAAAGTAAAGAAAATATAGGAAAGGAGAAGTCAGGAGAGGAAGAAATGAAAATCAGGTTAAAAAAAGGGAAGGCATCTACACAAACAAGCCAGGACTAAGATATATATTAGGAATATTGTGTATAAGGGATACTTCAACAAGACTGCATCTGTAAACGCTAGAAGACCAGTTAACAGGATGTCCGTCATCTCTAACATGACAGAAAAGGCACTGTTAATGGGCTACGCTAACACTTCTTTTGAGTTAGAGGATGATTGAAAGTTAAAAGTATGATATTATTACTTGTTTATTATGTTAAACCTAATTAAATGAAAAATAAACGCTAAGTGGTTATAGAATACAAACTATGGACAACCTCTCCTGTATCAACACCCCACATGGTTGTGCTGCAAGAACTGTTGACCGAAAACTGGACAAGTACCTGTAAACAGCACCTGTTCAGGGGGGCTATGGTTAATAAGTTAGAAGTACGTGCGGACAACAACAACAGCCATGTTTATCAGGCTGTGGTGCTTCAGACGGCCTCGTTTGGGACCGGCCGCAAGGACGTTGGCCCCAGGAAACGTCTTTTAAGTATTCGTTGTATTTATCTGTACCTTGGGTTCTTATTTACCACAATAAGTAAATGATTACAGCACACGTACTGTGAAGAATATAGTCAATATTAACACAAGAATCTGGTTATTGTGGACACACTGTGAACAATAATGGAACTCTCTTATTTATTTACATTTATTTATTTTCTCTCTTGTTTATTTTTCGACAGCCTCCTTCATTTACATATATAAGCCTCTTCATTTACACATTTAATTACGAATTCAAAATATATTTATTCTCTCTCAATACAACTGGTTCCAACACCGCCACTCAGTGTCAGATTTTAATTAATTCCGGATGATCAAACATCAATTTCACGTGATTTACAGGATTTAGTGAAATGACAAATTTAATACAATCACATTTGCATGTCATCGATTATTCAACAAAATATTGTATTTCCAGGGTGATAACATTTTTGTGAAGCAGCCGACTGTTGAGATAGTTACAAGCAGCATTTATATTCACCAAACTGTTAAGATACTTCTCAGGTAGTATTCCGATTAAAAAGTGATAATACACAGATAACATTCTGATTCGAAAGACTGTTGATACTGTTATTTACCTTATAGTTTCAGCAACTTCTTACAAAACAACGCATCTCATGTACTTGGCTCAAAAGCTCGATTTTTTAAATGTAATACTCATGAGAAACAAGAACAATACCACTAGCATCAATAATCAGCGTACATTCCGGGAGAGTTTTGATATAGAGCTATAATACTGGGGTGTAATACAATCCCAGACAGGCGATCTTAAACTGGAAGACAAGTCACGCGGGAAACCTCCCCTCAGTCTACTAATAATAGGTCTGACTGGAAAACTGGGCTTGTGAAATTTAATCAAACCGTACATGTAAGGATGTGTCGCACATCTCGTCGATAACTGTTTAAATTAAATCCTCATTACCTCTCAGTAAGGTTGTATGTTGTTTATTAAATTAACTATTAACCTGGTCCAGTGGTTTCTTATTAAGGGGTACGTAAGTATCTCTATCTTCTAATAATGTGTTCAGTTTTCCACTATAATCTACCTTGTCAATAATAAGTATCACATTTCCTTTGTCAGCTTTCGTAAGGTGAAGTCTAGGATCTTTCTTTATTTCATGGTACGACTTAATAAATCTTTGAGGACAATTGGGTTCCACAGGTCTGAGCAAAGCTCCATATATCATGCCTTTGCATATGTTGAACATTTCAGGAAATTGGTCCCCTTGTTTTCCGAGGCTAGACTCTAGACTTGGAAGATATCCTGCCATGTAGAGCTAAAGGCTCAGAAGGGCGAGTTGTTGGTTGAAGGGGTGCAAAAAATGGGTTGGGGTTGGTTAAGGATGTGGCAGGAGTGGGGGTTGGTTTGAGGGTTGGCAGGATGTTTGACCTGGAGGTAATTCCGGGAATCAACGCCCCCGCCGGCCCGGTCATATGACCAGGCCTCCCGGTGGATCAGGGCCTGATCAACTTAGGCTTATTACTGTGGGCGGCACGCAGTTCCACACGTACGAGCCACAGCCCGGCTGATCGGCACTGACTGAGTGTCTTCCAGCTCTCTCTCGAAGGGGCAGCAGGGGTTTTTATCGGTAATTCCCTTAATGCTTGATGGGAAGCTGTTGAACAGTCTTGGGCC
Source organism: Cherax quadricarinatus (assembly GCF_026875155.1). Taxonomy (NCBI): domain Eukaryota; kingdom Metazoa; phylum Arthropoda; class Malacostraca; order Decapoda; family Parastacidae; genus Cherax; species Cherax quadricarinatus. Next base: position 71,622,592 of record NC_069408.1, read on the forward strand.
GAGACAACTTATGAAGTTTTCTCTTAGTGTACAATGGCACGCCCCTACCTTTTATTGGGTGGTCATTTTTTCATCGCCTCCTGCCAAGTCTTTTATTTTGTAGGGAGTGATTTGTGTGTGCAGATTTCGGGACCATTCCTTCCAGGAATTTTCCAAGTGTTAGATTATGATATATCTCTCTCTCTGCATTCCATCGAGTACAAGTCTAGGTCTTCAAAGCTGTTCCCCAAGTAGTTATGGTGGGCTTGACGGACTTATACGTGCAGTAAAGGGCGAGGGGTTTAGGGTGGGGGAGGATGTTTGGGGGGGTGGGGGGTGGGTGGGGGATGGTAGGGGGGGCTTGTGGGGGGGGGGTGGTAGGCGGGGTGAGGGGGTGGGGAAGGTTGGGGTCGTTTGTGGGTGTGGAATGGTTGGGTGCGGGGTGGAGGGGGGGATGGTTGTTGTGGTTGGTTGAGGGGGGGTGTTGTGCAGGAAGGGGTGGTTGGTTTGAGGGTGAGGCGGAGGAAGGGGTGGTTGGTTGAGGGTGGCCAGGAGGGGTGGTGGTTGAGGGTGGGCAGAAGGGGTGGTTGGTGAGGATTGGCATTAAGTTTTATTTTTTTTTAGTTTGTCATGTAAACTATATGTTATTATATTTATTCATTAATTTTTTTTATTATAATTTATATTCTTTCCCTTTTATTAATCAATCTTTAAATCATTCCCTTTTATTATTAAATTTTCTTTTTTTTATAATAAAATTTTTTTTTTTTTTACCCTCCATTTGTGGTGGGGTCCCCCCCCCCGCGGAGGTGTGGCAGGAAGGGGTGGTTGGTTGAGGGTGGCAGGATAGGGTGGTTGGTTGAGCTGTGGCAGGAAGGGGTGGTTGGTTGAGGGTTGCAAGAAAGGGAGGTGGTGGTAGAGGTGTGTTGGTTGAGGTTGTGGCAGGGAAGGGGTGGTTGGTTGAGGGTGTGGAAGGAAGGGGTGGTTGTTGGTGTTGGTTGAGGCGGTAGCAAGAAGGGGGGTTGGTAGAGGGTGTGGCAAAGAAGGGGGTGGTTGGTTGAGGTTACAAGAAGGGTGGTTGGTAGAGGGTTGTGGCAGGAAGGCGGTGGTTGGTTGAGGGTGGCAGGAAAGGGGTGGTTGGTGAGGGTGTGAGCAAGGAAGGGGTTGGTTGGTTGGGGTACTCAAGAAGGGGGTGGTTGTAGAGGGGTTTGTGGACAGGAGGGGTGGTTGTTGAGGGTTCGCAAGAAGGAGGTGGTTGGTTGAGGGTTGTGGCAGGAAAGGATGGTTGGTGGGGCGGCAGGATGTCGTGGGGGTTGGTTTTTGAGTATGGTGGCAGAAAGGGTTTGGTTGTTGAGGATGGCAAGAAGGGGGTGGTTGGGTGTGGTGGCAAGAAGGGTGGTGTTGGTTGAGGGTGGCATGAGTGGTTTGGTTGGTAGAGGTGTGTGGCAGGAAGGGGGTGTTGGTTGGGGTGTGGCAGGAAAGGGCTGGTTTGTAGAGGTTGTGGCCAAAATAGGGTGGTTGGTAGTGGGGTGTGGCAGGAATAGGGTGGTTGGTAGTGGGTTGTGGCAGTGGATAAGGGTGGTTGGTAGAGGTGTGGCAGGAAAGGGTGGTTGTTTGAGGGCTGTGGCAGGAAAGGGTTGGTTGGTAGAGGGTGTGGCTGGAAAAGGGGGGTTGGTAGAGGGTGTGGCAGGATAAAGGGGTAGTTGGTGAGGGTGTGGAGGAAAGGAGTGTTGGTAGGGGTATGTGGGGCAGGGGAAAAGGGTTGTGGTAGAGGGTTGTGGCTGGGGAAAGGGTGGTTGGTAGAGAGGGTGTGGCAGGAAAGGGTATTGTTGGTTAGAGGGTGTGGCAGGAAAGGAGTGTTGGTATAGGGTTGTGGACAGGAAAGGGTATGGTTGGTTTAGAGGGTTGTTGTGAGCAGGAAAGGGTGTGGTTGGTAGAGGGTGTCGGCAGGAAAGGGTAGTTGGTAGAGGGTGTGGCGGAAAGGGTGCGTTGGTAGAGGGTTGTGGCAGGAAAGGGTTAGTTGGTAGAGGGCTGTGGCAGGAAAGGGTGGTTGGTTGGTTATAGAGGGTTGTGGCAGGAAAGGGGTGGTTGGTTATGAGGGTGTGGCAGGAAGAAAGGGGGTGGTTGGTAGAGGGTTGTGGCAGGAAAGGGTGGGTTGGTAGAGTGTGTGGCAGGAAAAGGCCGGTGGTTGGTAGAGGGTGTTGTGGCAGGAAAGGGTTGGTTGGTAGAGGGTGTGGCAGGAAAGGGTGGTTGGTTTAGAGGGCTTTGTGGCAGGAAAAGGCGGTGGTTGGTAGAGGGGTGTGGCAGGAAAGGGGGGAGTGTCAATGTTTACTTCTTGAGTAATTATACTGAATTTTTCTCCTTTTCATTCGCTCTTTTGGTAATCTCAGTATAATAACTATATTCCAATACCTGTGAGAGAAATCTTCCGCCCATAATAATCGTTATGATTGGTTACATGGGAGCTGGGCGCGATGATGAAGGTTATACCCAATTTACATATGTTGATATTGCGTTCTGAACTAATTTCTTAAGAATCTAACTATCTTTATAAAAATGTTTAGTGGTTGATTAGCTACTGACTTTGTTCTTTTATATGTGAAGCTTCATGAGGATTAAAAAAATAGCAGGAAAAGAAGAACCAAAGGTTTGAGAGGAAAAGAGAGAGAAGATAGAATGTGAGGGGGGAAGAATGAAAGAAATGAAGGAAGTGGAAATGAGGGAATGATGGATAGTGGAAGGGCTCTAAATTCCTTTCTCCGTCCTCTTATTGACCTTTTTCTGTCTTCCACATTAACAAAGATATAGGAGAAAAAAATTAATCTTAGGCTGCGATGCTTGGCTAATAAAATTATGAGATGCCTTATGGCATTTATTTTTATTATAATCAAGGGGGGAAAGATCTAAACCGGAGGATTATACAGGCACTGGGGGGGGGATGTGGATGGCATTCAGGCTTATCGGGGAACTGGAGCACAGATCCAATTTCCCTAAATCAAGAGCCTCACCAACATCAAGAATACCTTCCTTGAGAGGGGATGCCTTTCGCAACGGAAAAGAATTTTGTTACAGTCCCATTTCTGAAATATGTGTCTGGCGATCGTGATGGTTACTCTCTCGCTCCCAGCCATTGCGTTAAAGAAGGTTGCATGCCTAGGCTGCACCAATGTAAGTCACTACAACTCTAATTATATCAATCAACTATAGTTTGGACTTTTAGTCTCTATCCAAAGAACAGTTACAATAGGCAGGACTTTAATTGCATTAATTACCGTATAAGCACTTCCACTTTCGATAACTGACGTTTGAGCAATTATTCAATAAACAGTTTGTATATTGATCTCCAATGATAATTGCTACAAATAGCAGAGTCTAGCTAACATTACTTGCAACTGTATGAGTTTTAATTGAAATTAAAAAGGCTAATTTACAAATTATCAAATTTTAAACCTCATTAGAAACCATTGTCCCGTCCATCAACGTCCAGCAGCTCTGTGTAAATTCCTTATATCATTTATCTTAATCGTTTTTGTACAGCATTTAACGCGCAACAGTTAATTAAATGTTGCTGGCCTCGAGCACTTAGAAACCACGCTATAAAAACTACTTGTGGTTCTTTCTTGTACAAGATAAGCCCGCACATGAAGAGAGGAACTTACGACGACGTCAAAAGTTCCTCTCGTCTATGTGCGGGTTATTTGTGCATCGTTCCAGTCACTGTATTGTGGCTTTTTTTTTTTTGTTATTTTTCATTGTAATTTTCCGTGTCTAACTCCTACCTGTACTCTTCATATCAAACAATGTTTTTGTATATACCCTGTTAATGATTATAAATACGTTAAATGTAATCGTATCTTCCCTTGGTTCTGCTTCATAAATATTAGATTCAGTTATTTTAGCTGTTTACCTCATAGCAAGTCTGTGAACAAGTCTGTGAACAAGTCTGTGAACAAGTCTGTGAACAAGTCTGTGAACAAGTCTGTGAACAAGCCAGTGAGCAAGTCTGTGAGCAACAGGATGTGGTCTACATGCTTGTACAATATACTCTTTAATAAATATGATATGTAGAAGTATTTTAAAAAGGACTACGTGTAGGTTTGTGAAAGTCTGACTGAAATTAGGTAACCTTAAAAACAATCCAAGGTGGGGATAGAACCGCGGTGCTGCCCTGATAATGAGCTTAATTTGTGCTATCTGGATAAAATATTCATTTAGTATTTGTTCTTAGGTTATTTCTTATCCCTATCTATAATGTAACATGGTCTTTCTTTACCCTTTATAACTTTCTAGATCTTGCACTTTTTTGGTTTAAATTCTAGTAGACAGTTGTTTGCCCAGTCTTGCAACTTGTTCTAGTTTTCTTGTGTAAATTCTTCTCATAAGTTGCTAGACATCTTCAAAATGTATATATGAGAAAGTGTAGATTGTTTTTCAAATGTTAGTAATGAACGTGAGTCAAATACTAACCTGAGCGGATCCCACACTCACTCTTACCAGGTTGACATGATTTCTTACTCCCCGTTTTTTGTTCCTCGGGATTTTTTTCATCCTATGAATCAATTTTCCTTTTCCTCTGTCTGTTCCTCTAGTTTATGATCAGTCTCGGGTAAGGTACCGTGTTTATGTTTTCTCTCTTTTTTTTTTGTGTTTTTTTTTTTTATGATTCATAAAACTCAAGGTACATGAGGCAGGAGTTTCTTTCCCCTTGTAACATTATGTTTTCATTTTGATATCCTTTTCTCTCCAGATATTTAACCATTTTCTTTCTGAATATTTTTTTCCATCACTTTACAGAGAATTCTCGTTATGAGACAGATTGAAAATTTAGCATATCTTGACGGTTTTCTTTTTACATGGCGAGTGTTTTCAGCTGTCTGGTAGATGCCCTCTGTCCGAGATTGGAAATCATCGGCAAACAGATTTTTCCTAAACCCCATATGCTTTCTATTCACTACTTGTCAAGATTCGTTATCAGTCTTTTTAGCCTTAATATTATCTAGATAATTCATAAGAGGTTTAAATTATTTTAGAGCTCTCATGGGTGCTCTCCTATATTATTTGGTTCGTAATCTTTCTCCTGCTTGTGATAACATGGCAATTTTTCTCATGAAAACCTCCTTAATACTTCTAATTTAAGTCCTCATTTTTTATATGTCCTTTTGCTTCTGAAAAGCAATCCTTCTCTCTCTAATATAATTACCTTTAATGTTGCAGTTGTTAACTTAATTTAATTGAGAAGCAGCTCAGGTTTATTCCAGCCTTCCCATGCTATGTCACATTGTTTTCTGCTTTAGCTTTATTAGTCTCCTCTATCCTTGTTCACTTCGTACTATTCTATTTACCTCTTGCAATTTTTTTGTGTAATTCTCTACATTTCTGTTTAAACCATGAAATCTTGTCTTTCCCACTGCCAGGTCTCTAATTATTTGAATCATTCTGTGGTTATCCAACTTCTTCTTACATGCAGTATCAATCGGTAATTTATGTTGCTTTACCGTAAAGTTCAAACATCCATGGATTTCACCGGATAGTGATAGATAGGACTCCTAAATAATTTTTCCTATTCACTAGTCTGTTATTTCATAATATTCTTCCTTTACAAACTCTTCTTACAGGTTCCCATAATCTCTAATTATTCAAAAATTTCGTACAACAGTTGTGATTTATGCATTGAGTTCTTCATGACTCCCAAACATACCTTTAAGTATGGTGAGTACACACACACAAACACACACACACACACAACACACACACAACACACACAACACACACACAAACACACACACACACACATCAGTGATGGTTAATTTAGTTAGCAATTGGCTCTCACTTGCCTCTGCGCAGTTTGCCATATTGCTCGACAATACATCATAAACCAACCCATGTCGGTATTCATATCCGGTCAAATCCATGTTTAACAAAGTGGTGGAGTTATGTTATTAGTTACTGTTAAAGGACTTGTTGTGCGCTAGTGTAAACTAGGTACCCCCACGTCACACCGAGCGCAAGCCATTTTGATTATCGTCTCTACCATTCTTTCTCATATCACAATAAACACATCCTACCCCCCCTTCCCCCCCCCGTTTTGTTTGTTGGGGGTTTTCCCCCCCCCCCCCCTGTTATGGTGTGGTGGGTGTAAACCCAATGGCCCCCCGGCCCTGGGGGAACGATATGGTTGCCACATTACTGTACTGTTAATCTCCAGATCGTTCAATGTGGACACCCTGTGATGCCAGGGGGTTGTTAATTTTTTGTCGATAAAAATACCTGTGAGAGCACCCAAACTTTGCTGAATATCTTGTTATATCATGAAGATGGTTCAGGTTTTATCGTTTGCTCATTCTCTATATTTATTTTTCTCCATTATCATAGTCATACTCCGCCATGAAGGACACTTTTTATCAACGACAATGCCTTTTTCTAGCTCGCTTATTTAAAGTGAGAAATCAATTTTCTCTAAGCACGGTTTGCATTTATCTCGTCACGTCTAGTTGCTAAGCTGTCTAATAAGAATCTCTAAAGTACAGTTGTCATTTTGTTTTGAGAGCATAAGTCTTCACTATGATTCACTTACACACTAGTGTCTCTAATTATTATCTGTATACACAGTTATCTCTTACGATTATCAAACCCCGCTAGTGTTCTACTACGATTATCAAACCCGAATGTGTCTACTACGATTATCAAACCCGCTAGTGTCTATACGGATTATCAACCCGATGTGTCTACTACGATTATTCAAACCCGCTAGTGTTCTACTACGATTTATCAAACCCCACTAGTGTTACTACGATATCAAACCCACTAGTGTCTACTACGATTATCAAACCCGCTAGTGCCCCCTACGATTTTCAAAAACCCACTAAGTGTCTACTACGTTATAAACCCACTAGTGTCTTACTTACGATTATCAAAACCCCGCTAGTGTCTACTACGATTATCAAACCCGCTAGTGGTCTTCTACGATTAATCAAACCACTAGTGTCTACTACGATTATCAAACCCGCTAGTGCCCCCTACGATTATCAACCCACTAGTGTCTACTACGATTATCAAACCCACTAGTGTCTACTACGATTTTCAAACCGCTAGAGTCTAATACGAATTACAAACCCGCTAGTGTCTACTACGATTAATCAAACCCGCTAGTGTTCGTACTACGATATCAAACCCATAGTGTTACACGATTATCAACCCACTAGGTGTCTACTACGATTATCAAACCGCTAGTGTCATACTACGATTATCAAACCGCTAGTGCCCCCTACGATTATAAAAACCCGCTAGTGCTCTACTACGATTATGTGTTAAATTAAGACTATAATCTACAGAGTTGTAGATAAATTTTTTATATATATTATAACTAAGGTGAGAAAAATTTAACTCTTGTGACTGGGTCCTTGAAGTATTTAATATTATTTTTTATACTTTTACCATCATTGGGAAGTTCTAAATCAATAAAGACTATACAACAACAGTTCAAGTTTATTATAAAGCTTTATAAAAATGTCAATGAAAAAAATACTAATGAAACATGAAAACAATTTATTAGATTTAATACCAATAAAAAGAAGAAAGAGCAAAATAATTTAATAAATTTCAAATCATATAAAATCATATAACTGAAGCGTTTATATTTCAATTATTATTATTTTTATTATTATTTTTATTTTTATTACTTAAATGGAAAAGTTATAAAACTGACCTCCTGTTACCCTGGCAATACATGTCCCCAACAGGTTTAGCGGCAAATCAAAAAAATATAATAATATATCATGAGAGGAAGCGGGACAGAATTGAATAATGTTGAGTGCTTATAAAATGTAATTTTCCTTAGTGTTACTTTAACTTAAGACAGAGTCATTTTTCTCACCGGCAATGAGAAGGGAAAAAGTGGATAAATTAGGGAATTACGGGGAAAATTAATATATATTGGTGTGGGAACGAAGCCAAAGACCAAAAACGAATGTAATTGAAGGGGTGAGTGTCAATTATAGATAAACAAAATTACTTTTTCGAAAGGGAAGACGAGAGGAGAGAGAGAGAGGAGACGAGAGAGAGAGAGAGAGAGAGAGAGGAGGAGGAGATATGATGGAGACTGTTTCAACTTAGCAATCAGTGAAAAAGGTGACTTTATGTTGAACACTTTGCTTCCCAAGGATACAGTTTCCTGATGGTAGATTAGGGAACCATCATTGTTAGCCGCCTGAACTTTGTCAAAGATGTTAAAGGAATCATTACCCCGGCCGGGATTGAACCCGCGGTCATAGAGTCTCAAAACTCCAGGGCTGGTGGTTTTGAGACTCTATGGACCGCGGGTTCAATTCACCGGCCGTCGTTATGGTTTGTTTGCATTCGTTGTCAGTACGATTTCGTGTGTCTAAAGGAATGCTAGACAGGAGAGGAAAGAACGTCTCATTAAATCCCTGGACAAAGGAAAGGCTGTAGGTCCCCAGATGAATGTAGCTCAAGGGTGCTGAGTAGACTCAGTAAAGACCAGCTGGCAATAATACTCTGACCTAGCCTGCCATCCTATTATCTACTGCCAAAAGTAAAAGTAAATGGCCTCTGTTGAAATAGACAGATGTAGTCACTGTTCACAAAAAACAGAACCATAAGTGGGTAAATCCAGCAACTACAGACCAGTGTTACTCAGTCAATTCAATACAAGATCTTGAGGCATTAATTTCAAGGTAAAGAGAAACGTTTTTTTCGACCACCACTCGATTCTTTGCGGACCGTCATTATGGCTTCAGAGAAAGATCACTCTGTTGGCTGATCTGCTGTTAAATCTCTCAAAGTACGTGGATTATTCGCTTTAATGAATACGAGATTTTTCAACTGTATATGCAGCACTGGACATTGCATGGTGCACGAGCGAATATGGTATCCACAGACTTCGCAAAATGGCCAGCACTAGGAGTCAACGACTGTGCACTTGCCTCTGTGATTACCTTAAGGCGCCCATTCCAACGCCTTCTGAAGGTGATATATATTATAACTCCGGGTAGTTAATATATACGGTTATCGAGAATACCACATGATAGCAGCCCTTTAGGTTCAACTGCATAAAGATTCAGCCAAAGTTAAGTGACTGCCAAAGTACGCAAAGTTTTAAGTGACTGATACGTCCTAAAATGTATGTAGTTTTAGTTGACAAATGAGAGAATTCGGACTTTTGGGTGAATTAGCATTGTTTTCTATGTGTAATATTCACTAGAGCAACGCAATCTCTTATGGTCACATGATTGTTGATGGCGATTACGTTTAGCTTATTAGGATGGCTATTAAATTTCTTACCAAATCGTTCTCGCTTTCTGTAAAATCCTGGATGTCCGTTCTACTCTGTCTCCAAATGAAAAAGGGGAGTTGAGGGGTCGGGACTAGTGACGAACTGTGTGTCTTGACCATATATGAGAGGAAATTGCCTGTCGTGGACCACGGTGCACCTTACTCAGAGAAAACTTCCTCCATAACTCCTGTTCCTATTCCATGCAGCATTGCGTAGTACTGGTGACGTTATGGAGGCTTGTGAAAGATCTTGTGAGCTGAAGGATTTTCCATCCCCGTGACTCGTCTATATATATATATATATATTATTATATATATATATATATATATATATATATATATATATATATATATATATATATATATTATTATATTTATATATATATATATATATATATATATATATATATATATATATGTCGTGCCGATAAGCAGAATGCGATTCTTGGCTTAATTAAATAGCAACGCTACATTTGCATATAGGACAAGTGAAAATTTGTGTTGTATGCAAAATTTCACCAAAAAAAATCATTCTGAACCTAAACGGAAAAAAAAAATATATTTCACTGTGCGTATGTTTAATATTAAATTAATGTAAACAAATCTAAAAAATATTTATTGGATTGGCTTTAAAATAAATTGGTCTTGTTATAATCAAGGTTAGGTAAGTTTTCTAAGTTCCTCTTGGTGCAAAATGTATAAAAATTTTACATCAACATTAATGGAAAAAAATATATCCTTTAAACGTATAAGAGAAAATTTAGAAATGACTTAATTTTAAATGAGTTCTTGCTAATTGAACAGTTTACCATATTCGGCACGACATTATATATTATTTATATTTATAATATTATATATATATATATTATATATATATATATTTATATTATTATATATTTATTATATATATATTATATATATTATTATAATATATATATGAAGGCCATGCTAGGAGTGTATTGGAATCTTTCCATTTGACGATGATGGACAGTGTTGCAAGGCCTCACTTCGGTAGGTCTGGAAGGGCTAGGAATACGCAGATCCCCCAGATTGCTCTACCAGCTTTCCTATCCTCTTCCATTGGCATCAAACGGAGTATGATTAAGACAAATTCTCTGACCACCTCAGTGAACTCAGCAGGAATAGAGACCTAGCTTGTCAGTGCCATCACGAATGGGAGATCTTGACTGCTCCAGCACCAAACCCTAGTTGCAGCACTGGCTCACAAACGTCAAGCTGGGATAGCCCAATTGCTGAAAAGGTGGTTGCACCAAACATGCTCAGGGCTGCAATCAGATAGGGAGGATTGCCGTCTCCAGGCTGTGCTGAGTGCACATCCACTCCGGGGGACTTTCCTCAAACAGTTCCCATATCGGACAATGTGGGAAACGCGATCTCGACCCTAAAGACCCTCCGTTATTGCAGTGGCTCTGCGCCGTGCTGCCCCAAAGTCACACTGAATATTGAGTATTTGCGGCGAAAAGTGCAGCAGACCAATTACGGTCTACATGTCTTAACTGTTCCAAAACCAAGGGACTGGCATGCCATGACACAATGTGGTCAACGACATCATTAAGAGAACCCTTGCTACAGCTGGGATGCCCTGCCGAGAGGGAGCCACAAACACTTGCGCAAAACAATACCCACAACCCAGCAAACCGCCCCGACGGGATCACCATCTATCCTTGGAAGAATGGCAAGCTCTTAGCATGGGACTATACCTGTGTGTCCACACTGGCTGACACCTAAAATCCATCACAGTTGGGGCGACAGGGAGGAGCTGTGACCACAGGGAGGAGTACAAGATCAGCAAGTACAGGGACATTAGCCAACAGTATCAATTTGTCCCAGTGGGGTCAGAGACCTTGGGATCATGGGGAAAAAATGCCACACGTTTCCTTAAAGAATTGGGTTCCAGACTCATCGACACCACCAGGGACCCAAGGGCAAGCCACTTTCATGTTCCAGCGCCTCAGCGTCGCCCTCCAGAGGGGAAATGCTTGCTGCATACTTGGCTCACGTCCAGCCTCGGAGGAGCTGGAGAAATTCATCATCTTTGATACATTGTGCCAAATTTTATTCATGTATATGTTTTTTTCTGTAAATGTATTTTGTTTATTAATAAATGTTCACCCTAGAAAAAAAACATATATAGGGGGTGGTAGGAGAAGAAAATATTCAAACAGCTCCGGGGGAACCTTGAGTTTTCTCTGAGGTACGTTTATTGTCTTCTTGAGGATGAGGGTCCCCATTCCAGTTATAGAGGTGGTACTTCCCTATATATAATATATATATATATATTTATATATATATGTCGTGGCCGAATGTGTAAAACTTGCGATCTTGGCTTAAATACCCAAGCTCATCTTGCCATATAAGGCAAGCGAAAATTTGTGTATGCAATAATTTCGCAAAAATCATTCTGAACCTAATGAAAAAATATATTTCGTTGTGTTTGTTTATTATTAAATAATTGAAAAACATATCTAAAATATGTTTAGTTGGATTAGGGTAAATTAAATTGCGTTTTTATAATAATGTATAGTAAGTTTTCTGAGATTCTATTGGTGCAAAATTATAAATTTTTTACACACCCGTGATTTAGCATTATTTCCAAAAAGTAGGCCTTAGATTGGGATGTGTGATGTCAGTATCGTCGTTAAGTATATTTATAGATGGGGGTTTTAAGAGAAGTGAATTCTTGGGGAAAAGATGTGCGATTAAAATATAAAGAATTTTAGCATAAAGTGGGAGTTGTCACAGATGCTTTTTGCTGATGACACTGTGCTTTTGAGAGATTCTGAAGTTTCAGAGGATAGTGGACGCGTTTGGGAGGGTTATAAAAAAGGAGGAAATTAAATGTGATCATATAAACAGCGAGGTGATAAGGGTAAAAAAAAAAATTAGTAAGAATGATTAGATATTTGAATGTGTTAATATATTTTAGGGTGGGGCTTCTCGGCAAATAAATCAATGAAAGACGTGGTGAATCGTTTTGAACTGATGAGAAGAAAATGGTGGTGGAGAACTGAGGGGTCTGTGGAGACAAAGAGCATTATCCAGGAAGCGAAAGGAGGAAAAGTATGGAATATAGTGGGACCAGTATAAGTGAAATGTTGTGTCTGAGGGCTATGTGTGGTGTGAATATTCTGCAGAAAATCTGTAACTTTGGAATTAAAGGAGGTGCAGGGTTTCTCTAAGTATTATCCAGAATGCTTGAGGAGAGGTTGTTGAGGTGTTTCGACATTTAAAAGAGGATGGAAGAATAACAAAATGACTAGGAGGGGTATAAATCGTAGTGGAGGGGAAGGGGGGGGAGGTGGATCTTAGAAAAATTTTTAGGGGGTGGATTAAAAGGTTTTATGTGCCAAGT
>NC_069408.1:71635734-71671208 GCF_026875155.1 Cherax quadricarinatus
AGGCCACCACAATAAAATGTTCGTGTAAAGTAATACATTTAAAATTTAATGAATAAACATAATTAAATGCATACTGTACACGACAAATTCCCCAAAAAAGACCGCCTTATATGCCGTATTTTCCGGCATACAAGGCGCACGAGCATATAAGACGCAAAAGACGATGCTTCGAATCAGCTGCAGTTGTAACGTAACGTTAGTAAACAACTGCTAAAGCCTAACACAAAGTCTACCCTTACCCTGACCTTGAACAAACAAGCGCAGAGCATTTGTTCAAAAATTTACAACAAAAATCACTTTTATACTACTAGAGTTTTTAACAATAAAAATGAAAAGGACGAGATTATTGGGTAATGGGAGTTATTTCTTGGGTAGCTTAAGGTAGAGGTCGTTTTTGATAGAACCTGCCTCGCATGGGCCGGTGGGCCTTCTGCAGTGTTCCTCCATTTTTAATGTTCTCTTGTAATTTGGGGTTAAAAATCATATATGATTAAAACCCCAAACAATGAATCATCTACAGCAATTTTAACTAATTTTACGAGTCAACTCTACAGACTAAAGCTATTTCCAGTTATTATCTATAAACAGCAAAACAATATAATTGCTTCTTTAAACTTGTTTTGCATATTATGAGGTTTGAAATTTTAAGAGTTGCTTTGATGTATTTTTGAATTGAAAAACGAAAACAATAATGAAATGATTGAAAATAGTGAAAATAATTATATAATTATTTTTATTTTGCTTTATTATTATTAATTACAGGACTTAGGGTATAATGATAAAAAAAATGGTAAACGATGAGCTCATCATAATTAGGGATCCCTCTTGGTACCTCAGACGGTACCTGATTCTTTTCTTCATCCAACTTCACGATTTTATTTCATTCATAACTCGAGAACGACTCATCGAATCGCCTTCAAATTTTCAACACTTGTGCACGGTAAAGAGAACCAAATGTATGGAATAAATGGCATATTCATCTCCGTTGTGGCCATTGTTATTAAACTCATTCCCAACATCATGTAATGACTTGCATAACAGCTTGAACCTCGAAAAAAAAAATCACAAACATGGACGGAGGTGTAGAGTGAAATTAATTTATTAATTAATTAATTAATAAATTAATTAATGTGAAATTTTTATTTTTCAAATCGCGTGTAATTTTCAGTTGTCCTCTTCTGAACGGCTTCAGTATATAATTCCTGATGTATCTTAGTGACCAGGATAATATCTATCAAGTTTCGTTTGCGTGCTGCTAAATTTGTTGTAGTTTAATGGTGAAAGAAACTTGGTATCATTAGAATACTTATCATAACTGGAGAATGAATCATGTGATCGGCTTCAAATTTTCCCGACAGGTGTGTGTGTGTGGTTTTTCGGTTAACAAGGTTCACACTATTGGTAGGTGCATTAAGTCCCAGTTATACAGTTTTACTGAATAAACATTGATATTCGTATTTCTTGAATAGCAAAAGAATGCTTCTTCAGACTGGCTTCAAATTATTACTGACGATGCAGTTTGCATGAAGAAAAATACAATGCAAGTTTAGTACTAAAAGGTTCAAACTTGAAATTTTTATGAAATAGTAAATAATCTTGGAATATTGAGACATTCATGCAACATATGGGAATCTTTATTGAGGAAACGTTTCGCCACACAGTGGCTTCATCAGTCCAATACAAATCAGAAGGGTGTAAGGAGAGGAGTAGTTTGAGGTAATCAGTCCCTCAGCCTGGAGTCGATGTGATCAGTCCATCAATCTTGTAGAAAGTACAGCATAGAGCCGTAGACGTGGCTTATATACTGTAGTGAGGTGAGGTGAAGTAGGAGGAGGCGGGGTGATAGTGGTTCCATCCACTAGTCTAAGTAGGTCTTCGTCCAAAGGTTGGACAAGTGTTGATGAATTCTTTGTATCAAGATCCCTATGCTGTACATTCTACAAGACTGATGGACTGTACACAACGATCCCAGGCTAGGGGACTGATTACCTCAAACTACTCCTCTCCTTACACCCTTCTGATTTGTATTGGACTGATGAAGCCACTGTGTGGTGAAACGTTTCCTTAATAAAGATTTCCATATGTTGCCTAAGTGTCTCAATCTTGTCGGTGTTTTAAACCATTTATCGCATAAAATCTTGGAATTGTTGGAATTAGATCAATTACTGGAGAATGCCTTTTCCGATCGCCTTCAAACTTGTACCATTAATGGACCCTATTTAAACTGTCACTCTGAGCTGTCTAAATTTCAGTTTCATAATTTTAATCAGTAAATTGTTTCATATGTCATAGCTAGAGAATGCTTCTTCTAATAGTCTTCAAACCCAACATACTGGTATATGTAAGTTGAAAGTATTTTTTATTAATTTTGTACTGTAAAGGTACCAATTTTACTGTTTTATAAATAGCAATTTAAAAAAAAAAATTGTAAATAATGAAGATAATTTTAAATTAAGTTTAAATGAGAAAAGAATAGTGCAAAAAATTAAGAATCAGAGGCTGTATGGTGTTTTTAAATTTTAAGAAGGGAAACTTTCCTATTTTTCGGAACATTCTTAGCAACATTTTCGTTTTTCTTACTAATTTTCGTTTATTCCTTGAGAACGCCATATTCGACTGGCTTCAAATTTTAAACGCTTGTTAAATGTATCATGGGCATGATGCATGGGCCTAATCATGCCCATGATACATTTAACAAGCGTTTAAAAGTTTTAGCCAGTCAAAGAAGGCGTTCTCAAGGAACAAACGAAAATTAGTAAAAAAAAAACGAAGATGTTACTAAGAATGTTCGGAAAAATAGGAAAGTCTCCCCTTCCTTAAATTTAAAAACACCATACAGCCTTTGATTCTTACTTTTTGCACTATTCTTTCCTTAAACGTGGGTGTCCATCCTCAAGGCATTACTCCTAATTCCCCAATTTTATTTCCATTTGATAGGCGAGACAAATTACTCTGTGTGTGATGAAGGTTGTTTTCCAACCTTAATTTCGAAATGTATAGTTTTATTTTTCCTTATTACACTGTTTTTCCTTGATACTGGTGTGGGGGTTGTTGATCTAAGGAACTGGACTTGGAGTTGCCCAGCGACTCTTCCCAAAGAGTTGTAACAGAATGCATAGCCACAATAAAATAAAAAATATCTCTGACATACCATATGTTAGCCTCAAAGTATCTAGGAAAGCCATGCATTACGTCATAATACCTCATTAGTACATACCTCATTAAATCTGACCTAAATTCTGTAGAGATAAAATCTAATTTATCAACAGAAGTTCTGTTTATTCATATCAAATTACTATTCATTCTGTTGTTCTATCTGCAGTATATTTCAACAGTAGAAATAACCACTACAAATGTAACACCAGGTTCTTACAAAAAATTATAGTTCTATACACAAATAACCCGCATTTACAAAGTAACTTTGTAAATGGTCCAAGTCGGACCGAAACGTCGTCGTAAGCTTCTCTCTTTTATGTGCGGGTTATTTGTGTATCGTTCCAGTCACGGTATTGTGCCTTGTTTTTGTTATCTATATTTCTATATTCAGTTAAGCTGCTGCATTCATTATCAAAGATTTGCAAACTATAGCTTTATAGTAATGCCAGAAAAATGCAAACTATAACTTTATAGTAATGTAACGTAAGTAAAGAATTGTTCAAGTAGTTATAAGATGATTTTATAGCTGCCCATAAAGTTCTCCATAACTAATTGTGTCAACTAATCCTATCATTTTTTTAAGCAAAGATTATTAGTACCGCTTTAATATCTCTAATGCGTCATGAGTGCGTACTATGTAAAGTTTTCCCAGTGCACTGTGCGCTCCACGAATGCACTGTGCATGAGGAAAAGTAAACTGCACAGAACCAATCATACTAATTCTTAAAATGCTGCTACTGATAATTTATCGGCAAATAATCCCTCAGTTACGTCAGGATAATACTATTAAATAATATTAAGTAATAATATTAAATAATAATGTAATCAGAGTTAGCACTAAACATCAGCTGCGTCACAGCTTTCTCAAATTTGACATTTTAGACTGATCTGAGTAAGACAAGGAAAAGCTTATCAGTCTCATACTTAGTAATATACTCTGAGCAGCTGCTGTCGTCAGATCAGCAGCATCTGCCAACAGTCTCTCTTGTCATCAAGAACGGATGCAGAGAAAAAGGTCTGTCGGCTGTCGCCCAATTCTCAAAAAACTATCGCCCACACAAATGTCCACTATTACTTTTCCCATATCTCGCATTCCTCATTAGGAAGTCTTGCAACAGCAGTACAAGCTAGGCTTACCATAATCCATCTCTTGTTCTGGATGCATGTTAGAGGTCGTTAACACTGGGATCCCGTTATTAATCATCACTGTTTATAGTATATACGAGTGGACAACATTATCTAGGTCTAGCTCGTCAGTGGTCATAATTGTGTGGATGTACATCAGTTATCAACACTTTCTGGGTGCAAATAAATGGTGGTCATTACTGTGTAAGTGCGAGTGTTCGTAAAGTGTATGGGTACAAGCAGCAGTCATCAATACTTTCTGGGTGTACGTCAGTGATCGTTAATTTTATTTGGATGCATATTAGATGTCGCAAACATTCAGGGTGCAACAGTGATCGTCAATCCTATCTTGGTGAGTCTCAAAGGTCATCACTGAGTGAGCAACAGTAATCATCAATGTTAACTTGTTACGAGTCAGTGGTCATCACCTAGTGAACAGCAGTGATCATTAATACTATCCTGTTACGCGTCAATGGTAGTCAGTACTGATCGGGGGCAAATCAGGTGTCCTCAACGTTGCTAGATACACTACAGTGGTCGACAACACTGTCTCGTGCACACATCACGGGTCGTCAAAACTGTTTGGGAGTACTCCAGCGGTCGTCAGCAATGAGTGTACATCAGGAGTTATTAGGATCGAATTCATGTCGGTGCTCGTCAACGGCGAACGTCAGCGATATAAGTGTTATGAAAAATAAATACGTGGACAATAAAAAAAAGTTTATGAAACACAACTATTAAAAAAACCAAAATAACATTATGAATAATATTGCCAGCAAAGGTGACTTCTCCTGAAAGAACCCAATACTTTGCCCAGTACCTAAACACTAGGAAAACACTACAAAAGAATTGGCTTATACACACAGCATCCACAATAACGTCAATTAGCACCTTTTGCCTGTCAAAGACACAGGGGCCATCTCACAGTCACCACCAACAACAGATGTAGCCCCACTCCACAAAGGTGGCAGCAAAGCAATTGCAAAAAATTACAGACCGATAGCACTAATGTCTCGCATCATAAAAATCTTTGAAAAGCGTCTAAGAAGGAAGACTGCCACCCACTTAGATACCCAAGGCAGCAAGGGTTTACAGCAAGTCGCTCCTGCCTCTCAAAACTAATAGTCCTCTATGACATGGCCATGGATGCTCTGGAGGATAAACAAAATACGTACAGATGTAGTATACACAGATTTTGGGAAAGCTTTCGACAAGCGAGATCACGGTGCAATACCACACAAAATGCATGAAAACAGAATAACAGGAAAAGTGGGTAGATAGATCTATAATTTCCTAACAGAACAGAAAGAGTACTAGTAAAAAGAATAAAGCCAGAAGCGGTTCCAGCGAAAAGCTCTATTCTACAAGGCACAATCCTCGCTCCCTTCCTGTTCCTCATCCTCACATCTGAGATAGACAGAGATGTAAGCCACAGCATCGTGTCCTCCTTTGATGATGATACCCAAATTTTCATGAGTGTCATCCATCGAAGACGCTGCAAATCTCTAAGCGGACATTAACCAAATCGTTAGATGGGCCACGGAAAATATTATGAAGTTCAATGAAGACAAATTTAAATTGCTACGCTATGGAAAACCGGCAAATAAAAACTGTATCGGAGAATAAAATAAATTCCAAGCACACAGTAGAGCGAAAAATTAATGCGAAGGACCTGGGAGTGATAATGTCAGAGAATCTCACTTTCAAAGATCACAACAACGTATCTACTGATAGGACAGATGATGAGAACCTTCAAAACTAGAGATACCAAGCCCATGATAATATACACTTGGAAAAATCCTAGAGGGACTGGTCTCAAATCTGCACTCGAAAATTACTCCCTACGAAAGCAAGACTTGGCAGGCGATGCAGCATCCCCCCCAATGAGAAGAGGAGGCGCTTTGAGTACGCTAAGAGACAACACAAATAGTGTCACGGACCCAAGATTGTTCAACTGCCCCCCCAGCATGCATAAGGGGAATTACCAATAGACCCCTGGCTGTCTTCGAGGAGGAGTTGGACTGGCACTTTAGGTGCCAGTCCAGCTGGGCTGTGGTTTGTACGTCGGTTTACGTGCGGCCAACATTATCATCCAGGTTGATCCGGCCCTGATCCACCGCGAGCTCTGGTCACGGACCTGGCTACAGGGGGCATTGACCCCCTAAACCCCTTCAGGTAGTACCTTATCTGTGGGCGTAAGCACCACAGCAACGCTTTTAATGTGAATAATAAGAGTTATCCGGGAAATGATTTCTTATTTTTAGTAAAGCAAACCTTTTAAGAATAAGAAACTATCCATACTTACCTCTTGCCGTAAAATAACGACAGACATGTTAATATTTCACATCAGTGTTATCCATCACTTTACTATTTTTTATTAGAGTGATAGGTTTTGATGACTAGTTTACGGAATGCATTCCAAACGACAGAAATCACAGAAAAACGCATAGATATGTGCAAAGGTAAACAAACAGAGTGAAAGTGTGTGTTCTGTCTTTTTTTCAGAATTTTTCAACATCAAAGGTTGTAGGGCTGATTGAACAACCACTAGACTTTAATTGGGAAAAAAGTAACTTGTGCATCGCTACACCACGTAATGGTTGGATTAACAAGCTGGACGGCTTTAACCATAGCTGGCGACTGAACACGTTCCTGGGAATGGTGCGGGAAAGGCTCAAAATGGATGAGAAAGAACCGGGAAAGAGTGGAGAGAGAAAGGGGCTGGAAGGATCAGCAGAAATGGAAAGACTTAATGGATTAATGGGATATGGGTTTGAAGATGTACTCTCGAAAATGCAGAACCAATCATAATCTCTCTTATCGAAGGATATTTTTCATAAATCACGTTTTGTCTTCACTTCAGCTTTAGATAAACATTTACTATAAGCTACCAAAGCCCGTGATTAATATGGGGAATTAATATCATTTTCCATTCAGTCAGTTGTTAAAATTTTGCTCTATTAATAAACATCGATAAGGTAACTGAAGAGATACACTCCTAATTCACCAATCACAAGCCTAATAGTTCTTTATCTGATTAAGGCGTGTCTGGAGATATTGTAGTATCTTGAGAGAGAAAACACCATCACGAGAGAATTGTTCAACGTGTATTCAGTAGTAAATCACAGCTAAGCTCTCAGGGTCCGCCTGAGGTGTGCCACTGGGGGACAACTGCTGCTGGTGTCAGTAGACAGTGCAGATGTGTAGCCTAGCACATTGAATATTTTTGTTTCTTTAGTGTGTACACGTGTACTCACTTGTACTCGCCTATGTATACTAAAGTCGATTTTCAGCTTCTGTCCTCTTGAGCCCTAAAGTACTCTATCTTAATATTATGCATGAAATATCTTTCCGCCACACCGCCATCCAGGTCACTGACCAGGTGATTCAAGATGAAGTGATGCTTACTGATCTCTGTATCCAGTGTAGGAACATATGAAAACTGGCAGCGTTTATTGCACTAAATCACAGCTATAAGTGAAGTATAACAAACATATTTGGCAGTTATTTATGTTGACCGAATTATTACATATATAACGCATCAGTCTCAGTCGGTCATCAGTCTGTGTCAGATGGTACACAGATGGCCCGGTGGCCTGGTGGCTAAAGCTCCCGCTTCACACACGGAGGGCCCGGGTTCGATTCCCGGCGGGTGGAAACATTTGACACGTTTCCTTACACCTATTGTCCTGTTCACCTAGCAGCAAATAGGTACCTGGGTGTTAGTCGACTGGTGTGGGTCGCATCCTGGGGGACAAGATTAAGGACCCCAATGGAAATAAGTTAGACAGTCCTCGATGACGCACTGACTTTCTTGGGTTATCATGGGTGGCTAACCCTCCGGGGTTAAAAATCCGAACGAAATCTTATCTTATCTTATCACTTACAGTAGTAGACATAAAGCTGCATATTTATTTAATGTGTTCTTCCTTAATCATTGTGTTGTTTCATTTCAAGCTGGCTAATTTTTATCACTGATTAATAGGAATTCAGCATTTTTTAACCTTCCGCTCTTGAAAAAAGATGGATTTCTCTTTTTTATCCCAGTGTTTTATTAAAACATTCGGTATTAATTATTTGAAAATAACTTGAATGTAAGTTTAGAAAAACTTGGCTACATATCCATCAGCAACAAGAGGTACAGTTATATTCGTCAGCAGTAGTTTTCGTAGTTATTATTTCTGTGTACAAATTTCGTTTAGTGCTTGTTATTTAGGACCCACGGAATGCCCTGCAGGTAAACTCCAGGTAGGTTATGTTTATATTCTACTGCACAGTGTGTAATAGAGCGTTGATGATTGATCTTTCTTGGTTTCTGACTAAAAGTGTATCTACCTACTCTCTGAATATTCTGCTATTTAAGTTTTCTGTTCTGTAGTCTTTCTCGAAATCAGTTTTTTCTCATATTTTTATTTAGATTACAGACGCGTTTAACCAGGTGAAGACTCCGTATATGTCTTGCTTACTCTCTAAGTCTGACATAAGTCGTTTGAATGTCTGGTCATCGCTATCTGTATATACAGATTCCTGATCGTTTTCCTTATGTTCACCAGACACGCATATTTCGCTGTAACTAATCTATCATGGGAGGTTAGTTGGCGTCGTGAGGGCTCTTAAATATAGGAAACGGACCTGACCTCCCCTTCCTTGGACAAAACCATATTGCCTGTCGCTTCCCCAGGCATTGCACGACCAATGTGAATATAGCGCTCCCCTTCCCCGATGGAATTTAATAATAACTGGATGTATCACTGTGACTGCGCAAGCCGAGAAAAACATCCCAGTATTCAATAACCCCAGTTCACTATGCGTTATTTCAAGCTATTGGAATAGCGTAGTGTGGGACATAAGTTTAAAAATTGGTAAATATTGTTGAGGATTTGAGGCTAATCAGAAGAAACATTCATAAGTCAACATATGGAAACTAGTATTTAAATTTATTCAATAAAAATGGAAAATTATGGCATACACAAAATGAACCTAATTCAAACCTTTCCAAGAGACCAAAGACACCAAACATAACACAAATAACCAACATCCTAAAATACACAAGATAACAAGTTTGAAGTCAGTTACAAGTTCTATTCCCAAGTAATCAGGATGAAAGTTGAACCTCAAAAAAAGTCGCGTGAAATGCAAACTTTCTTCCACATGAACGAGCAAACTGGGATTTACCCAGGACAAAATCGTGTCGAAGATTTTTCTGAGCAAGACTGACCAGAGTTTAATTAAATAATTATGTAGTTAATTAAGCGGTTAAATAATAAAGTAGTTAACGAAGTACATAAGGTATTTAACCTGTAAAATAACATGAAATGAGGAAAAGTAAATAAGTTTTATTTATTTAATTAGGGTACATAAGTTTCTTTATACAATTGTTATTAATTCGACCAGATATTTTTGGGCTACAAAAGTACATTGCGAGATTTAAACAATGATAACCAATTGAGGTCAAACACGGGAACTTATTTCTGATCAGACATATACACATACACACACACACACACACACCACACACACACACACACACACACACACACACACACACACACACACACACACACACACACACACACACCCCACAAAGAGAAAGTACAAAGATGCAAGGAGGAACGAGAGGCAAAGATGGAGATGAGCAGGAGAACCCAGAGTCAGGTGGAAGAGCAAATACTGTTAATACAACCTCCCTCAGAACCACCCACACAAGGACTTCAACCACGACAACCCTAATGCGGCCAAACAATCTAACCCAAACCCCCACACTGAACCCTCTGCCCCCACCCCCTCATCACAAACTCCACCCCTACAGCATCCTCCCATAGTTCTCCGCCAGGTCTCCTGCTCCCCCAACCCCAACGTTCTCCCCAGACCACAGTTAGAGAAAAGAAGTTAAAGGTTTGGTATATGAATGTGGATGGAATAAGAACTTGGAGGAATGGTATAAAAGAATCAAGGAGACGTCCCCAGACATCATAGCAGCCACAGAAACGAAACTCACCAGGATAACATACGCAATCTTCTCACCTGGATATCAGATTCTGATGAAAGAGAGAGGGAGCAGAGGGGGAGGAAGAGTTGTACTGCTCATTAAAAACAGATGGGAATTCGAGGAAATGGAAGGAATGGACGATATTTGCAAAAAGGACTACATAGAAGGTACAATTCAGTCTGAGGGACATAAGGTAGTCATTCAGTGATGTATAACCCACCACAGAACTGCTGGAGACCAAGAGACGAATATGAAGAGAGCAACAGAACAATATTGGACACACTACCCGAGGTGGCCCAGAAGAGCTCACGTGGGTAGAGCAAAGTTACTAGTTATGGGCGATTTCAGTAACAAGGAAATTGATTAGGAAAACCTTGAGTCACATGGGTGTCCCGAAACATGGAGAGCCAAGATGATGGATGTGGTACTGGAAAACACATGGATCAACATGTTAGGGACACTACCAGAGAGAGAGGGGAGGATGACTCCGCAAGATTGGACCTCGTGTTCACCCTGAGTAGCTCAGACATTGAGGGCATCACATGTGAAAGGCTCCCCTAGAGCTAGTGATCACGTGGTACTGAGCTTTGAATACATAGTAGAGTTACAAGTGAAGAGGGTAACAAGAGTAGGATGGGAAAAGCCAAACTACAAAAGGGAAGACTACATAGGTATGAGGAACTTCCTGCAGGAGGTTCAGTGGTAAAGAGAATAGGTAGGAGAGTCAGCAAACGAAATGGACTATGTAACAACAAAATGCAAGGAGGAAGAGGAAAGGTTTGCTCTCATGGGCAACAGAAATAATTGGAAGACCAGAACAAGCCCTTGGTTTACCCGAAGGTGTAGAGAGGCAAGAACTAAGTGCACTAGAGATTGGAAAAAGTACAAAAGACAAAGGGCCCTCCCCCCTCTCTCTCTCTTCTAATACCCTCCTCTTTCCCCCTCAACATCTCTGTCCACTTTCGCCACTGTCTCCTCCTCAATCTCTCTCTCGCTTCCTATCTTTTCCCCTCTCCCCCCTCCGCTACACACACACACACACACACACACACACACACCACACACACACACACACACACACACACACACACACACACACACACACACATACATACACACACCCCTACACAACCACAAATGGGGTGAGTATAACACCAGGCACGTCTCTTGAGGAGCACATCAACCAAATAACTGGTGGAGCATACAGGCACCTAGCAAACCTAAGAACAGCATTTCGACATCTCAATAAGGAATCGTTGAGGACCCTGTACACCGTGTATATTAGCCCTGTATTTAAGTATAGAGCACCAGTATGGAACCCACACCCAGCGAAGCATGTAAGGAAACTAGAGAAAGTGCAGAGGCTTGCAACAAGACTAGTCCTGGAGCTAAGGGCCATGTCCTACGAGGAGAGGTTAATGGAAATCGACCTGACGACACTGGAGGACAGGAGAGAAAGGGGGGATATGTTAACGACATATAAAATACTGAGAGGAATCGACAAGGTGGACAGAGACAATATGTTTCAGAGATGGGACACAGCAACATAGGATCACAGTTGGAAGTTGAAGACTCGGATGAATCACAGGGATGTTAGGAAGTACTTCTTCACAGTCACAGAGTTGTCAGGAAGTGGAATAGTTTGGGAAGTAATGTAGTGGAGGCAGGATCCATACATAGCTATAAGATGAGGTATAATAAAGCTCATGGAGCAGGAAGTGAGATCTAGTAGCGACCAGTGAAGAAGCGGGACCAGGAGCTATGAATCGACCCCTGCACCCACAACTATGCGAGTACACGCGCGAGCGCGGACACACAAACACACACACAAACACACAGGGGGCCAGGAGCTGAGTCTCGACCCCTGCAACCACAATTAGGTGAGTACACCTGAGGAAGCATGTAAAAATATAATGTGCAGAGGCTTGCAACATAATTAATCCTGTAGCTAAGGAAAATACATCTAGTAGAAATTCAGTGAACTTCACCTGATGATGCAAAAGAATAGAAAAACTAGAGGAGACATGACAACGACATAAATACTCAGAAGAACTGAATTGCGAGCAAGAAAAGATTGTTAAAGAGATGGTTACGGAGTACACAAGGTATTACAGAAAACATCTTCAGGTTCAGGGCGGTTAGGATTTGTAATGACCGGACGAAGGAGTAATATTGGCAGACTCAATACGCATTAAAATTATGCATTTATAGGACCACGAGTTTAGGAGGGATTCAGTAGTGTTACTGACAGCTAAGAGGTGACACTAACAAAATGACAGGAGTTCATAAGTACACAAAAACCTTTTAACAGAGCAAAAGCAGATGTCTTGCTTCACAAATATAATTCATCCCTTATTCTTCTTCCTGGATACTCCTCCCCTTCCTCAAACCTTATGCTCCCTCATCCTCTAAATTGCTTTAATCATACCCTCTCCTGTTCTTTAGTCTGACCTTTCCATTTTACAGTCCTTCTCCCCTTCCCTGTAGACCTTTCATCCCATCTAACAGAATTCATTATGAAGCTCATAGAGCTAGAGCATGACAGGGAGGTTAGTGCACAGTGTAAGAATTTACACTTTGCCAAACTTGTTCATAAGTAAGAAACCTGCTAGCGTATATATAAAGTTGTTCCATCTGGTAAACTTGAGTACACATCAGTAGGAAACTGGATATTCTGTCGTAGGAGGAAACGTTACTCAACAAGTAGGGTGAGCTTTAAGACATGTGAGGACAGAAAAAATGATAGACATGTCAACTGGCAGAACGTTATGATGTCCGAGTAGCCCCACTTCACTTCAGCCCCACTAGCCCCACGTCACCTCAGCCCTACTAGCCCCACTTCACTTCAGCACAATTATAACCCACACCTTAGTAAGGCAACTGAATATGCTACCTGCAAATACAAGGAAAACAAACTGCCAAACACTACAATGAGTCTTCCCAACAAACTGAAAGTCATTAGAAGCATCAACCAGCTCTTAACCGTAAACACAGGCCGGCGCAACAACCTAACCTCAGCGGTGAAAATGTCGTGTCTGAGGGCGATGTGTGGTGTGAGGTTACTAAAAGTATTATTCAGAGGGCTGAAGAGGGATTATTGAGGTGATTCGGACATTTGGAGAGAATGAAACAAAATGGGATGATTTGGAATGTGTTTAAATCTGTAGGGAAGGCTGGGAAGGGGTCATCTTAGGAAAAACTAGAGGAACGGGATAGAGAAGATTTTTTATGCGATAATGTTAGATACGAGTGGAGGCATTTTGTTTTTATGACTTGACGTGCTGTTGGAGTGCGAGCAAGGTAACATTTGTGAAGGGATTCAGAGAAACTGGTTAGCCGGACTTGAGTCCCGGACGTGTGAAGTACAGTACCTGCACTCTGAAGGAGGGGTGGGGATATTTACAGTTTTGAGCTATAGTATCGGCGCGCCTCTAGTATAACAGTAGTGGAGTGAGTGATGGTGGAAGTGTTTCTTCTTTTTCTGGTCATCCTTCCTCGGTGGGACAAGGCTGTGTTAAAATAAATCAAAATCTTATTTACTGATTATTTCTTAATTTTATTCGTCAAGGAACTTTTATTCGACGTGGACTAAGATCTTTGTTAGGTCAGTGAAAGTAAAAAATTGACATAAATGTATAATAAAGTAGCATTATTACGTAATCTTAATTCCTTCAAAGTAAATCTTTATTCATTCAGTGGTAAATACATTACATAAATACTTTACATAAGGTAACATTAAGAAAAAACACGGTACGATACCCTAGCAAATGTTACATCATTATACCAACAAAATATTATATCCTCAGTTATTAGCATTAATAAAAACGTACTATATTGTTTTAATCCTACAATTTTCTTAAGTAGTTTAGGTATTTATATACATTGACTCTTATCTCGTAACTTTAAGGATCTCTATTCCCTTATCTCTACACTCCTTCGCAAATTTCCCGCTCTTCCCCAACACCATTATCTTCTTCCACTTTCTCTAGCCATTTTCTCTTCCCACACCTGTCCTCCCCATCACCACTTAGTTCCCCACACCGTCCTCGAACCCTCTTGGTCTCGTGCCATTCGGGTCTCAAATAAAAATCGATACTCAGTCACCCGGGACACATGCCTGCGAGAGTTCACCTGACACGGAATTTCGGTGAGCGCGACACCTCTTACTTCCGATGTAAATGCATCAGTTCCTATTTCCCCACTTTCCTTCCTTCCTTCCTTCCTTCCTTCCTTCCTCCCTTCCTCCCTCCCTTCCTCCTCCCTCTCCTCCCTCTCTCTCTCTCCCTCTCTCCCTCCCTCCCTCTCTCCCTCCCTCTCTCCCTCTCTCCCTCCCTCTCTCTCTCCCTCTCTCCCTCCCTCTCTCCCTCCCTCTCTCCCTCCCTCTCTCCCTCTCTCTCTCCCTCCCTCTCCCTCCCTCTCTCCCTCTGTCTCTCCTTTTCTCTCTCTACAGAGTTTAACAAGGTTAGGTTAAGGATTACTAACTTTATTAACAAGTTAAGGATTCTTGACATGCCAAGAGCTGTTACCTACATCAGCTCATTTGAAAGCATTTTAATTATGAAACATACAAGTAGGGAACAGGATGAAGTCGGAGTCATCTGTGGGCCAGCATTTTCGTTTGATCAACTGACTTTATCTCGTTGACATTATAATGCTGTACGAATGTGTTCCATACTCGAGTCATCCTGAGAATAAATGATCTCAGATTAAGTAATGTTCTGGAGAAGGGTACAACCAGAGTGAAGTTGCTACTTTCTGCCCGTCTTGTGGTAACGAAGCTTGCTTCTCGCTGTCTTCGAAGTGGAGCTAACTCTTTCTCTCTCTCTCTGAATATGGTAAAGGCCATCAATTTTCTAGTTTTTTCCCAATATCAGATATTCCTGTAAATTCCATTCAACAAAGATTTTTTTCAGATAATCTTGCCACAAAGGACCAAAGGACTAGAGATCGTCTTAAGATATTTCAAGTTGGGAAATGACTGGTATCAAGGCTAATCTTAAGTTTTGTCTGTATTTCTCTGGGTTAACATAAATAAAGGTTAATATACGTCCATGTAATCACACAAATGATAGTAGCGATAGTACTTTGAACTTGCTCATCAGTAAAGGAGCTGCCGCAAAATTCATTCTTAACAGTTTAAATCTCACGACTCAATCTTCATTCGCACTAAAAATCAAACGCCTTGCATAGCCCGTAATTTTAAAAATTTCGCTATTAACCACATCTAGCATCCTAGTCACTCGTGACTAGAAAAAAACAATTTTTTTTTAATCATTTCCATCACATCTGTTATAGAAGGCAACATCTTGGGGTTTTGCTACTGGAAATTCTTCAACATTTGTAAATGTTGGGGAGGACTTGATCTACTTACACTAATGGGTTTCTTCACAGGTGACTCCACCTTCTGCTGCTTCAACTCTCCTCTGTCAGTGGTACTGTGTAATATACTGTTATATCCGTGACGTCACAGCTAGTCACTGAGCCTATAAAGTAACGGGAATAATAGTATACTACATAGTACTACTGACAGTAACGGATATAACAGTATACTGTGTAGTATACTGTTATATCCGCTACTTTATAGATAGGCTCAGTGAACTGAACAAAGGCTGGCCCAGAGGAACTCGTGACGTCACAGAAAGAAGTCACAAACAGGTCCGGTGGCCTCGCAGACCATTGCAGAGGTCACCGGACCTAACTTTTTGTGACTTCTTTCTTTGGGTGTACGTGAAGAGCACAATTTACATACCAGCACTACCTGCAACCCTGGAGGAACTGAAAATTTCGATCACAGAAGCAGTTCGCATAACACCAGATATGCTGCCGAGCGTCTGGACCGAAATGGACTATCACATCGATGTTTACCGAGCAACCAGAGGGGCGCACATTGCCTTTAATACTACCCTATACCACATGAAACAATGTAATCCTGCATCTGAAGCTACTAACTGTGAAACATTATTACAGTAAAGTTACATGTTATACTTGTTTGAGATCAGGGAATGTTTTTGTGGTACTCTGTATTTATTAAGATTGATGGACTGAGCACACTGATTCCTTGATGAGGGACTGATTACCTCAAACTACTACTATTCTTCCACCGTTCTCTGTATTGGAGTGAAGAAGCCAATGGCTGGAAAAACGTTTCTACAGTAAAGATTCACAAAAGCTGTATAAGTACCTGTTACTTCTCTTAGTGACTCTTAGCTCTCACTTCGACTGTTCGCTAGTACATGGGGAAACATTGCTGAATTATAATAGACTCTCTAACTCTTAACTTACCATTAAGACTCTCCTTAACACACATTAAAGTTGTTTTAAAATGGAAGATAGTGAGTGAGGAGAGCGCCACACTCTTATTAAACAGAAATTTATTGAAATCACTGGGTTCAACACTTAATTTATGTGTGACACTGATATTAATCATTACAAATTTATTGTACTATCTTCGAAAAATCCTCTTCCTCTAGGATCGTCAGAGTACCTTTTACGGTATTACGTGTTGTACATCGTGCATCGTCTACATACATAATCATCAAACTTGTTTATCAACTACAATCGTACTCGAAAATCTCATCAAGAATTTTGCAACATTGTCGTTAACAAGATTCTAACAACTCAAATCTGATATAATGAATCATATCATCGACAATGTCTTAACATATCACACAGCATCCTCATTATCTCTCAAGAAACTCTCTAAGATTTCAAACTAACCTTCTAATAATCTTAAAGTCCTCCCTAATATCATTAGAGTCACCACCTATATTACAAATACTACAATCATTATATCATTATAACTTATGTCAAAAAATCTACAGAAATAATTATGTACTATCAAGGGATATCACAGTGACGTCTCAATTGCGAAACTTCATTTATCATCATTTAAATTCATATCATTGAAAATTTCGGATCAAATTCGTGAAAAATGCAACTAACAGCCATATATATATATATATATATATATATATATATATATATATATATATATATATATATATTATATATATATTATATTATATTAAAATTACCTTCATGATGATAGGTATTGAGACATAAATGTGCATCACACAGACTCACGAGTCTCCCAAATTGAGAAGTTGTTTCACTTTTGTCATGTGAAAATAAGCGAGGTTCCCAAAAATTAAACTAAGCTCTGTTAATGTGTTTACGAATTCTCTCTAAAACACATTGTAATTTGGTCACAGCCAAGATTCTCATTGCTTTAAGTCTGTGTCATGGCTTCATGCTGCTGTTTCCGGTCTGAGCGTCTATCTGCTACATCCGGTGTACGAATACTGAGACATGTACAACATGTGTCTCAGTTTTCATCTTGTCGATATTGTATACCATTCTTGTACTTCCGGTGTAAGAGAAACTTACCATATCACTGGGGAAAATTTATCTTAATCTGATTATGACAAGTCTATCATGAACATGGGGGTATCGTATTTGTCCTACAGTTACCCCGATTAAACTTATCTTACCAATAACTTAAATCATTCCATTTGTACTAGCCTTGCCTCAACAAGGCTTATTTTTTCCTAACTGGTCATTACCTTTCATTATCCCAGTAAATCCACATTACCCAACCTAACCTGACTAATTTCAGTCTAATATTCCTCTCCACAACCAAATGTTACACTGAAATTGCTCCATATTTCTCTTAAATTTGATGATTTAAACATTTTCCTCATATTTCTCTTGTCTAACAAAAGTGTTAGCCCTTGTCGAATAAAATTATGAAATGTACGAGAAATATAATTATATGCTAACTAAAAATACACGTTGGCCAGTAAAGGTTTAGCGGAACTTTGCCTGACTGAATCAGCCAAATACTTATGAACTCCAATGGTTACATATGTTAAACAATAGCCAGTGACTGAATACGTTAAAAAAATAACCATTAGTCTAACATTAAAAAAAAAATACCCAGTACAAAATACATCCACAGGATGGTCTACCCACCAGACTCCTGTTGCATCCTATGATCTATATCTTCCCATTCTGCTCATCCTCTTAATTATTTTTCCACACCTGTTTTGAGAGGTCTCAATTATCATGGTATGGCCCTTCTCATTTACGTTCCCGAAGTCTCGTATCTCTGCTGTTTATGCCTGCAGTTTTAAATGCACTCTTGTAGTGCTGCCCACTGCACTGATGGTTCCCAGTACTGTGATGTTGTGGGATTCCCGGCTGTTTCCTGTGGATGAGAGCGTGATTTAGAGATGCTTGCTGGAGAAAGTAGGCATTTCCATGCAGTTATAAACACTAGGTTGCTATTATCTGCCTTTCTTGTATATACGCATTTTTTCCTTTTTGATAGTTTCTGATTTCTAAAATAAGTTACAAGTAATGTAGAGATTAGAGTCATCACATACCAGAAGTCTGTCTCTGTATTAACACTGACAAGTGCGTATTTATTGCATTCACATGTCATCGTCCATTGCGCTCAACACTGGTTCGACTGCATAACAAGCAAGCTCAAAGAAATCTTTCTTTCATTGAGATCCTTTACTTTCTGGTGTTCAGGTCAAAGAACTTGCAGATTCTGAAGCTGTGAATGTTGTGAACAGCACGTTCTGAAAATCAGAACATTCTGATTTCTGTCAAGGAGTTTCCCTTCCCAAATTACTTTCCAGTATAATCTCAGTGCATCCAGAATGACTGGAAAAGTTATGGGTGACCAACAGGCTACATCTATTCGCCTCTGTCGAGAGTGAGAAAGAGAACTGTCACGTTTATAGTTTATATAACGTGCACACGAGCCTCAGACATGCATGCAGAGAAGCCTGATACTTCTCCACGAGAGCCGTCAGTTGTTGTTGACAGTCAAACACCTTTTGAATGTTTGTTCATTTACGCCTTCCTTCAGTGGCCCGAAGCCCTCACTCTTTTTGCCTTTCTCTCATGAAACCCAACTCTCAGTTCAGTCTCTCTGATTTTTTGGGCTGTGAATTATTAAGGAGGTTTCACCATTCTTTCGACTGATATCAGCATTCATTAATCTTGTATTACTAAAGTTAGTGAGTGAATTTTTACAAGTATAATGATACAGAGGAAGACAAAATAGAAACAATGAAATACTTTTTCTCCGAGGATGATGGACTGATTATATCATTTCCTTTCCACTGCTCCCTTCGTATTTGACTGAAGACGCCTCCTGTGCTAAGCGAAACGTTTCTTCAATAAAGATATCCCATCTGTAGCACGTGTGTGTGTTAATCTGTAAATTTAATATTTAATCTTCCAAATAAAAACTAAACTAAAGTTCAATGAAGCGCAGATTCCTTGGGCATTTCGTTTAGTAGGTATTTTCTCTATTTACCCCATTTTATATGATTTATGACTTTCCACCCC
Source organism: Cherax quadricarinatus (assembly GCF_026875155.1). Taxonomy (NCBI): domain Eukaryota; kingdom Metazoa; phylum Arthropoda; class Malacostraca; order Decapoda; family Parastacidae; genus Cherax; species Cherax quadricarinatus. The sequence goes on from NC_069408.1 coordinate 71,655,368, forward strand.
GGTCTTATTCAGACGAGTTTAATATGTGGACCAAAAAAAAAAATCCTCTGCATTTTAAACGGCTAAATAAAGAAAATAATTATATTTTTACGTAGGATCTGTATAAGTAACTTCTGTTCCTGTGTTCACGTGTATGAGGACTGTAATATTAATTATTAAAGAATCTGCTGTGTTTTCGTTCAATTTGCTGAGTAAACTGTATTAAGAAGAAATGACTGGCGACAACTTGGGTGAAATGGAAACAAATGCATTCACTTAAGTCAGGGAATGTAGTCGTATTTATTTCCCTCTTACCGAGTGTTCCACACACAGTTGCATCACACAGCCTGTGAATAACACACAATGACGATTCGTAATCAATACAAGATAAGAATCCAACGTTCGAGGTGGACCGGTTTTACCTGCCTCTCACTCTTTACACTGAAGTAGGTAGTCTTATGCTATTATGGTATAGTTTATATTTTACTTCAGAATATAAACAGGTGAGTAATCGGTCCTCTCGCTGCTATTTTTTACACAGTAGATCTCCCACTTCTGTGGATTTAACAACGTAACTCATCAATTGTTTAAATTGATCTATCGCTCCAATGATTTAAACACATCTCTCATCAGATCTTTAAAAGGATGATCTATCAACAGTTGTTTAAATGGATGATCTCTCACTCCGAGGGTTTGAGAAAATGATTTCTCTGGGCTAATGTTTAAGCAGGTGATTTCTTATTAGCTATTCTATGGCGTACGTATTTATACTGTAACATGGGCACGTGCCTCATTTTGACGCAAATTGTTTTGAAAAATGGGGCTGCATTTGCAACAATTATACCTGGCTCATTCTGGTATTCACACACTTTACATGATGAAGCTTCACAGTGTAATAAACACCCATTAATGGGAGTTCAGTACCCCCAGAATTAATATTGAGGTCAATTTCAGATGCCTTTTAACTTTAGACATTTTTTTTTAGGCTGCCATTAAGTGTTAGATCATCAGGGCACTAAGTGACATCATATTATTATAATCAAGGGAAAAATGCTAAACCCGTAGGATTATACAGCGCCTGAGGGAGGGGGAGGTTTGTGGAAGGCATTCAGGGTTAATTCAGGGAATTGGAGAACAAATCATTAATTTTAATTATCGTATATTTGACGTATATTTGAGTCGTTCTTTGAATTTTTTCTTCTTCTTAAGTTTCGTCTTTAGTTTGATCAAATCTCGAGAAGAATTCATCCAATCGGCTTCAAATTTTCTAGGAAGGAATAAGGCAAGTGGGGCAAGATTTACGAAACTATTGGTACGGGCAGGTGTCGTGTACAAGAGCCATATAAACAATTCCAAGTAAACCATACCACGGGCGGGGTTAGAACCCGCGACGGTCTGAGTTTTGAGACTGATTTCGGGTTCTAACCCCGCCCTTGGTATTATTTGTTTGCAATTGTGTCATTACGATATCGTGAGTAAACAATTCCAAGAATGGGTCCCATAGCTTTCAAGGCTGCTTCTGCCTGCCTTTAAACACTCAAGAAAGGTGCATCCTACTTTAGCTATGGAGGAGAGGGAAATTAAAGTGTCTACGAGTATTGTCATTTTTGTGTGTAAAAGTGTCAAATTTTTATTCACATTAAGTCCTGGAAAGGAAAATTCTTATATAGCTGTTTATTGAATGTGGGAATATTTGTCAATGTTCTGCCATATTTAAAAAAAAATAGATTTTTTGGAGTCCATACAAAATATAAAGAATGCCTCTTCTAATTGCCTTCAAACTTTTAAGGTTGATGTGTATTCCTGAACGAAAGGTTAATGTTATTTTTATCCTGTATTTAAACCCAAATTTGCCAATTGTATTAAATATTATGTGATATTGATGTCTTTTCAACCTTAAAATATCTAGAGATACATTTTATAAAAGGCTTCAAAATATTAACGCTGATTTATTTGATAAAATGGAAAATACCCAATAAGTTTAGTCAGTGTAAGTGGACATAAGAAAATTAAATATTATTAAAAAATCTGGAATCGTTAGATTACTGAAGAATTACTTTTCTCTTGCTGGAAATTACTTTGGGAATTTTTTGCAGTGATGCTTAGCTGCGTAAATTTAAATATTGTAATTTTACAGTATTAAATAAATTTATTTCTATTTAATAACTGGAGAATGAATCCTCTGATCGGCTTCTAACCTTAAACATTTATGTGTCTTTAGAGGTATGATTTTTGCATTGATTTTGGGTTGTGTACGAACCAGTTTGCAATATTTTTTCTTAAAAAGAGTGCAATCAATTTTAAATAAAATTGCTGAGAATAGAAATCTAAAAAAAAAAATATTGAAATGGCTAAAAAAAAAAAAAACCTGCATTTGATGGATATGTAGACGCGGATTTAGACATGCAAAGCCCCTAGAGAAACTATATTTAGAGGCCCACTTTTGACGGCCCTTCGTATATAACGATTTTTTTTATCTGAAAAATTAAAATGTTTAACAAAAAATGAGAACTTCAAAGACTATTTTCATTTCAGAATCGAATGAGTTTGAATAAGAAACAAATAAACATTTATGGTGGCATTGAGATCCTGCACACTCACACACAGTCACACGTTTGATATAAGCATGACTAGCAAATAGGAGTGTAAGCAGCTGCTTATGGTCTTCCCTGGCCAATGCATGACATCATTGCCTCCTTATCTTCATCAATACTTAGCAGCCCCCCTCCATTTTCCAGTACCTCCAAAGCTCCATCAAAAATTCCACCTATTTTCAACTGTTCAATCCATTTGTTCCCTCTCATTGGTAAATCCGCAATGGGATTTTGTGCAATGACTGGAGAACTGCATCGTCTGCTCCAAATCAAACTTTCGACATCAGTGTCCTTTATTAAGACTCAAACATTATATTTTAATGGGCTTTGTAGTCATTACTTGGCTTATTGTTTTAATGAAAAAAAAAAACCTTGTCAAACTGAAGCAATAAAAGGCCTTGAAAAAATTACAAGCCATTTACTTCTCCTTCAGCTCCATTTAGTAGTTCAGGGAATACTATTTTTTTTATCATAGACTTTCAAAATATATTAAATATAAATATTAAGTTCCAAAACTATTTATTACTTTTTCTCAGTTCTTTATTCTGGTGTGAATATTTTTCATTGTTTGACTTCCATTAGGAGAGATCTATAGATTCGTCTGATATAAACGTGCGAACGAACCCCTCGTCAAAAAATATTTCGGTTTTGACCTCGCGAATAATATTTCTATTTTAAGCTGACAGTTTTCAATAAACTCTATGGAACAGCATGCAAGTTTGGGCAAGAGATCAGCATCACCAGTTATACCCTCACATATACAGTATATACATATGAACATGTATTCATACATATACATAGGCACGCAAAAACACACATTCATTCACATACATATACACCTGTATATATTGACTCATGCATACATATGCACACATACAGGTATAGATATGCATATTTACATATGCACATATGTATATATGATCACAAATGCATCATTATATATATATATAGACGCTCATATATATAGTAATACATATTGACACACAAATACACAGAGGCAAATAAATACATACACATACTTCCCCTCATGCGTGCATACACAGAACTGTAAATAGATACATCCATGCGCATGAATACTTACACTCGTACACCTCCATATACATACGCACATACATACGAAACATACGTACACATATACAGATGCATATTTATCCTCGAGTTTTTCTGCGTTAGAATTTTATCTAGATTTTTTTTTATTAACGATTCATCTCGCGATGGTCATTCAGCACTGTTAACTACTGTCACCGGAAAAGTGTGGCTTATACTGCTCGGTGTTAATATTTTCGCTTCTTTATGGACGGAGGGACCTGGGGATGATTCTACCAGACATTACAAGCAACAGCCTCCTGTCTGGTCTCTTCATCGCAGCTGCACACTGTCTCGTGTCAACGATGGTGCAAGGTCTCGTCTCCACAACAGTATATGGTCTCCTCTCTAAGACCGACCATTGTCTCATTTTCACAAGTATACACGGTGTCGCCTATAACCGTACACGGTCTCTTCTAAATGGCCGTACACGGTCTAGTCTCTAAGATGATGGACGGTTTTGTCTACCCGACCATAAGAACCCGTGTCTTCACTGCCACGCAAGGTCTCGTCTCCATGACCTTTCCCGGTCTCCTCTGTCAAGAGTAAACAAATTAACGTGTTGACACACTGTTAGGAACATTCATCAACAACTGCCTCCATTACTTCTTACGTAATAAGACAGCAATACAGCAGTGTTGGAACATTAGCCTCGGCTCTGGCTTATACGTGCCCACTGACAGGATGGTAGTCACTTGCTGCTGGATCAGCCAACTTTAACTACAAAATATTCACAATTCTCTCTGAGTCATCATTACAAGTTATATCACCTAATGTCTCATCACTATGTACCTTTATTTTCACTATGTCTTATGGTGCTTTGTTATATTTATTTCCTGTAGTAAGCATAAATCAACTTCTTAAAAAAACACGAATCACCATACTTTACTTCACTACAATATCGTATCACGTGATTATGTTTATTCACTCTTAAAATAATTATAAAGTATTTCTTAAAATCTTTCGTAACATAAATAGAGCTTTTAATTATCCTTAATTATCATAATTATCAGTGTTATTGCATCTTCAATTATTGTCATTTTCTTTTTCTTAATCATAATTTATTATAGTTATTAATACCTATACAGTTTTTATCATACATATTTGGAACATTTTTTTTACAAATATTTATATGTCGTGCCTAATAGGTAAAACTGGTCAGTTAGCAAGAACTCATTTAAAATTAAGTCCATTCTAAAAATTTCTCTAATACATTTAAAGATATATATTTTTTATTTATGCTAGTATAAAAATGATTTTGTACCAAAAGAACCTTAGGAAACTTGCCTAACCTTATTATAACAAGCAAATTTAATTTAGCCTAATTCAACTAAATGTTATTTATACAAGTTTACAACAATTTATCAATAAACATACACAATGAAATATATTTTTTTCATTAGATTCAGAATGATTTTTGCGAAATTATTGCATGCACAAATTTTTACCTGCCCTATTCGGCAAGAAGTGCGTTGCTGTTTAAGCCAAAATCGAAAGTTTTACTTTTTCGGTACGACATATATATCTGCAGAACCACTGTGAAAAAATAGTGAACTTCCAAGCTCTTTCGTGATTTTTCACATGTATTTATATTGTAATCTTGGATCATAACTTTTCCCGGTTTGATCGAAATAAACTATCATTTTTTTTACTGTATCAAGATTTTTAAATAAAAATTTGATTTTAAAATTCTTAAGTAGAGAAGGTAAATCAAGAAAGTTTTATAAAAAATTATAGTGTACATAAGAACAGCTATTTGTTAGTTTTCTGTAAATTTTAAATTTAAAGTCATTGTTACCCTTAATAATTAATACATCTAGAAAAAGGCAATAAGTTATTTTCTCCCAACTTAACAGTAAAATTTACGCAATGAGCTAAACTATTTAATTTAACAGGGAAATGGTTTATTTTCTTTGGCATTAGACATAAAACATTAACATATCTGTACCACTTAGTATAACGTCATATTCTCCTCCAGCTTCTCTGAGGCTGGACGCGAGTCATGTATGCAGCAAGCATTTACCCTCTGGATGGTCACACTGAAACCTCAGAAAATATTATATATATTGTAGGTAGTAGGTTGGTAGACAGCAACCACCCAGGGAAGTACTACCGTCCTGCCAGATGACTGTGAAACAAAAACCTGTAACTGTTTTGCATGATGGTAGGATTGCTGGTTTCTTTTTCTGTCTCATAAACACGCTAGATAACAGGGATATCTTGCTACTCCTACTTGCACTTTGGTCACACTTCACAGACACGCACATGCATATATATATATACATACATCTAGGTTTTTCTCCTTTTTCTAAATAGCTCTTGTTCTTTTTTATTTCTTCTATTGTCCATGGGGAAGTGGAAAAGAATCTTTCCTCCGTAAGCCATGCGTGTCGTATGAGGCGACTAAAATGCCGGGAGCAATGGCTAGTAACCCCTTCTCCTGTATACATTTACTAAAAAAGAAGAAGAAAAAAATTTATAAAACTGGATGCTTAAATGTGCGTGGATGTAGTGCGGATGACAAGAAACAGATGATTGCTGATGTTATGAATGAAAAGAAGTTGGATGTCCTGGCTCTAAGCGAAACAAAGCTGAAGGGGGTAGGAGAGTTTCAGTGGGGGGAAATAAATGGGGTTAAATCTGGAGTATCTGAGAGAGTTAGAGCAAAGGAAGGGTAGCAGTAATGTTAAATGATCAGTTATGGAAGGAGAAAAGAGAATATGAATGTGTAAATTCAAATTATGTGGATTAAAGTAAATGTTGGATGCGAGAAGTGGGTCATAATAAGCGTGTATGCACCTGGAGAAGAGAGGAATGCAGAGGAGAGAGATTTTGGGAGATGTTAAGTGAATGTATAGGAGCCTTTGAACCAAGTGAGTGAGTAATTGTGGTAGGGGACCTGAATGCTAAATAGGAGAAACTTTTAGAGAGGGTGTGGTAGGTAAGTTTGGGGTGCCAGGTGTAAATGATAATGGGAGCCCTTTGATTGAACTTTGTATAGAAAGGGGTTTAGTTATAGGTAATACATATTTTAAGAAAAAGAGGATAAATAAGTATACACGATATGATGTAGGGCGAAATGATAGTAGTTTGTTGGATTATGTATGGTAGATAAAAGACTGTTGAGTAGACTTCAGGATGTACATGTTTATAGAGGGGCCACAGATATATCAGATCACTTTCTAGTTGTAGCTACACTGAGAGTAAAAGGTAGATGGGATACAAGGAGAATAGAAGCATCAGGGAAGAGAGAGGTGAAGGTTTATAAACTAAAAGAGGAGGCAGCTAGGGTAAGATATAAACAGCTATTGGAGGATAGATGGGCTAATGAGAGCATAGGCAATGGGGTCGAAGAGGTATGGGGTAGGTTTAAAAATGTAGTGTTAGAGTGTTCAGCAGAAGTTTGTGGTTACAGGAAAGTGGGTGCGGGAGGGAAGAGGAGTGATTGGTGGAATGATGATGTAAAGAGAGTAGTAAGGGAGAAAAAGTTAGCATATGAGAAGTTTTTACAAAGTAGAAGTGATGCAAGGAGGGAAGAGTATATGGAGAAAAAGAGAGAGGTTAAGAGAGTGGTGAAGCAATGTAAAAAGAGAGCAAATGAGAGAGTGGGTGAGATGTTATCAACAAATTTTGTTGAAAATAAGAAAAAGTTTTGGAGTGAGATTAACAAGTTAAGAAAGCCTAGAGAACAAATGGATTTGTCAGTTAAAAATAGGAGAGGAGAGTTATTAAATGGAGAGTTAGAGGTATTGGGAAGATGGAGGGAATATTTTGAGGAATTGTTAAACGTTGATGAAGATAGGGAAGCTGTGATTTCGTGTATAGGGCAAGGAGGAAAAACATCTTGTAGGAGTGAGGAAGAGCCAGTTGTAAGTGTGTGGGAAGTTCGTGAGGCAGTAGGTAAAATGAAAGGGGGTAAGGCAGCCGGGATTGATGGGATAAAGATAGAAATGTTTAAAAGCAGGTGGGGATATAGTTTTGGAGTGGTTGGTGCAATTATTTAATAAATGTATGGAAGAGGGTAAGGTACCTAGGGATTGGCAGAGAGCATGCATAGTTCCTTTGTATAAAGGCAAAGGGGATAAAAGAGAGTGCAAAAATTATAGGGGGATAAGTCTGTTGAGTGTACCTGGTAAAGTGTATGGTAGAGTTATAATTGAAAGAATTAAGAGTAAGACGGAGAATAGGATAGCAGATGAACAAGGAGGCTTTAGGAAAGGTAGGGGGTGTGTGGACCAGGTGTTTACAGTGAAACATATAAGTGAACAGTATTTAGATAAGGCTAGAGAGGTTTTTGTGGCATTTATGGATTTGGAAAAGGCGTATGACAGGGTGGATAGGGGGGCAATGTGGCAGATGTTGCAAGTGTATGGTGTAGGAGGTACGTTACTGAAAGCAGTGAAGAGTTTTTACGAGGATAGTGAGGCTCAAGTTAGAGTATGTAGGAAAGAGGGAATTTTTTTCCCAGTAAAAGTAGGCCTTAGACAAGGATGTGTGATGTCACCGTGGTTGTTTAATATATTTATAGATGGGGTTGTAAGAGAAGTAAATGCGAGGGTCTTGGCAAGAGGCGTGGAGTTAAAAGATAAAGAATCACACACAAAGTGAGAGTTGTCACAGCTGCTCTTTGCTGATGACACTGTGCTCTTGGGAGATTCTGAAGAGAAGCTGCAGAGATTGGTGGATGAATTTGGTAGGGTGTGCAAAAGAAGAAAATTAAAGGTGAATACAGGAAAGAGTAAGGTTATGAGGATAACAAAAAGATTAGGTGATGAAAGATTGAATATCAGATTGGAGGGAGAGAGTATGGAGGAGGTGAACGTATTCAGATATTTGGGAGTGGACGTGTCAGCGGATGGGTCTATGAAAGATGAGGTGAATCATAGAATTGATGAGGGAAAAAGAGTGAGTGGTGCACTTAGGAGTCTGTGGAGACAAAGAACTTTGTCCTTGGAGGCAAAGAGGGGAATGTATGAGAGTATAGTTTTACCAACGCTCTTATATGGGTGTGAAGCGTGGGTGACGAATGTTGCAGCGAGGAGAAGGCTGGAGGCAGTGGAGATGTCATGTCTGAGGGCAATGTGTGGTGTGAATATAATGCAGAGAATTCGTAGTTTGGAAGTTAGGAGGAGGTGCGGGATTACCAAAACTGTTGTCCACAGGGCTGAGGAAGGGTTGTTGAGGTGGTTCGGACATGTAGAGAGAATGGAGCGAAACAGAATGACTTCAAGAGTGTATCAGTCTGTAGTGGAAGGAAGGCGGGGTAGGGGTCGGCCTAGGAATGGTTGGAGGGAGGGGGTAAAGGAGGTTTTGTGTGCGAGGGGCTTGGACTTCCAGCAGGCATGCGTGAGCGTGTTTGATAGGAGTGAATGGAGACAAATGGTTTTTAATACTTGACGTGCTGTTGGAGTGTGAGCAAAGTAACATTTATGAAGGGATTCAGGGAAACCGGCAGGCCGGACTTGAGTCCTGGAGATGGGAAGTACAGTGCCTGCACTCTGAAGGAGGGGTGTTAATGTTGCAGTTTAAAAACTGTAGTGTAAAGCACCCTTCTGGCAAGACAGTGATGGAGTGAATGATGGTGAAAGTTTTTCTTTTTCGGGCCACCCTGCCTTGGTGGGAATCTGCCAGTGTGATAATAAAATAATAAAAATTGTAAAGACGGCCAGAAAATTATCCTGACATTCTCTACAAATTTGCTGAAGCCGACTGCAGTTTAATAAGCAAACTGCTTAAGTAATAGTATTCAAACGAAAAGTTTAGGTAATTGTTTATTCACATTTTGTAAAAACTTATTAATTTATTCATAGAAATAGATATTTATGCAGTTTATGATAATGATAACGGAAAACACTATTACTTACAGTTAGTAACAAATAGTTTGAAATTTTTTAAAGCCTTCTTATTCCCTTATTTCCCCTTATATATAGCTTTCAAAACGAGTTTTATATTTTATATACATTTTTTACCATTGTTTTGCCTCTCTTAATTATTAATTCTAAAACAAGTATTACATGCGATGAAAAAGTGTCCGTGATATCTTATGTGAATATACTCAGTGCAATGTGGAAAATTACGTTAATTCATTTCTAACCCAGTTTGTTATATACTTGCCAATATTTCCTTTGCTTATCTCTTTCAGACATTACCTCCAGGGCAATGGGTCCTTTAGGAGCAGGACTTTGGTTTTAGTGAAAAGCCTCTTTTTTCACTCATTTTAAACTATTCTTCTCTTCTTGAGATCATACCTGATTATCTTCCATTTCCAAGGCATTGAGTAACCTTTGTTTGCATAGCACCTAGTCGTGTAAACAATATCCCTGAGCAAAGATGGGGTAGAGGCTATGTATTTATATAATGCATCAATGTAGCCAACTCGTCTCAAAATTACTTATTTTTTAACTGGTTGTCAATATTCTAGTTTATATCTCATTTGAAACTGGTTACGAGGATTAGAAGGGATCTCTGGACATCACACGAACATAGTAACGTGTATTTGACACTCCATTAATCGGATTTGTCACAGTAGATATCAGTTTAATGGACTGGATTTGATAACATAATGTTAAGTCAATTAACTGTGTATAGTTTTACTTCATGTGAAGGTTTAGTGGTTGATGTCTGGTTCTGACTCATTGCTGTGGTGGGTGTTGGGAGGTATTATGTACTCGTGGGTGTTGGAAGGTGTTGGAGGTTGACAGTGTTGTTGCATTTTTGAGAGTATGGCAGGTGATGGCAAGTGTTGAGGGGTTAATGGATTTTGGAAGGTTTGGATGGTGGTTAATGTTTATGGATGTGGTGTAGGGTGCTTGTTAATGCTTATGGATGTGTTGTTGGATGCTGATTAATGTTCATGGATGTGATGTTAATTAATGTTCATGGATGTGGTGTTGTATGTTGGGTAATATTCATAGATGTGGTGTTGGTGGGTATTAGTAAGTGTTAGGGAGTTGTGGGTGTTGTTAGATAATGGGTGTTAGTGGATGCTGATAAGTGATGATTAATGGTAATGGATTAATGGATGTTGTTAAGTGTTGGAGAGTTTTTTGAAAGTTTTGATGGATGTTCTGCGGACACTCTCGAAAACACTAACGTGAAACACCCTTGAAACAGGTTCTTTGGTTTATCACAAAGGCAAACTACATGCTGGAGAAGGTACTACCAGCAACATACACTTCACCGAAATACCTTTCCTTTAGAGAATGATGTTCAACCTTAACATACTAAGGGACATTAACACTATGTTACCCTGTCGAAATACATTACCTTTAAGAAGATAGTGCTCTGGAAACATCCTGAAACCTCTTACCTCTTGACGGAGGTACTCCAGAGGATTCAATAAGCTACCAGGATACATGCGCAAATAACTAGCATATAGAAGGGAGCTTACGACAAACCGAAACGTCGTCGTAAGCTCCTCTCTCCTATGTGCGGGTTACTTGTGTATTGTTCCAGTCACGGTATTGTGCCTTTTTGTTAATTTCCAGGATACATATTACCTTTACATACACATCTATGAAACAATCTCTTAGAGGAAGCGATACTGAAACATTGTTTAGCAACACAATATCTTGCAAAGCATTACTTAGAAGCACATTGAATTTCTTTCCACGAAACACTCCACAACTATTGAAAGCTATTACCTTTAATGAAAAGTAATCTTGTGAGGAAGTGGAAGTAAGGGAGAAGTGATTTGTATTGATAAGCCCAAAAGTCTTTAGTAAGTATTACCTAATTAAACATAATGAAAATATATTTTTAATTATCCTACAATGAAAGTATTCATCGAATAAGCATAAAATTTTACAGAGTTAATCAAAGGAGAAAAATTGGAAGGTAACATTGCAAAAAGGAAATCTGTGTCAAGTCACAATTAAAACAATCTTATGAGTGAAGCTCAGTGAGGAAGATGAGAAAACAGGTTGAGGACGACGACTTCCAGAAATGCGCCGACTAATACTTAGGTCGCAGAACCTGAAGTCTACCTGGAGGTTGTTCCGAGGGTCAACGCAACTGCTGTCCACTCCTCTACCAGACATCCCAGTAGATCAGGGGCTTCATTAACAAGGCTGCTACGCAGTCCAACGTACAAACCGGCTTATTGGGCACTGACTTTTGGTATCTGTTCACCTTTTTATTGGGGTATGATGCACCGTTAGCCGCAGAGTCTTTCACAATTGAAGGAAATGATTTTTCTATGTGCAGATTTGGCACCAGTTCCAATAGAATTTCTAGGTATAGATTATGATTTAGCTTCTCGCTTGCGTTCCATGGACTTCAAGCGTTCCTAGTAACTAAAGCGCTTGACTGAAGTTATACGTGCAGGGAGGGTTCTCTGTACGTTTTCTATATTTTCAGTTTCGTTTGCAATGAGTGGAGCCGTGAGTGCACAGCAGTACAGATGTCTTAAAGATCATAATCGTGGTGGGATTTTCCACACTATTGTGTGGTAAGAATTAGTTTTACATTTCGTTCTAGCTATTGTTTTTTTCAAGTGTTTTTATAACGGAGTAACTAAAATTTCTCATTTAATATTTTGTATTCCGCGGGCCATTGAAGATTTGCTGTGTCCTCAGTAGATGACAATATCATGCAGATTCTGGTATCGTTTACAAAGGAAAACACGGTGCTATGATCGACACCTCTGCCTGTGTCAGAAATAAGGATGAAGAAAAGAATGGGGGTGAATACGGTACCTTGTGTAACAGAGGTTTTCACTCTGGCAGCCTCCGACTTAGCTCTATTGAACATAACTCTGTGTTGAATTGGTTAGAAAGTTAAAAATCCATCTTCCCATTTTTCCAGTTATTTCTTTAGCACGCATTTTGTGCGCTATAACACCATGCTGGCACTTGTCGAAGGTTTCTGTAAAGTCTATGTATACTATATCTGCGTTCTGATTGTCCTCTGGTGCATGACGACTGTGCCGTAGCGGTCCAGAAGTTGTGAAAGGCAGGAGCAACATTCTCTAAACAAATGTTACCCTGGGTTGTGTAATTGTTGGACATCCACGTGGTTAACAATGCTTCTTAGAATTCTTTCAAAGAGAAAAGTTAATAATTTATGACGTTATTGCTACCTCTGAAATTGCTTTGCTGCCACCTCTGGGGAGTGACAGACTGGACAATAACCGGTCCGTGGTATGGGGCTTGCGCAACTCACTTGTTGGATACTTCTAAATGAGCGTTTGCACAGCTAGCTGATTGGTTGGCACTATTATGGGGCGCTTTGTGCAGCAGCCGTTGTTTTTAGCGACTGTGGGATAACCTCCGTGTCCAGGCTCCCTCTCCATAGTATATTTAAGGCATGAGATGAAAGTTTCTTTCAGTTCTTGATGACCACGGAGTTCCACGATCCTGGGCCTGTGACAGAGTACATGGGGTTTTCAAAGTCAAGTTGAATTAGAGTTATGCCAGAGATTTAGCCTAATTAAAGGATCATTAAACAGTCATATTGAGACTTAAGTTCTCATTCATTTCTTTGCTCACGTCCATGTCTCATCTTGAGTATTATTATAATCAAAGAAAGCGCTAGACCGACAAGGGTCAAACAGCACTGTGGGGCAGCAAATAGTGCGGAGGTTATAAACAGCTAGGCGGAGAGGGGATCAGAGATGAGGGAAGACAAGGGTTGGAAAGGATGCTAAGGGCAATGTGTCAAAGTTAGCATAATAAGGCAGTTGCTGACAAAAAGTCAAAAAGGGACTGGGAGTCAAAGGAGGTGTCGTCTGCAAGTAGAGAAGATGAAGTAAGAGTGGTAGGGCGGCGGCGGTGTCCTTGGAGGAAAATCCTGTGAGCCCGCTGGTAAACCAGGCAATAGAGAAGTGAAGAACCGAAATAGGGACCCGATAAACCTCACAGAGAGGAATAGGGCGTCTATCCATGAGATTCCCATAGGTAAGGCGTGTATGACCAATGCGGAGCTGGAAGAGTGCAATCTCCCGTGAACGGCAACAGTGGTAATATGGCCACAAACCTAAATGCGGTTTACTAGAGCGCAATTTGTTACAGTGCATGCCCGACCACCGTTGTAGCCAACGTCCGCAGAAACGGGCCGAGATGACTGGAAAAGTCTCTGAACGGAATGCCTCTATAGGAAACCGAAAGATCATGCACCGTTGACCGCGCAGCAGCGGCATCATCTTCTCGCTCATTACCCTGCACACCTTGTCCAGGCGCCTAGCAGAAAACGACATCTTTATTTTTGCTAGCCACACGGCGCAACTATTGATGAATACGAAGGACTACTGGATGAGGCGAATCAAATTGTTTAATGGCTTGTAAAGCACTGAGGGAATCCGAAATGATCACAAACGTCGAAAGAGACATATGTAACGCGAAAAAGCGCTATGAGGATGGCATATAACTCAGAAGTAAAAATACTAGCAGAGTCTAACAAGTAGCCTCGGACAACTTCATCAGGAAATACTGCCACGAACCCAACAGCATCAGAAGATTTAGAATCATCTGCATAAACAGCAATGGCATGAGGATGTGACCGGAAGTGCTCCAGAGAAAGAGAGCAAGTAGCAGGCATAGGTAAGAAAGCTTTGGCCACAGTAGTGGGGAGAACAGACACGGAACGTTGGGACTTCCCAAGGGAGATTGGAAAAGGCAGACGGTAAATGAACGTACAAGGGAGGCAACTGGAGAAAAGACCGGAGTGAAGACGAAGAGAAAATGGTCCGAGTAGGCAGGGGCGTCGAACAAGCAGTGGGTTCCTACTAATGTCTGAGACTAACCTATATGTAGAAGGAACACAGAGATTATAAACGAGGAAAAATAACGAAGACAATGAGCATCACGGCCATCAGGTAAGGAAGGAACATTCGCCTTTGCATAGAGGCTTTCAACAGGGGATGAACGAAAGGCACCAAGGTATAAGCGGAGACCTTGATGATTAATGAGATGTAACTTAGAAAGAGTTGCGGGAGAGGCCGCAGAATAGACTTGGTCACCATAATCCAGCATGAACAAGACTAGAGTGGAATGCAAACGCAGGAGAGTGCGACGATCTGCTCCCCATGAATGATGCGCGAGAACTTTAAAGAGATTCAGGGGACCGTGGTAAGTTACCTTTAAAGAAGAACAATGAGGTCTCCATGTCAACCGGCGATCAAAGAGCAGGCCAAGAAACTTGACCATATCACACTCCGGAATACGTGAACCATTTAAGTACAATGGAGTATCTGGGATAAGCGGACGTCTGGTGAAGGTAATTAAACGGGTTATTGTGCTAGAAAATTTAAAGCCATGAGAAGTGGTCCAATGGGAAACGCGGTCAATCATCTTGAAGGGAGGCTGTTATTAGACGACGGTCAGCGCCTGAGTAAGCTATAGTGAAATCATCCTCATAAAGTGACAACCAATATGCGAAGGAAGAACAGAAAGTAGGTCATTTATAGCTAAGAGAAAAAGAACAGAGATAAGGACATAGCCTTGTGGGACTCCCTCATCTTGGACCCGAAAATGTCTGTCGGATAAGAAAGCAGAAAGGAAGTTTGGTAGATTACCGCCGAGGTCTAAAGAGTGGGCTTGGGCGAGAATGCTATACCTCTAAGTGGTGTCATATGCCTTCTGTAGATCAAGAGAGACCACTAGGATGGATTGTTTGTTAGCAAAGGCATTCCGAATATACGTATCTAAGTGGAGCGAACAAGGGGTCTAAAGCAGAGCGGTCCTTGCGAAAGACATATTGGTGAGGGCAAAGACTATTGTGAGTCCCCAAGAACCACATCAGATGTCTATTTACTAATTGTTTCATCAACTTGCAGACTACATTGGTCAAGGAAATGGGACGATAGTGGGAGGTATCAAACCCTGAGCTGCCCAGTTTGCGAAAAGTTAGTACAAGAGCAGATTTCCATTGTTGAGGGAGAACCCCTCGGTCCCAGGTAAGATTGAAAATGCGTAAAAGAACTGGAAGCGCCGTAGAATGGAGCTGTTCTAGCATACCGATATTGATATTATCAGGTCCTGTTGCCGACCGCCGGCAAATTTAAAGCGTGGACTCTAAGTCTAGGACACTAAAAGGCACGTTACACTGCTCCATTCAGTTAGAAGAGAAATCTAAGGGCAATTGTTCCTTGCAGGCTTATTCGCAAGAAATGAGGGACAAAGGTTAAGTCCTTGGGAGATACGGACAAGATAGTATCCGATTCCATGGCAACTCCCAGAGGTTCT
>NC_069408.1:71671708-71694807 GCF_026875155.1 Cherax quadricarinatus
CACAGAACTGTAATAGATAACCCCATGCGCAGAATACTTACACTCATACACCTCCATATACATACGCACATACATACGAAACATACGTACACATATACAGATGCATATTTATCCTCGAGTTTTTCTGCGTTAGAATTTTATCTAGATTTTTTTTTTATTAACGATTCATCTCGCGATGGTCATTCTGCACTGTTAACTACTGTCACCGGAAAAGTGTGGCTTATACTGCTCGGTGGTAATACTTTCGCTCTTTATGGACGGAGGGACCTGGGAATGATTCTACCAGACATTACAAGCAACAGCCTCCTGTCTGGTCTCGTCATCGCAGCTGCACACTGTCTCGTGTCAACGATGGTGCAAGGTCTCGTCTCCACAACAGTATACGGTCTCCTCTCTAAGACCGACCATTGTCTCATTTTCACAGGTATACACTGTGTCGCCTATAACCGTACACGGTCTCTTCTAAATGGCCGTACACGGTCTAGTCTCTAAGATGATAGACGGTTTTGTCTACCCGACCGTAAAAACCCGTGTCTTCACTGCCACGCAAGGTCTCGTCTCCATGACCTTTCCCGGTCTCCTCTGTCAAGAGTAAACAAATTAGTGTGTTGACACAGTTAGGAACATTCATCAACAACTGCCTCCATTACTTCTTACGTAATAAGACAGCAATACAGCAGTGTTGGAACATTAGCCTCGGCTCTGGCTTATACGTGCCCACTGACAGGATGGTAGTCACTTGCTGCTGGATCACCCAACTTTAACAGCAAAATATTCACAATTCTCTATGAGTCATCATTACAAGTTATATTACCTAATGTCTCATCACTATGTACCTTTATTTTCACTATGTCTTATGGTGCTTTGTTATATTTATTTCCTGTAGTAAGCATAAATCAACTTCTTAAAAAACACGAATCACCATACTTTACTTCACTACAATATCGTATCACGTGATTATGTTTATTCACTCTTAAAATAATTATAAAGTATTTCTTGGAATCTTTCGTAACATAAATAGAGCTTTTAATTATCCTTAATTATCATAATTATCAGTGATATTACATCTTCAATTATTGTCATTTTCTTTTTCTTAATCATAATTTATTATAGTTATTAATACCTATACAGTTTTTACCATCATACATATTTGGAACAATTTTTTTTACAAATATATATTTATATGTCGTGCCTAATAGGTAAAACTGGTCAGTTAGAAAGAACTCATTTAAAATTAAGTCCATTCTAAAATTTTCTTTTATACATTTAAAGATATATATTTTTTATTTATGTTAGTATAAAAATGATTTTGTACCAAAAGAACCTTAGGAAACTTACCTAACCTTATTATAACAAGCCCAATTTAATTTAGCCTAATTCAACTAAATGTTATTTATACAAGTTTGCAATAATTTATCAATAAACATGCACAATGAAATATATTTTTTTCATTAGATTCAGAATGATTTTTGCGAAATTATTGCATGCACAAATTTTTACTTGCCCTATTCGGCAAAACCGAAAGTTTTACTTTTTCGGTACGACATATATATCTGCAGAACAACCACTGTGAAAAAATAGTGAACTTCCAAGCTCTTTCGTGATTTCTCACATGTATTTATATTGTAATCTTGGATCATAACTTTTCCCGGTTTGATCGAAATAAACTATCATTTTTTTTTACTGTATCAAGATTTTTAAATACAAATTTGATTTTAAAATTCTTAAGTAGAGAAGGTAAATCAAGAAAGTTTTATAAAAAATTATAGTGTACATAAGAACAGCTATTTGTTGGTTTTCTGTAAATTTTGAATTTAAAGTCATTGTTGCCCTTAATAATTAATACATCTAGAAAAAGGCAATAAGTTATTTTCTCCCAACTTAACAGTAAAATTTATGGAATTAGCTAAACTATTTAATTTAACAGGGAAATGGTTTATTTTCTTTGGTATTAGACATAAAACATTAACATATCTGTACCACTTAGTATAACGTCATAATCTCCTCCAGCTTCTCTGAGGCTAGGACGCGAGTCATGTATGCAGCAAGCATTTACCCCTTGGATGTCACACTGAAACCTCAGAAAATATTAAATCTATATTGTAAGAACGGCCAAAAATTATCCTTACATTTCTCTTCTACAAATTTTCTGAAGCCGAACTGAAGTTTAATAACAAACTAACCTGCTTAAGTATTAAGTATTTTGCCAAAACGAAAAGTTTTTTGATAATGGTTTATTCACACTTTCGTAAAAACTTAATAATTTATTCATATAAATAGATATTTATGCAGTTATGAGTATGAATAAAATCTCGGAAAACACTATTTAACTTATAGATATAACAAATAGTTGATATTTTTAAAGCCATCCTATTCCTTATTTTACCCCATATATATACGCTTTCAAAACGAGTTTTATATTGTATATAAATATGTTTTAAACATTGTTTTGCCTCTCTTAAATTATTAATTCTAAAACAAGTATTACATGCGATGAAAAAGTGTCCGTGAATATCTTATGTTGAATATACTCAGTGCAATGTGAAAATTACGTTTAATTCATCTAACCCAGTTTTGTTATATACTTCCAATATTTACCTTTGCTATCTTCTTTCAGACATTTACCTCCAGGGCAATGGGTCCTCAGGAGCAGGACTTTGTTTTAGTTTAGTGAAATGCCTCTTTTTTCACGTCAATTTTAAACAATTCTTCTCTTCTTGAGATCATACCTGATTATCTTTCCATTTCCAAGGCATTTGAGTAACCTTTGTTTGCATAGCACCTAGTCGTGGGTAAACAATATTCCTGAGCAAAGATGGGGGGTATAGGCTATGTAAATTTAATAATGCATCAATTAGCAACTGTCACGAAAAAGTAATAAATTTTTTTAAACTGGTTGTCAATATTCTAGTTTATATCTCATTTGAAAACTGGTTATGAGGATTATAAAGGAATCTCTGGACATCACATGAACATAGTAACGTGGTATTTTGACACTCCATTAATCGAATTTTTACAGTAGATATCACTTTAATGGACTGGATTGCGCTAACATAATGTTAAGTCTATAACTGTTATAGTTTTAACTGTCATGTGAAAGGTTTTAGTGGTTGATGTCTGTTCTGAACTCATTACTGTGTGGAGTTTGGGAGGTAAGTATGTACTCGTGGGTGTTGGAAGTGTTGGATGTTGACATGATTTGGATTTTTGATAGTTATGGCAGGTATGGCAAGTGTTGAGGGTAATGGCTTTGGAAGGTTTGGATGGTGGTTTAAGGTTTATGGATGTGGTGTAGGGTGCTTGTTATGCTTAAGGATGGTTTTGTTGGATTCTGATTAATGTTCATGTAATGTGATGTTGAATAATGTTCATGGATGTGTTGTTGTATGTTGGGTAATATTCATGGAAGTGTGTTGGTGGGGTATTAATAAGTGCTAGGGAGTTGTGGGTTTTGTTAGATAATGGGTGTTAGTGGATGCTGATGAAGCGTGAGATTAATGGTAATGGGATTTAAGGATGTTGTTAATGGAATATTTTTGTTGTAGAGTTCTTATGTAAAGTTATAACACAGCGATGGATTTTTCTGCGGATCACTCCTCGAAGACACTAACGAGAGAAAACACCCTTGAAACAGGTTCTTTGGTTTCTTTATCCTAAAGGCACACTACCATGCTGGAGAAGGTACTACCAGCAACATACACTTCACCGAAATACTTTATCCTTTAGAGAATTGATGTTCAACCTTAACATACTAAGGGACATTAACACTAAGTTCCCCTTGTCGAAACACATTGCCTTTAAGCAGATAGTGCTCTTGTAAACAATCCATGAAACCTCTTAACCTCCTGACAGAGGTACTCCAGAGGAGTCGATAAGCTACCCAGGATACCAGCTCAAAATTAACCAGCAAATAGAAGGGAGCTTACGACGGACCGCGAAACGTCGTCGTAAGCTTCCTCTTCCTATGTGCGGGTTACTTGTGTATAGTTCCAGCAGTCACGTATGTGGCTTTTTGTAATTTCCAGACACATATTACCTTTACATATACATCAATGAAACAATCTCTTAGAGAAGCGATATTGAAAACATGTTTTAGCAACCACATATCTGCAAAGCCTTTACTTAGAAGAGACATTTAATTTCTTTTCCACGAAACATCCACCACTATTGAAAGCTATTAATCCTTTAAATGAAAAGTTTAATCTTGTGAGGAAGTGAAGTAAGGGGAGAAGTGATTTGTACTGATATGCCCAAAAGTGCTTTTAATAAGAATTAACCTAATTATAAACATAATGAAAATATATTTTTAATTATCCTACATGAAAGTATTCATCGAATAAGCTAAAACTTTACAGAGTTAATCAAAGGAGAAAAAATGGAAGGTATCATTGCAAAAAGGAAATCTGTGTCAAGTCACAATAAAAACAATCTTATGAGTGAAGCTCAGTGAGGAAGATGAGAAAACAGGTTGAGGACGAACGACTCCCAGAAATGCGACGACTAATGTCGTAGAACCTGAAGTCTACCTGGAGGTTGTTCCTGGGTCACGCAACTGCGTCCACTCTCAGACCAGCATCCCAGTAGAACAGGGCTTGCGATTAACAGGCTGCTACGCAGTCCAACGAAACAAACCGGCTTATTGGGCATGACTTTTGTATCTGTATCACGCTTTTTATTGGGGGTAGATGCACCGTTAGGCCGCCCAGAGTCTTTAACAATTGAGGAAAAGATTTTACTGTGTGCAGAATTTGGCACCATTCCAATAGAATTTCCAGGTATAAATTATGATTTAGCGTTTTCCCTAGTAACTAAAGCGCTTGACTGACGTATCACGTGCAGGGAAGGTTCTCTGTACTTTCTATATTTTTCAGTTCTTTTAGCAATGAATGGAGAGCCGTTGAGTGCCAGCATACAATGTCTTAAAGATCATAATTGTGGTGAGATTTTTCCACACTATTGGTTGGTAAGAAAAGTTTTACATTTCCGTTCAAGCTATTGTTTTTTCAAGTGTTTTATAACGGAGTAACTAAAATTTCTCAATTTAATATATTGTATTCCGCGGGCATTGAAGATTTGCTGTGTCCTCAGTAGATGACAGTATCATGCAGATTCAGGTAATCGTTTACAAAGGACAACACGGTGCTATGATCGACACCTCTGCCTGTGTCAGAAATAAGGATGAAAGAAAAGAATGGGGGGTGAATAACGTACCTGTGTAACAGAGGTTTGCACTCTGGCAGCCTCCGACTTAGCTCTATTGAACATGACTCTGTGTTGAATTTGGGTTAGAAAGTTAAAAGATTCCATACTTCCTTCCTTCCCAATTTTCCAGTTATTTCTTTAGCACGCATTTTTGTGCGCTATAACACCAGCAGGCACTTGTCGAATGTTACTGTAAAGTCTATGTATACTATAGCTGCCTTTCTAGATAGTCCCTCTGGTGCATGACTACGGTGCCGATGCGGTCCCAGAAGTTGTGAAAGCAGGAGCAACATCCTCTAAACAAATGTTACCCTGGGTTGTGTAATTGTTGGACATCCACGTGGTTACAAAGCTTCTTAGAACTCTTTCAAAGAGAAAAGTTAATATTTATGACGTTATAGCTATCTCTGAAATTGCTTTGCTGCCACCCTCTGGGAGTGACCAGATAACTGTAACACTAACCTTGTCCGTGGTAAGTGTGACTTTGCGCAACTCACTTGTTGAAACTTCTAAAGAGCGTATGCACAGATAGCTGATTGGTTGGTACAATTATGGGCGCATTGTGCAAGCAAAACCGTTTTTTTAGCGACTGTGGTGAATTACCTCCGGGTCCAGGCTCCCTCTCCATAGATTTAATTAAGCAAGAGATGAAAGTTTCTTTCAGTTCTTGATGAACCACCGGAGTTCCACGATCCTTGAGGGCCTGTGACAGAGTACCTGGGTTTTTTCAAAGTCAAGTTGATTTAGAGTTATGGCCAGAGATTTAACCTAATTAAAGGATCATTAAAGTCATATTGAGACTTAAGTTCTCATTCAATTCTTGCTCACGTCCATTTCTCATCTTGAGTATTATTCTATAATCAAAGAAAGCGCTAGACCGACTAAGAGTCTCACTGCCCTGCGGGGCAGCAAATTGTTGCGAGGTATAAACAGCTAGGCGGAGAGGAGACAGAGATGAGGAAGACAAGGGTTGGAAAGGATGCTAAGGCGCAATGAGTCAAAGTTAGCATAATAAGGCATTTGCTGACAAAAAGTAAAAACAGGGACTGGGGAGTCAAAGAGTCGTCCTGCAAGTAGAGAAAATGAAGTAAGAGTGGTGGAATGGCGGGGCTACATCGTTAGGAGGTAAATCCCTGTAGGGCCCGCTGGTAAAAAAGCATGCAATAGAGAAGGAAGAACCGAAATAGGACCCGATAAACCTCACTGAGGGAATAGGGTGGGCGTCTATCCATGAATTCCCATAGTAAGGCGTGTATAACCAATGTCGGAGCTGGAAGAGTGCAATCTCCCGAGAACGTGCAACTAGTGGTTAAGATGCCACAAACAAAATGCGGTTACTAGAGCGCAAATTGTTAAAGTGTAATGCCCGACCACCGTTGTAGCCAACGTCGCAGAACGTGCCGAGATGACTGGAAAAGTCCTCTGAACGGAATGCCCTATAACAAACCGAAGATCATACACGTTGAACCGTGCAGCAGCGGCAGCAACATCTCGCTCATTACCCTGCCTCACGTTTCCAGGCGCCTAGCAGAAAACGACATCTTTATTTTTAGCTTGCCACACGCGCAACTATTGATGAATACAAAGGACCTAAATGGATGAGGCGAATCAAATTGGTTTAATGGCTTTGTAAAGCACTGAGGAACCGAAATAGACACAAACGTCGAAGAGGACAAATGTAACCGCTAAAAAGCGCTATGAGGATGCATATAACTCAGCAGTAAAAATACTAGCATAGTCTAACAAGTAGCCTCGAACAACTCCCATCAGGAAATACTGCCCGCGAACCCAACACATCAGAAGATTTAGTAACTGCAATAAACAGCAAGTTTATTTCAGTACAGTTTTCATACTCTGTTCTGTTCAAAAATTGTTATTCTCAACTGTGCCATGTCATTCAATTTTAAAGTAAAAATTGAAGCAAATCAATTTGATAAAGTATAAGTTCTCCTTGAGTTTCAAAGTGTTGTTTGCATTCAATTGCGTATTTTCTGTTGTAGATTCTTTGCTCACTAGTGTGACGCTGTCAAATTTTAGTTACTCATGCAGAATCGTTAGCATTTTCTTCCGTTAAGCTTACTGTGGTCATTCTTTCTAATTTTTTTTGCCTTATGCCCTTCATAAATTCACTAAGAAGATGTCCCAGTCCACTGTTGAATGTTCACGTTAGTGTATCATGCCATCAAAGTCAATATGAATCAGTCCATAGTACCAATATACCCTTTACTGACAGAAAGACAATACCTAGCCCTGTTGATCAATGTGTATGTTTCTCACAGCTTGTATCTAAATTAGTTAAAGTGCTGCGAAATGTGAAGTTCTATTAAGTTCCAATAGATCCCTGAATTTAACTTTATTAACGTTGCCGATGCGGTCAGGCACTAGTAAAACTGGTCAACACTTCTGGACTGACTCCAGCCACAATAAATGCACGCAGGATATGCTGAGACTACTATCCTTGCGATGGCACTTGTTCAAGTATTTGTTCCTTCCAGGGAACTCATTGAGAAGAACTTTACTTGCAGAACGAGTTCCGGACCCATCTCTTGCTGATCCAACAAGCCGTTGCAGAAAGACCTTTCTGTGGCTAGTGTGCTCACTTGAGTGTTGTTGTTTGTCCCGTTGTGTTTTCAGAATGTGTGATCCCAACCTAGATTGACAGTAACAGTGCATTGTAAGAAGTTTATTTCTCCGAGGTAACTTATCACATGTTGTTTTAACGTTTGTAAGTGAAGTTTCCTTTCATAGCTGATACCATCGTGTCACTGTGTGCGACTCATATTGAAAATAGCATTGTTTGAACCGTGTGTCATGGGGTAGAAGATACTCCTGTTCTGTCGATGTGGAGAGGACGCTTAGTATGGGAGTTAGCGGAGTCTATCCCGATTGGTGACGTGCGAGAAGTGCGTCTGAGATATGAGAAGTAGTTCTAAGGTGAGAATTCTATATAATCCACACCCGTGGAGGTGGAGGGAGAATGCACTGATATTGCGTCTCCACCAGAGAACGCATTGTGCTCAGGCATAGCAAGGATCGCAACTCACAGTCAAGCGGGTCAAGAATAACACCAAAGGGAGCCGATTCCCTTGTGTACTTGTGAGTCGATTCCTGCTCCAGAAGATCTTATTCTTACGTGAGCCACCAGCCCCATTAGTGACTTTGTAATGATCCAAGAATTACTGTATCGAACACGAGTGGGTACTCCAAGCAAAGAGTGTACCAGTTATAATTTCCACAGTCACTAAGTGAACGTACTCTACAGCTAATTCATGATCGCCAGAGATGCACCCCCTGGTATGGATCGTTTCTGTGAAACCAAGTCAGAATGAAATACTTTTGGCCACGTATGGCAACTGACATTTCCGAGTATGTTAAGAAATGTAGTGTCTTTATGCAACATTAAGGAAATGCCAATGGTCCAAATCCAATCCAAGTGTACCCAACCAACTAGCGAACCTTGAGGAAAGAGTTGCCCTTTACCTGTTAACCAATTTTAAATGTTCCTCCAATGGCAACAAATATCTGTGTGTTATGGTAGACCATTCACCAGATATGTGAGTTAGTTCATATTGCAGATAGACAGCAGAACAGTAGATAAAGCGTTTAAAGAACGCATATCTGCAGCATACACCCTATGTCCTTATAACAAGATAATGGAGGTTGAATTCCTGTAATGAGATTACTTGAAAATTTGTGTACTGTTATACAAGATCTCTAAATCCACCATTGTTCTCATCATCGTGCCAGCATGGTTAGCCCGAACGACCCAATAAGAAAGTACATTGATTTCCGAAAAGCCACTATCAACCCCAATAGTGAAAACCTTGGAGAAGTCATACCAGATGTCACAATGTGCCATAAATTCCTGCTTACAATGCTTCCATATGTTTATACTCCACATTATGCATTGTAGATGGTGTTAGACAACGTGTTTACCTATGAGTTGGTTATATCCACTCCGTAAACCTAATTACAACCCTGGATGATTCGTAGCAACTCGTACCAGCATGGCTCAGTGTAGTTTTTAGAAGAATCCCGTGAAAGAAACACTTCATAAATCAACAGCAAATTTACAAGTAAAACTAATTAAGCCGAGCTAAGCGTCAAAAGTCAAAGTAGGTTTCGAGAGTAATGCTGACAAATCAACAAAATAATCCGCACATGCCTAAGCTCGATCAAAAGTTTGTCGACCTTATCGAGTTGTAGAACATATCTCTGGAATAAGTATAAGGTTAGAGAAATTAGTACCAGTAAGTACAAAGAATCGCATTTAGATCATTATAACTTAGTATGCGATGTGTGATGATATTGCTACCCAGACTAATGTGACAGATGCGAAGATCCTCTTGACTCTGTACCCTCTACCTCAGATACTTCATTAGATAACCAACCCTGAATGTCGTTACACCTGCGTACTCGACAAGTAATTAGAAAAACCCACAAGTATCTTTTGTAGATACTCGTTCAGAAGCTCCCTCAGTCAAGGCCATGTTGATAGCCATTGCAGAGGAATTCGATCCTCCCATAATGATAACCTTCTGCTTAATCAAACCTCACCCTCGCAGGAATTGATTTTAAATGTACAAAGTCTGTATAACTAATTGTCCGAGATGAAGTAAAAATGTCAACTGTTTGTTATTAACTGATTATTATTTTCAGAATTTTTTTTTTCGAAGAACCACGTTCCCTCCGTATTCTGAGCATATTTGACAGTAATGATCTGAGTGCGCACCAGATGCCTTTGCGGTAGGGAGGGGGATGGGCGGGGGGGGGGGGGGGGGGGGTACCTTGTATATATATATTTATTCTTCCTCAGAATCCGTAAGTGAATAAATACAGATCGACGTCAAATTCCATCCATATTGTACAAATGATTTTGTTCTTAAGTTTGTAATGCCATTACGTTAAAAGTGATTATGTTAAACACCCATTACGTAAAGTTCAGATTTGTTAACATCCAGTAATGATACCGATCCATTAATCTAATGTTATATATGAAGTTATGTTATGTATAGAATCAGCCCAGACCACCTGCCTGTATTCATCCTATAGATAGTAGGTGTATGTTCGAGACGACATACGTATCATGACCGAGCTGTCAACATAGTTGCTGATCCCTGTGTTGTTAAATATGTCATATCAGTATCATCCAATGTTCTTTAATAGGAATCCCTTTTAGGCCTGTGACTTTATGTGTGACGTCACGGGATGCGCATGGTACGATCGTACCTCTGCCCGCTCTCATCGACCCTTAGACATCGAGGCTAGACACGGCAAGGCTGGGCTCCATTTCCCATTCTATCAAAATCTGACATTATATCGTTACCATCCAACAAGTGTGTCCTACCTTCAACCCCTCGATATATCCATTTAATAACCCCTACACACACACACGAACACACACACACACACGAACACACACACCACACACACACACACACCACACACCACACACACACACCCACACACACACACACACACACACCCACACACACACACCACTACACACACACAATCGCACATCAATCAGAATAACTTGCTGCAGCTACGGGCGCCTGGCAAACGCTATGGATGCGTTCCGATACCATCAGTAAGGATTCGTTTAAGACTCTGTATACATTTAACGTCCATGCCCATACTGGAGTATGCAGCACCAGTTTGGAATCCAGACCTAGTCAAGCACGTCAAGAAATTAGAGAAAGTGCAAAGGTTTGCAACAAGACTAGTCCCAGAGCTACGGGGATTGTCCTACGAAGAAAGGTTGAGGGAAATCGGCCTGACGACACTGGAGGACAGGAGGGTCAGGGGAGACATGATAACGACATATAAAATACTGCGAGGAATAGACAAGGTGGACAAAGACGGGATGTTCCAGAGAAGGTCCCACTGGGGTCAGTTCTAGGACAAGTGCTATTTTTGATATATGTGAACGACATGATGGAAGGAATAGACTCTGAAGTGTCCCTGTTCGCAGATGACGTGAAGTTGATGAGAAGAATTAAATCGGACGAGGATGAGGCAGGACTGCAAAGAGACCTGGACAGGCTGGACATGTGGTCCAGCAACTGGCTCCTCGAATTCAATCCAGCCAAATGCAAAGTCATGAAAATTGGGGAGGGGCAAAGAAGACCGCAGACAGAGTATAGGCTAGGTGGACAAAGACTACAGACCTCACTCAGGGAGAAAGACCTTGGGGTGACCATAACACCGAGCACATCACCGGAGGCACACATCAACCAAATAACCGCTGCAGGATACGGGCGCCTGGCAAACCTGAGAATAGCGTTCCGATACCTTAATAAGGAATCGTTCAAGACACTGTACACTGTGTATGTTAGGCCCATACTGGAGTATGCAGCACCAGTCTGGAACCCACACCTGGTCAAGCACGTCAAGAAGTTAGAGAAAGTACAAAGGTTTGCAACAAGGCTAGTCCCAGAGCTCAAGGGAATGTCGTACGAGGAAAGGTTAAGGGAAATCGAACTGACGACACTGGAGGACAGAAGGGTCAGGGGAGACATGATAACGACATACAAGATACTGCGGGGAATAGACAAGGTGGACAGAGATAGGATGTTCCAGAGAGGGGACACAGGGACAAGGGGTCACAACTGGAAGCTGAAGACTCAGACGAGTCACACGGACGTTGGGAAGTATTTCTTCAGTCATAGAGTTGTCAGCAAGTGGAATAGCCTAGCAAGTGGATTAGTGGAGGCAGGAACCATACATAGTTTTAAGAAGAGGTATGACAAAGCTCAGGAAGCAGAGAGAGAGAGGATCCAGTAGCGATCAGTGAAGACGCGGGGCCAGGAGCTGAGTCTCGACCCCTGCAACCACAATTAGGTGAGTACACACACACACGCACACACACACACACACACACACACACACACACACACACACACACACACACACACACACACACACACACACACAGGATACGTACATTGCTTTAAGAAGAGGCTCTTGAAGCAGGGAGAGAGTGGACCTAGTAGCGACCAGCAAAGTGGTGGGTCCAGATTTGACTTTATCCCTGCAACCACATGTTGATGAGTACACACGTAAACCACATGACAGAATACAGTAATGTTGATAAGTTCAACCTTGAGCCAGTCTTAATGGAACCTTGTTGTGTATACATGGTGCCCAGACTCACACTTGTATACATGGTGCCCAGACTCAAATTTGTATACACGGTGCCCAGACTCATACTTGTATACATGGTGCCCAGACTCATACTTGTATATATGGTGCCCAGATTCATACTGGTATACATGATGCTCAGACTCATACTTGTATACATGGTGCCCAGACTGATACTTGATAGTAATACTTCTCTACACACGCATGAAAACACATTTACAGATGATGTTAACTGAGAACAAAACTAAGAGACGTAAAAGAAAGTTCATGAACTATCCTGTATAACATACATGGATAGACAAATTGATGCACTAGTAATTATAAACGTGAACACGTCAAGGATGAAAGCAAATGGAAAGTGAGAACAATCCTGAGAGAAAGAGAGAGAGAGAGAGAGAGAGAGAGAGAGAGAGAGAGAGTGGTGTGGCACCAGGGCCTCTTAGCAAAACTTCAAGCACTGGGAATTGCAGGCTCTACGCTATGTCTCCTCAGTGATTACCTTCATGGTAGAACTCTAAGTGTAGTCCTCAATGGAACGGAATCAGCAAGGCATCCTATTGGGGCAAGCGTTCCACAAGGAAGTGTGCTGGGTCCACTGTTATGGAATGTCTACTTCAACGACCTTCTTCATCTCATCCCAGAATCACATGCATATGCAGACGACTGTACACTGACATTCACTTATCCAAGAGAAGAAATGCCAGGTGCTCTAAGCTACAACAATCACCAGCTGAGAGCTATATCAGCTTGGGGAAACAGATGGCAAGTAACATTTGCACCTGAGAAAACGCAAATGATGATCGTCTCTAGGCACCATGATGGTAATGCTGGTGAAGTAGTAAGGATGAATGGGACGATGTTGGCACCTGGAGAAGAAGTTGATATCCTTGGGGTGAAATTTGACTCCAAACTAACCATGAAGAACCATGTTGTAAATCTTGCAAACAAGGCAGCCAGGAAGCTTACAGCACTTCGCCGTATCTCGCATTCTGCTTGACAGTAGGGTTGCAAGACCTGTACGAGGCACAGTACGCTCACACCTTGAGTATGCTCCACTTTCTTGGTTTGCCTGCCCCCCTCTCATCTGCGACTACTTGACAGAGTAGAGAACAGAGCAAGAGTCTCATCTCTCGCCTGGACCCATCCTGGATAGATCTGTCATTTCAGCAGAGCCTTCAACATAGGAGGGATGTGGGTGGCCTTACTGTTATGTACAAGGCCAATATTGTCAAAAATACCACACATTGGATCCACTTCGAGGACAGCGTGAAACAAGCTTTTATGCCACAAGACGGGCAGAAAGCAGCAACTTCACTCTGGCTGTACCCTTCTCCAGAACATCACTCCATCTGAGATCATACATACCCAGGATGACTCGAGTATGGAACACATTCGTACAGCATAATGATGTCAACGAGATAACGTCAGTTGATCAAATGAAAATGCTGGCCCACAGATGGCTCCAACTTCATCCTGTTCCCTACTTGTATGTCTCATAACAATAAAAATGCTTTCAAATGAGCTGATGTAGGTAACAGCTCTTAGCTTGCCAATAAAGTTAGGAATCCTTAACCTGTAAATAGCTGTCAATAAAGCTAGGGATCCTTAACCTTGTCAAACCCTGTGTAAAAAAAAAAAAAAAAAAAAGAGAGAGAGAGAGAGAATGAGGTCGCAAGTTGCACACACGTGTGCAACGTTTAGCTGTCTTTATTGTAGAAACATTTCGCGTGCACAACAGGCTCTTTAGAAGAACAAACACGGTTGTAGCGCTGGAGATAGTAGAAAAGGACTGGAAGTAATTTTGAGTGTAATCATCCCTGAGCCTTGACAGACGAGGTCATTCTCTTACCAAAGGACTGACCTATTAGAGCTGTATCAGTCCTTGACTTGCTAACCTCTACACAGAGCCAAAAATTTACGCTAATACAAGGATTGTTTCAACACGTGTGTCTCATCTTGACATAACTTCAGCAACGTACACATTGCGTGCCCGAGTGACCAATCTGGGCAGAGCTCTCACGACCCTCAGCCGACCCATTCAATGATTCTATATACAAATTTCAGCAGCCGGTCTATGTTGGCACCAGATATTCAGATACTAGAGAAAGTTTTAGAACTTTTTCACTGTGACCATCTCCGGAGCAAAGGGAATAACCTGTAAACAGTGACTAGAGCTTAACCTGATGAAGAGATGATGGGAGATTTGAAGGAGACATAATCACTACATGCAAGTTACTTGGAGGAGCTGATAGGGTAGAAAAGAACAAGCAGTACAAATGGAAGAGAAACAATTATACAAAGATGAAAGCTAAAGAATTAAATAATCATTGTGGAAACCAGAGAAAATGTGGGGAAGAAGAGTGGGGAAGCAGACGCTATACATAGCTTTAATAACAGGTATGACAGGATCCATATTTATAATATGACACACTTCA
Organism: Cherax quadricarinatus; assembly: GCF_026875155.1. NCBI lineage: Eukaryota > Metazoa > Arthropoda > Malacostraca > Decapoda > Parastacidae > Cherax > Cherax quadricarinatus. The sequence goes on from NC_069408.1 coordinate 71,686,489, forward strand.
AAACAAGGTACACGTCAAGACAAGGTACACTTCATGACAATATACACTTCAAGACAAGGGACACTTCAAGACAAAGTACGCTTCAAGACAAAGTACACTTCAAGACAAAGTACACTTCAAGACAAAGTACACTTCAAGACAAAGTACACTTCAAGACAAAGTACACTTCAAGACAAAGTACACTTCAAGACAAGGGACACTTCAAGACAAAGTACACTTCAAGACAAAGTACACTTCAAGACAAAGGACACTTCCAGACAAAGTACACTTCAAGACAAAGAACACTTCAAGACAAGGGACCACTTCAAGACAAAGTACACTCCCAGACAAAGTTACACTTACAAGACAAAGACACTTCAAGACAAGGAACACTTCAAACAAAGTACAGATCTTCAATACAAGGTACCCTCAAGACAAAGTACTCTTCAAGACAACAGTCACTTCAAGAAAATACACTTCAAGACAAGCAACACTCAAGACAAGGTAACACTTCAAGACAAAAGTACAACTTCAAGCCAAGCTACACTTCAAGACAAGTACACTTCAAGACAGGGTAACACTTCAAGACAAAGTACACTTCCAAGACAAAGTACACTTCGAAGACAAGGTACACTTCAAAACAAGGTACACTTTCAAGACAAGGTACACTTCAAGACAATGTACACTTCAGACAAGTACTCTTCATAGCAAGTTAACTCAAGATAAAGTACGCTTTCAGACAAGGGACCACATCAGACAAGGTACACTTTAAGACAAGTGCACTTCAAGACAAGGTACAACTTTAAGACAATGTGCACTTCAAGACATGGTTACACTTCAAGACAAGGTACAATTAAGACAAGGTCACTTCAAGACATGTACACTTCAAGACAAGTAACACTCAACACTAGGTACACTTCAAGACAGGGACACTTCAAGACAAGGTACACTTCAAGACAAGGTACACTTCAAAACAAGGTACACTTCAAGACAAGGTACACTTCAAGACAAGGTACACTTCAAGACAACTCAATACATAAATATTTTCCCATGATTCAAGTTTTAGTCCATAAATACCCTTTGTAGTTTATTCATGGTGACCTTCGTGACCTGACACGGCTATGACGTCACCAGTGACCTCGTACCCTCCTGGCTTAGGGGGTCATTATAGTGACATCACCAGCGACCTCGTACACTCCTGGGTTAAGTGGTTAATATAGTAACGTCACCAGTGACTTTATCTCCACCTGGGTCACGAGGACATTATGAGTACACAATGAGTGTACACATGAGTTTTCACACAAGGTTACTCACAAATGTTTTCGTAAAGATAAAGGTAAAGAGGTTTTTGTGACATTTATGGATTTGGAAAAGGTGTCTGACAAGGTGGATAGGGGATCATTGTGGGCAGAGGTTGCAGGTATATGGAATGAGGAGTAGGTTAACTGAAAGCATGAAAGTTTTTTACGGAGGAAAGTGAAAAAGGCTCAGTTTAGGGTGTGTAGAGAGAGGGAATTAATTCCCAGATAAGAAGAAAGAGGTGTGGAGTTAAAAGTATAAAAATCTAACACAGACTGGAATTGCACAGTTGTGTTTCTGAAGACACTGTGCTTTGGAGATTCTGAAGAGCAGTTGCAGAGGTTGGTGATGAGTTTGGTAGGGTATGTACATGAAGGAAATTAAAAGGTGAATATATGAGAGGGTAAGGTGTTGAGGATAACAAAAAGATAGGTATGGAAGGTTAGATATCAGATTGGAGGGCAGAGAGTAATGGAGGAGTGAAATGTTATTCAGATATTTAGGAGTGGATGTGTCCCAGCATATGGATTTATGAAGGATGAAGTGAATCCATAGAAGTTGATGAAGGAAAAGGGTGAGGTGTGCACTTAGAGTCTGTTGAGACAAAGAACTTCGTCGTCGAAGCAAAGAGGGGAATGTTGTTAGAGAAGGTGAGGAAGGGATTGTTATGTGGTTTGGACATGTAGAGAGGCTGGAACAAATAAGAATCACTTCGAGAGTGGATAAAACTGTATGGATGGGAGGGGGTAAAGGATGATTTGTGTGCGAGGGGCTGGACTTCCAGCAAATAAGCGTGAACGAATTTGATAGAGTAAAATGGAAACAAATGTGATTTTAATACTTGCCGTGCCAGTTTGGAGTGTAACCAGAGTAACCTTCTATGAAGGGATTCAGGGAAACCGGAATGCGCGGACTTGAGATCCTGGCGATGCGTGAACAACAGTGTCTGGCACTTTGAAATGTATGGTGTGTTAAATTGATGCAGTTTGTAGCTGTAGCATAAGCACCCTCTGGCAAGGTGAAGAGTGAATGATGAAATTTTTTCGGGCTACCCTGCCTGGTGGGAAACTGCCGTGTTTATAATAATACAAAAATATTAAAAATTATTATTATTATTACTATTATTTTATTAACACACTCGGTCGGATTTCCCACCAAGGCAGTGAAGGTCTGAAAAGAAAAAACTTACCATCTTCATTCACGTCCAATCAGTCTTGCCAGACGGGTGCTTTTACCACTGCAGTTAAAAAACTGCAACATTAACACCCCTCCTTCAGAGTGCAGACACTGTACTTCCCATCTTCCAGGACACAAGTCCGACCTGCCGGTTTCCCTGAATCCCTTCATAAATGTTCTTTGCTCACTCTCCAACAGCACGTCAAGAATTAAAAACCAAATGTCTCATTCAATCCTATCAAACACGCACATGCACGCTTGCTGAAGTCCAAGCCCCTCGCACACAAAAACCTCCTTACCCCCTCCCTCCAACCCTTCCTAGGCCGACCACTACCCCGCCTTCCCTTCCCGCCTTCATTCTGTTTTGTTCCATTCTCTCGACATGTCCGAACCACCTCAACAACCCTCCTCAGCTCTCTGGATAATAGTTTTGTAAATCACACCCCCTAATTCGAACTACGAATTCTCTGCATTAATAATCACACCACACATTGCCCTCAGACATGACATCGCCACTGCCTCCAGCCTTCTCCTTGTTGCCACATTCATCGCCCATGCTTTATTATTATATTATTAGTTATTATAATTATTATTATTATTATATTATTATTAATATTATTATTACATTTTTATAAATAATCTCACTCAAGGTAATTGTGGGCTCGCTGTCGTTTTAAATGGGCAGAAAAAAAATCAAAATTTTTATATCCATCTTAATAAATATTGTCAGGCTTTTTAGATACTTCCCTTCCCCACCTCTATTTCTCTTCTTTCTCTCATTCTATCTTTAACTCCCTATCTATCTCTGTCGATTTGACTATCAATTAACTAATCAAGTACTTTTTTAAAGTAGTGCAGTACTCGACCTCTGCTGGTCAACTTACCTTTTCACAGGTCATATAGGACTAAGAAAAGTAGAAATATATGTTTACCCCAAGACAAGTTAATTAGTTTTGGTGTTAATAATATTCCATATACACTAGAACGTTTTTTGTACAGTTTCCACTTGTAGAGGTCTAGGAACAAAGGGTAAATCAAATAATTAATAAGTGCCATGAAGAAAGTGAGTATGAGAACCCTTGGTTACAAATAGTTAATAAACCTCTATAAAGTATGAGAGAGACTCTTATGAAACTGTCAGAGGCACGAGAGGGTCTGATGGGTCCCTGAAACGAAAATTAACCTCTCCCAGCCGTCCAGCTTCCCTTCTGCAACGCCAAAATACGGCTGCAGCACCTAGGTAGTCAGTCAGTACTGGCTAAGATGACAAGGCACGAAGGTGGTTTTGTAATGGCCAAAGTCGAGTAGAAGATACATACTCAACAGAGATGAATTAACTAAGCTGTTAAAAGAGCACCCATATTGCACTCGACACAGTGTGATAGCAGGATACATCTCCTGACACCACAGTAAAACACCGCGCTGAGAGCTAAACTCTCAGACCAGCCCGCACATATGAACATAATAACAAGAAACACCTTCATCCAGCCCAGGCGCACAGCCACCACACACACACACCAACTACCAAATATGTATGGTGAGGCAGCTCCAATGTTATCCCCGCACTTAGTCGAGATAGGACAAGACTTGAAGTAATTTACTCCGGAATATCTTGGGAAGTGGAGCTCTGGCTCAGGACGTCTTTATTAAGTTTCGATTAAAGTCCAACGTTTTGGTTTGACATATTTTCCCGTAAAGTTTCTTCAACGGAATTACTCTTTATGTCTTACGCCTGCACAAGTACTTTCTAATATTTGTTTTTGTGTCGTCGTGAGTGCTCTCCTATCAGTGTCCCCTTCTCCTTGTCCCTCCTATCAATGTCCCCTCTGCCCATGTCCCTTCACATTGGTGTCCCTCTCCCAGTTTTTCTATCGTGTATCCGTTGCCCATGGTTCTCACATGTATGTCTCCTCGCCTCTGTGTCCTCCCATCTGTCCCCTCACGCATATCCCTCCATTTTGTGTCCCCCCCACGCCATATTTTTCCATCTGTCCCCTCGCCAATGTCCCGCCCATCTGTGTCCACTCGTCCATGTCCCTCCCCATCTGTGTCCCCTCATCCTTTTCACATTCGTGTGTCCAGATCTCCGGAGTACACTATCGATGCCTCAGCATCACCGACAGACTGACTATCACAGACGAGGCCGCCGAGTCCTGGTTGAAAACTCGAGTGTATCAAGAAATAAGAATAAAAATAAGTAGAACAATATACGATTTATTATCCTGAGGCATTTTTCTATAGCTTGAACTGTGCCCTTGTTCCACCAATCATCCTGTGTTGGGTATTTGAAATTTCAAAAGTCCTGTGTGCTGAGTTACTTGTATAATACGTAATGTATATATATACATATACTCACCACCTCCACCCTTCTCCTTTCCTCCCCTTAAGGGAGGGGAGGGAGGACCTCAGATATTTTACAGAAAGCCAGTTACGGAATAATTAGGAATTGCGTAGTCAGCCCAAACCCGAATAAATCGACATCAAGTTGATCTAGTGCGTATGGAACCATATTACCTATATAATAAATACACGCCATAGGCCATATATCGCTGAGTGTGTGTAGATGCATTTCCAAGCAGTCTTCTGATAACGTGCGCGCAATGATTCCCTAGCATTCTTCTGATAACAGTCATGTGTCCTAAAATTACTGCTATATCCCTCCCTACCCTGCTTGTGTGACACCTTAATATGGTAGCACACTTTTATCAATTTAACTTTATATTCATCACTAGGCCTGTTTTCACTTGGGCCTTACAGTTCAGTTAAGTGACAATTATCTTTTATATTTTCATCATTCCTCCTTAGATGTGAACATGTCATTGCTGCAGAGCAAACAGTATTTATTTCTTCAGACCATTATGTGATGCAAAAGAGAAGCCATGAAAGAAATGGGGTGAGTATTTATCAGAAAACCCTTGATGAGAATAAAATATGTCTAGGAGAGAGGAATTTAATAAGCAGAGATAGCTTGGGTAAGCAAATGAACTTGCACTTAAAAACGAAAGAGGGGGAGATGTTAGATTGAAGGCGTAGGAATTTTTGTTTTTGGGAAAATGAGAAAATATCAGTAAATATTGCTGATGAGCAGGCGGCGATAGCATGCCTGGGGCAATGTGGAATAAATCATGTAGGCGTAAGAAGAACCAAAGTGAAATGTGTTGGAAGTGTACGAGGCGCGGGTTAGTAATGTAAGAAGCAAGTTTTCGTATGTTGTCTTAAGTAGTTGATATATTTGTTCGATATTTGGAAAGAACTGAAAGTGCTAAGAATTGAAAGACATTCATATTTTTTTTCTATAAATAAAAGCAGATAAAAGTGTATTATAATTATAGAAGAATAAGCTGAATGAGTATCGAGGTAAATGTAATGGTAGTATAATATTATTCCAAGTGTTAGAGATAAGGCAGAGCAACAAGGAACATTTATGAAGGGAAGGAAAAATGTTTAATCAGATGTTTTCATTGAAGTAAATATATATATATATATATAAATATTATATCTGTGTAGATAAGAATCATATGACACACAAGGCGTATAGATATATATAAAAATATATATAAAATATATATATATATATATATACAAACGAGCTTAGATCGGTACTGGTACTGTCTCGAGCATTATAGATTTAGAGAGGTATATGATGTGGATATTAAAGGAAGCAAATAGCTGTTTTTGTAAATGTATTGAAAAGAGTTAATACCAATTAGAAACAGAAAGAGTTTTTATGAGGAGAGTGAGATCAGGTTAGATTATATAGAAAGAGAACCTTTTCCAATAAATTGTAGACCTTAGGCAGAGAGGTGTGATTTTCATGATTGTTTAACTTATGAAAAAGCAGTAAATTCAAAGGGTATTTGTGCCGAAGGCGATAGACCCTAAAAAAAAGATAATTATCTGACGTGCTTTGCAGATAAAGGAGTCATGAATGGATGACCCAGAGAGCGTATAAATCCAGGTAAAAGAAGAGAGGGATAGAAAGTCGCCAAGGAAGAAGTTGGACGAAATAAAGGGATTCAGCGTGTTATCCTCGAGCTTCACGAGCAGCCTTCTATAGTTTGACGTGCTGTTTTAGTGTCCAGCAAGGAATCATTATGGAGGGATACACGGAAACTGGTTTGCCGACTTGATCCTGAGGTAAGAAAAAACCTCCGAGGGTAGAGGAGGTACGTACTGCACCTGTACTCTGAAGGAAGGGTGGAGGTCGTACGTACTGCACCTGTACTCTGAAGGAGGGCAGAAGGTGGAAATCAGTGCCTGTACTCTGAACGAGAGTGGATGTTGGAAGTACAATGCCTGCAACTCCCCCCCCCCCCCCCCCCCCCCCCCCCCCCCCCCCCCCCCCCCCCCCCCCCCCCCCCCCCCCCCCCCCCCCCCCCCCCCCCCCCCCCCCCCCTGCAGTTGTTAATTGCATCAAACCACTTGTTTCGTGGCTTCAAAATATATGTAAATAAGATCATATGAACATATTAAGAAGGAACACTCAACAGGCCCACTGACCCATGTGGAGCAGGTCCCATGTACCCCCACAGGATTAGACCATGAAACCCCCTCCGGATTAGCACCAATGGTACCCACCCAGTCTGGTCACCTCCCCCCACTCAAGGATGAGCAACATCACCAGAACCCCAGCATCACAAGCTAGTCAGTCCCAACTCACACCCACCCACACCCACTCATGAATATATCATAACCTATTTTAAAACTACACAACGTTATAGCCTGAATAACCATCACACGGGAGTGTTGTTCCATCATCCACAACTCTATTCCCAAAACCCAGGTTTTCCCTTTACCCTTCTGAATCTGAAATTTTTCCCAAAATTAAAAACCATTGCTGCGAGTCCTGTCTTGAGGAAAATTTTTCAGCACGTTATTTTAACCCCCTTTTATTTATTTTTTTTTCCCTTTATACACCCGTATACCCCCCAATTACGCCTTTGAGAGAGTGCGATTCAGGGCCTCAGTTTCCCCATAGGAAGATTCCTGATCCATGGGATCATTTTTGTCTCCCCTTGTACGTTTTCCCGAGCATTTATTCTTCTGTATATGGTGACCCGAAATTTTTTTAGCAGCATATTCTAAATGGGGCCCAACCAAGGATATATAGAGTTGAAGAACAACCTGAGGACTTTTATTTTTTTCTTCTAGATATGAAGCAAGAATTTGATACTTTTTTGCGAATCTTATGCACTGTTGTCTTGGTTTTAAGATTATGCTAAACCCGAATTTCCCAAAACCTTTTTGCAATCATAGTATTAAAATCACATTATTTTTGTTTTTATGGGTAGGTTTTTAAATGTCCCAACATTTAGAAATTTTCTTTGCAATATTTAAAAGCTCGGCCACTTCTCCGGCCATTGTAGTCTATTCAAAACATCCCGGGTGCTCTAGTGTCCTCTTTAAATGAATTTGGCGGCCTATTTTGGGGGCATCACAAAATTTTCTTTTTGTATTTTTCCCCCCATTAGTTTTTTGTAAATTTGAAAAACAACGGGCCCCAAAACCCCGACCCCTGAGGAAAAAAACGCTTGTGGGCCCCCCCTTTGATTTCTCCCCTTTTTTGCAAAACCCTTTTGCTGTCTATTTGTCACCTGCCCCTACCCGGAAAAAAATTTCTCCTTTTCCGTGTGCCTTAAGTTTCCCCCTAGCATTGGGGGGAACTCTTCGAAGCCCTTTTGAATCCATTACACAATATCATATTCATTACCATGTCTACCCTTCTAACACTTTGCGAGAAAAATTAGTAAAAATTTGTAAGACAGGGAAAACCCTTTTTTAAACCGGGTGAAAAATTTATTTACAATTTATGCCCGTAAGATGCTAGAATTGCTTCGGCAATTATTGTTCCATAAATTTTTTGGG
>NC_069408.1:71695307-71780307 GCF_026875155.1 Cherax quadricarinatus
CGTGGTTCTGTCTTTTGAATAAAATAGTAGAGCGCAAGGGGAGAGAAAAATTAGGAGTTTAAAAGGGAAAAGCCCCTTGATAAAAAAAGAGGGGACTACTTTGGGGTTTTGGGAAGAACTTCCTGCGGGGAGGCCCGGGGGAAAGAGAACCGGCGGGAAAGCCAGAAAATAAATTTGAAGAAATTTTAACAAAAAAATGCAAGGGGGCAGTGAAAAATTTTACCCCAAAGGGGCAACAGTAACAAAGGGAAGACCGAAAAGGCCCCGGGTTTTCCCCCGAGGGTTTTGTAAGGAGGCCAAAAACAAAGTGAAAATGGGGGAATTTGGAAAAAGTACAGAAGGCAAAAGAACACCCCAAAAAATAGGGAGATAAAGCCCGCAGAGCCGGGAATTTGAGTTGCCACGGGTTTAAGGAGGGGGGCCCCCAGCGACAGTATAAAAATGACATAGCATCGAGAATAAAGACTCCCCTAAACTTTTTGTATACCAAATCAGGAAAAGAAAACAGTCAAAGCCCAGGTGATCGATAAAGGACAAAAGGGTGGAGAACTCAAAAGAAATGATCGGGAGGTATGTGAGGAGCTAAACAGGGATTTAAGGAATTTAATTACAGTAGAACGGGAAAAGGCTGTGGGAAGACAGCACAAAAGGGGAACATCAAGGGGGAATATACCAAAAAGGGTGTTGGAGGCCTAGGGAAAAACTGAGGAGGAGGTAAAAAGAAGCTCTTAAGTGCCCTTTGACACCTAAAAAGGCGGGGAAAACCGCCCAAACATGCCCCCATGGGTCCTTAGAGAAGGAGCAGAAAATGCTGGGGGCGTCCCCTCAAAAACCACAATCTTAAAAACCCCCCTTGAAACTGGGCAACTACCTGGAAATGGAAGACAGCTAATTGGGTCCCCAAAATTTAAAAAGGAAACAAAACGGGGGAAAATTAAACTCCCGCCCTTTTGTGTTTTCTGACATGTATTGTGTGAAAAGGGCCCATGGAAAAAATTATCAGGAGGAGAGGGGTTTCGAAAAACCGGGAAAACAAACAAGTTTATAAAAAAAAACCAGCATGGGTTCTTTGGAAGGAAAAATTCCTTTGTATCACAAACCCCCTGGATTTTTATGCCCAAGGTAAAAGAATTAAGAACGAGAGAGAAGGGGGGGTAGATTGCTTTTTCCTAGACTGCGGGAAGGCCTTTGACCATTTCCCCCAAAAAAGAGATTAGTGAAAAAAACTGGGGGATCAGGCCAGGTAAAAGGGGGGGAAACTGCAATGGATAAGGGAATACCTGACAGGGAGGCAGCAATGAGTCATGGTACGTAAAATGGTTCACATGGGGGGCCCTGTTACGAGGGGGGTCCCCACGGGGGGTCTTTCCCTGGGAAACCAGTGCTATTTTTAAATATATGTGAACGACCCATGATGGAAGGAAAAGATTTCGGAAGTGTCCCTGTTCGCAGAGGACGTGAAGTTTTTGAGAAAAATTAAATCGGACGAGGATGAGGAAGGAGAAAAAGAGAAAATGGACGGGGCCCCAGGTGGCCCAGTAACTGGCTTCTCGAATTCAACCAGCCAAATGAAAAAGCCAAAAAAGATTGGGGAGGGGCAAAAAAAGGACCGCGGGACAGAGTATAGGCTAGAGGGAAAAAGGGACTACAGACCCTCACTCAGGGAAAAACCCCCTTGGGGTGACCATAACACCAGCCATCACCGGAGGCACACATCAACCAAATAACTGCTGCAGCATATGGGCGCCTGGCAAACCCTGAAAATTTGGCTTTCCCGATACCTTAAAAAGGAATCGTTCAAGCACTGTACACTGTGAAATTTTAAAGGCCCTTTACGGGAGTATGCAGCACCATCGGGAAACCCCACACCTAGCCCCAAGCAGTCAAAAATGTTAAAAAGTAAAAAAGGTTTTCCCAACAAGGCAAGCCCCAAAAGCTAAAGGGAATTTGTTACGGGGAAAAGGGTTAAAGGGGGAAAATGGGAAACTGACGACGCGGGAAAGGACAAAAGGGGTTCAGGGGGGGACATGATAACGCACACAAGATACTGGGGGGAATAGACAAGGGGGGAACAGAGTTGGGGATTTTTCCAAAAGAGGGGACACGGGGAAAGGGCCACAACTGGAAGGGAAGACTCGACTAGCCCCCCAACATGGACGTTGGGAAATTTTTCTTAAAGTAATAGAGTTGCAGCAAGGGGAATGGGCCTACAAGTGTAGTAGTGGAGGCAGGAACCAAAAACTAGTTTTAAGAAGGGGTATGACAAACCCTCGGGGAAGCAAGGGGACAGAGGACCCAGTAGCGTTTCAGTGAAGGGGCCGGGGCCCAGGGGCTGAGTCTCACCCGTGAAAACCCCCAATTAGATGGGTAAATTTAGGTGAGTACACACACACAAACACCCCAAAAAAACCAAAAAAAAAAACACCACACATACACACAAAACCACTTACACACACACACAAAACACCACAACACACACACACACACACACACACACACACCACACACACACCACACACACAAACCACACACAACACACACAAAACCAATATATATATATAATATATATAAATATACGTGTTTTCCCACCTATTTCGGTTTTGCAGGGGTCGATTTTTAAGCTCCTGGCCGCGTTTTTCACGGGTTTGCTACGGATCCTCTCTCCCCTGCTCCGTGAGCTTTATAAACCTCGTTTTTAAAAAACTATGTTTTGGTTCCCCGCCCCCATTACGTCTTTTTCTGGGTTTTTCCACTGCCTGACAACTCTCTGACTGAAAAAATTACTTCCTAACACCCCTTGATTTCATTTTAGTCTTCAACTTCCCAATTGTAAACCCCTTTTTTCTGTTTTCTCCTTCCGGAAAACCAACCCTTTGTTTTTGGGCCCCCCTGCTTTTCCCGCCCCAGTATTTTATATGTCGTTATCATGTCCTCTCCTGCCCCTTTCCGGGTCCTCCAGGGGCTTTCAAAACCTTTTTCCCCTTAACCTTTTTTTCAAAACACATTCCTTTTAGCTCTGGGAAAAACCCTTTTGTCGCAACCTTTGCCCCCTTTCTCAAGTTTCTTAAACGTGTTGATCAAGTGCGGGTTCCCAAACGGGTTGCTGCATCTCCATTTAGGGGCCGACGTCCCAGGGTTATACAGTGTTTTGAACGATTCCTTACAAAGGGTATCGGAACGCTTTTTCCGGGTTTCCCCGGCGCCCATATCCCTTAAAAAAGCCAGTTTATCTGGTTGATGTGTGCTTCCGGAGAAAAATCCGGTTTTTTATACTCCCCCCAAATCTTTTTTCCCCTTTGGGAGCGAGGTTTGCAGTCTTTGGCCCCTACCCTAACTCCGTTTTGCGGTTTTCTGTCCCCTTTCCCCGATTTTTCATGCCCTTTCCCTTTTGGGGGGGTTAAAAATTCCCGAGAAGCCAGTTGTTTGGACCAGGGGGCCCGGGCCCTTGTCCGATTCTTTAAAATTTCCTGCTGATCCTCATCTTTTTTAAATTTCTCCTCTTTTAACCCTTTAACATCTTTCTGCACACAGGGAAACTTCTGAGTCTGAACCCTTCCTCATGTCTTTCACATATACCAAAAATAGCATGGTCCTAGGCCGCCCCCTGTGGGACCCCGCTGGGTCCAGGTGCTCACTGTGAAAACCCTCATCACGTACCTTGACTCTTGTTGCCCCCCTGTCAGGTATTCTCGATCCATTGCATTTGCCCTTCCGGTTAATGCCCCTGACCCTCTAGTTCTGAAACAAAAAAAAAAAAAATCTCTTTTTGGGGAAAACTGTTTTCCAAAAGGCCTTCTTGCAGTCCAAGAAGATGCAAATCAACCCCCCTTTTTCTCTCTCGTCCCCTTACTTCATTTACTTTATCTTTAAAACTCCAGAAGGGGGGGGGGGGGGTTTGTGACCGGGGATTTCCCTTTCCAAGGGAATCCCGTCCCTTTGGCGTTTATACTCTTTTTTCCTTTCCCCAGGTGCTCCACCACTCTCCTCCTTTAATCTTCTCCAAAAATTTCCCCTTTTACTTTTCAGGGCAGTGACACAGGTCTATATTTTTAGTCCCCTCTAATCTGTCTCCTTTTTTAAAAGGGGAAAAATACTTTTCCCGTCTTCCATCCCTCGGGTAGTTCCCCCATTTTCCCCCGGGGATGTTTTGAAGATTGTGGTAAGTGGTACACGCACATTTTCCGTCTCTCTCCCAAAGGATCCAGGGGGGGGAAGTTTGGGGGTCCGGTCCATTCCCTTTAAAGGTATCGATGTCCCTTAGCAGTTTCCCTTAGCGGGTTGTGTGTTGTGTGTGTGTTTTGTGTTTGGGTTTTGGGGTGTGTGTGGTGTGTGTGTCCCGGGAGTTCATTTTAACCCTTTTTAATAAGGAAAAAAAAGTACTTTTGGGCCCGGGGTACAGGGGACCCCTCAAAAATTTTTCCCGTTTAGTGGGATAGGTTTTAAAACCCCAATTAACCATTTTAAAAACCTGCAAAGCAGGACTAAAAAAAACTATCGTTTCGTTCAGTGTGGGATTTTGCCCTGACCCCCAATGCGTCAGCTCCCTTTCATTAGTCACCATGTGACCCCAAATTTAAAGGCGAAAGGGAATTGCCCCGCCCAGCAGGGGAAGATCGTCTCCCTTTTTAATTTAAGGATCCCCCAGGGAGTTTTTCCCCCAGCGGGGAGAAAATTTTCCCGCCGCTTTTTTTCGGGGAAGATATCCTAGGAGCCAGTACCCCGGCTTCAAAAATTTACGGTTTTTTAAAATTTAACCAGTTATTGGGTTTTTGGGGTTTTCTTAGGGGAAAACAAACGTTTTGGGCCCGGGAATTTAAGAGAAAAAAAGAGGGAAAGTGAATAAACTATGTGGAGATGAAAGTTGGGGAAACATCTACACGTGAGAGTTATTTTACCGTAACATCTTTTGGGAAAAAACCCCCGTTTAAAAATTTAAAATGGGGGAACCCCAGGAAATTTAACCATTTTCCAGTCTGGAACTATTTTCGTTATGCCTAAAATGGGGTGGGGGTTTTCCAAGTTTTTGCCAAAAAAACCCCCTATTCGTTATTCCAAACGACTAAAAAATACACCGATTTTTTTCGTTTCACTGCACAGACCCATACGTTTTGGGGGCTTTTAAAATACCAGAAAGGGAACAATTAAAAACAGGTCATGAATGGTATTATGCAAATTACCCAGACTACTAAATTTGCACAGCGAGGAGTGTACCTTTTTCCCCTTCCCGAACGTAGCAGTTCCTAAATTGAGTTTAGTACCGGGTTTTTTTGTTCTCTGTACTCCCTATTTGTACTCTCCTATTTTATGGTTGCAGGGGTTTCGAGACATACCCCATGGCCACCCCCTCTTCACTGATGGGCTACTAGGTCCTTTTTTCCAAAACCGGTTCCACGAGCTTAATCATATCTCGCCCTTAAAATATGTTTGGTTCCTCCCCCCGTACATCCCCTTGCCAACTATTCCATTTTTCAAAAACTTTTAATGATTAAAAAAAACCCCCCAACATTCTTTATTTCACCCCGGGGACTTAAATTCCAGTTGTGACCCCTTTTTTTCTGTGCCCCCCTCTTTGGAACTTTCGTCTTGTCAACCTTTGTCTTTTCCCGGGCCCAGCATTTATATTTTGTTATCAGGGTTTCCCCTAACCCTCCTGGGGGCCGTGCGTCGGGCCCAAATTTTCCCTTTCCCTTTTCTTCCCTTTTTCGACATTCCTCCTGCTGGGGAATAGCTTTTTGCAAACCCTTTTGCACTTTCTCAAATTTTCCTTGACTTGTTTTGCCGGGGTATGGGTTCCAAACTGGTTCTGCAAGTCCAGTGTGGGCCTGACGTACACGGTTTAAAATGCCTTGAACGTTTCCCTTTTTATTTGGATATGGGAAAACCCTATTCTCGGGTTTTTGCCGGGCCCCTAAAAGCGGGCAGCATTTATCTGGTTCATAGGGAACCCTCGGGAAACGTGCCGGGTTTTTTATACTCCCCCCAAGTTTTTTTTCCCTTGGGGGTGGGGGTTTTGAGTCTTTGGCCACCTTTTTTTTCTTTCCCTTCCCCGATCTTCATGATTTTTCCCTTTGGGGGGGGGTTAAAATTTCCGAGGGGGGTCATTTGTGGACCAAGTTTTCCAGCTTGTCCAGGTCTTTTTGTAGTCCTGCCTGATCCCATCCGATTTAATTGTCCTCATTAACTTAATATCTCTGCAAACGGGGACACTTCGGGCCCTACCCCTTTCCGTCATGTCAAAACACATACCAAAAATAGCTCCTAAATGGGCCCCCCGGCTCTGATACCTCGTCACGTACCATAAACCGTTGTTGCCTCCCTGTCAGGTTTTCCCTCTGACCCCATTCCCTTTTCCCCTTTCCTGTTATTTTTATCCCTAACCTCAAACCTTTTGCCCCTAATTTCTTGTGGGGGGAAACTGTGTAAGGGCCCTTCTTGTTCCCCCCAAGAAAATCCCAATCTCCCCCATTTCTCTCTCTCTTGTGCTCACTTTCGTTACCTTGTCTAAAATCCAGTAGGTTTGGGACACAGCAGTTGCCTTCCAGAATCAGTGCTTTTTGTTTTCTGAGTTTGTTCCTTTTTTAGGTGCTCCCCCCACTCCCCTGCTCTAATTTTCCCCCATGATTTTGGTACAAATCCCACGTCAGTGACAGGGCTATAGTTTAGTGTTTCGTGTTGTCTCCTTTCTTAAAATTGGGAACAACATTTGTTTTTTCCCATACCTCGGGTAGTTGCCCATTTTAAAATGAATGTTTTAAAAATTTTGTTTTTTTTGGGCCAAAACACGATCTCTCCCTCCCCTCTCTAAGGGCCCGGAGAGATGTTTTTGGGTATAAACCGCCTTTGAGGATAATTTCCTTGCTTCTTCCCTCCCCCAGGTTGTGGGGATTTCACCCAAAACATTTTGTTGGATTTTCCCTTTTTTGGTGTACCCTAAACCCTTGACTTATCAAGCCTTTTCGCCCTCCACTGTAAATACTTCCCTAAATCCCTTTTGAGCTTTCCCCTTTTTCTTATTCGTCGTTTCTTGTGAACCCCCATTTTTTTCCCCTCACCCGGTTTACCTTTTCCCTTGAGTTTTTTCTTCCCCTGAGGGATTTATACAACAGTTTCGGGCCCGACTTGATTTTGATGCTATGTAAATTTTCCCTTTACTGTCGGGGCCCCCCCTCCTTATCTGTCCCAAACTAATTTTTTTGGCTTTTCGTTTTAATCTTTTTTTTTTCCGGGGCCTTTGTCTTCTGCATTTTTTCGATTCCTAGTGCATTTTGCTTTTGCCTCCCTATATTTTTGGGGGTAAAAAAGGGCTCGTTCTGGTCCCCCTTATTTCTTTTCCCCTTGGGACAAAAATTTTTTCTCTTTTCTCCTCCCTTTTGGGGTTTGCTATGCAGCCAACCCTTTCATTTACTGACTTTCGTTACACCCTTACAGCACTTTAACACATATCGGAAAAAACATTGCTCTAGGGTGTAAATCACAGTGGTCACCCCTGGGACTCCGGGGAAAACCTCTGCCCTTTACTGTACTTGCCTACCCGAAAACAACTTTGATCTCTTTGTAAAGGTTATTGCTTGGACCCCCTTTTTGGCACTGTGTTAGAAAATCTTATAAAAGATCTTTTTAAATTCCCCCGCTCCCCGAAATGGGCTCTTTTTCTTATTTGATTTCATCCCGCAGGAAGTAGGTTTAAGGAGGGGCTGAGGAGGCGGGCCCGCTACCCCCCCGGGTTTATCCGCACCCAAAAGGGACCCCCCACAAAACAAGGGTCTAAACCCAAACTGACTACCCGAATTTATGCTTTGTGGAATCCCTTAATACTACACACACACACACACCCACACACAAAAACACACACACACACACACCAAACACACACAACACACACATACCCACACACACACACACACACAAAAACACACACACACAAAACACCACACCAAAATCACACACACCCACACACCACCCCCACATACTTTCACCCCACAAACACAAGGAAAAAGGGGCCCCCCCCCAAATTTTCTTGTCCCGGGGGCCCCCACAATTTAATCAAGTATTGGTGCTGAAAATTAGAGACGACCCCGGATTTAAGCTCAAAAATCTTAATTTAAGCAGGTAATTACCTTTCGTATTTGTAACGCCCCTGGGTGACCCGGGGGGGAACCCCCAGCAAAATTAAGGGATTTTTATCGTGACCTCCCCAAGTTTTCGGGGCAGTGTCCCAGGAAACCCATGCTTCCAAAAATGGGCCCCACACACAGGTCACCAAGTCAGATCAGGGTCAGGACCAATTTGGGTGCAGCCGTGACCCGGCATTTCAAGTCCCAGGGGCACTACACAACCCAAAAGAGTGAATGACGAAAATTTAAAATTTAAATCATGGGAACGTCCCGTATGTAATTAAAAGTATAAAAAGAATAAAAACTCTTTGTTAAACGTAAAACAAATTTTTTACTATAAATTCCAATAACAAAATTTTTTTTGGGTAGTTCAACTGTGAAAAAAGGACTTTAAAAAAAAACATGTGATAATTTAATCACAAAAAACAATTTAAAAAGTGGAAAGCGTATTTAAAGTTATTGTTGAAATTTAGATTTAAAACCCGGAGGGCAGGAGAGAACTTAAAGAGCTCAGGGTTGGGGGAAAAACCCTTTCCCCCTTTTTTTATCCTTCTTCGCTCCTCTGTTTTGGGAGTTCCATTTTTTGCAGTGTCCCTGTACCCAATTTTTTCCCCCGTTTTAGGGACTAAACCCAGTTGTAACCCTTTCAATTTAAAAGGGCATTTTTTTGATTAAGTCCACATGCACCCCCTGGGGCTTTCATATTCTAACGCTTGAAAGACTCCCAGCAAGGGAGTTCAGGCATTTGGGCAGACTTTTTTTCGTGGTTGATGCAATTAATTTATAAGAACAAAAAGAATAAAAGAAAAAAAAGGAAAGCTTTCAGCAGGCCTACTGACCCAAGGAAAGGAGGTCCCATGTCCCCCCCCCCCCCCCCCCCTTTCCCGGGTTTGCCCAATGAGCCCCCCTAGTCAGGTCACTTCCACTTAAGAAAAGGGGACTGCTCAGACCCCATACCAAGCTGTCGGTCAACTCACACCCCCCCCACCCCACTCATGTATTTACTAAATTATTTTTAAAACACACAACCCTTTTAGCCTCTATAACCCGTAAATCGGAGTTTTGGGTTTCCCCTTTATCCACAATCTTTACTAAAACCGTGCTTCCCTATATCCTTCCCCCGAATGTAAGTGGGGGTTTTTGCAACATATTTTTTACAATATGGTTTTTTTATGTGTGTTGTTTTTTTAACATCTTTGGGGTCTTCATGATATTTTTAAATTTGATATAAATTTTCTCACCCTAAGGGGTTTTTTTGGGTTCCAAATCCCACTGAGGGGACTGTCTTCCGGCTCCTTATTTCCGGTTTCATCCTTTTTATTACTTGTTTTTTCAACAACTTTTTTTTTCCAAACACATTTTCTCCTTAGCCCTTTTCATTGTTAGTGGGAAAAGTTTGGGAGTAGGAGTCCTTTTACAAAACCCCCGCCGCCCTGGTCCCTCGCCGCCGCCGCCGGGCCCCCGCCCCCGCTGCTGCTTTTTTTGCCCGGCTGCAGCCTTTTAAATTTTTTTTGTACTTTCACTAAATAAATTTCTTTACTGCACGAGTATTACTTTCGGTACATTATTATTATTCCCCCTTATTCCATTAAATTTGGGAATTTGTCACCCAAAAACCTTTGGGAAAAAGTGCAGGTTTAAAGATTTAAGTATATAAAATTAGTGGTTTCTTTTTCGGTTTTTGCTGCCTATAATGTTTTGTTGCCTTTTCATTTTTGGGAGCCTTAATTTAAAATGTATTTAACTCAAAAATGACTGTTGTTGTTGATCCGGCTCCTGGCCCCCCCTCTAATTGCCCCACGAAAAACTACAATATTTAAAAATTCATTTTTCCTTTCATGTTTTACTTGAAAAAGGCTTCATTTCCCGATCGTTCCTTCCCCCCCCCCCCCCCCCCCCCTTTTTCCCCCCCCCCCCTCCCCTTTTTTCCCCCCCCCCCCCTCCCCTTCCCCCCTTTTTTCCAATTTTTTAAAAGATTTTTGCCCATTTATTTTGTTTTCAAAATTAAAAAATTTTTAAAGCGCCTTCCCCTACTTTACATCTCCCTTTAAAAAATACCTTAAGCAAAGTCTATGGATAAATAAATTTCCCCCTCACGAGAAGGGAAACACTGGCATCTGAACCTCTGAAAGTTACCCGAAATTTGGCTTCACTTTGTACATATCATTTAATCCTTATTACAGCAACTTCAGTCTCTCTGAGGGGCAAGATTAATTTCAAAGAAATTGAAACTTCGTGAAGTAAAAATCGGCATGGAAGTACTCCCTCCAAACGCTTCCCGCCCGGTAAAACAGCCATTTATCAATGTAAAATTTCCCCCCCTTTCATCTCTTTACAAGAAGCCGCTGGCGTCCTCTGGGAAAGGGGCGCTAAAATTTTTCGTCCACTGCTTTCCCTTTTTTAAACTCTCTTGGGTTGGGCCCTTAACCCGAGGGTTGGCCTTCCTGTTGACTGACTTTGCCTGGGGACCTGGTCTTACCTGGGAACCGATCTTGCCCTGATGCCCCAATTACCTGGTGACCTTTTAAAAAATCTTTAAAAGCCCAATTTGGGACTTTGGCCCCCGCCGTTTATTTATTTTTCCCGATAAAATCCCCCACTTGGGGGACCTCGAAAAGACAGGACCCTTTCATTTAAGGTAGTCTTTGAAAAACCCCAAAGAGGGCCCTTTAAAACTGATGAAAAAAAATTTTAAAAACCCCCAACTTTTCACTGATACAGTATAGAAACTCTCGTTTCAAGGAATTTTTTGGGTAACCACCTTTTTTTCAGATCAAACCCCGATTTCCCACGTTCCCGTTGGGGGCAGGGTGCTTTGCAGTACTTTCGCTTTTGGGGGGGACATACCTGCAGGGGTTAAAATAACCCCAGCTAAGGGGGGCCGACTTTTATTTAAATAAAAAAAATGCTATATTTTATTAAGTAAGCTGCAGCAAAGGTTTGATTAAATTGGGCAAGTGTGGAAAAAAAAACCGCAAATTTGAAAACCAAGGTTTAAAATTTTTTAAAAACTTTATCCGGCAAATTTTTTCCACGAAAAGGGAATAAAAATTATAGCTTCACTATAAAAAAAATTTTATTTAAAATTCCCTTTTTATGGAAGTTCATTTTTGAAGAGGTTTTTTGAAAGGCCGACTTATGAGTATTTTAGAAAAATTATTTTAAAAACCAACTTGTAAGTGTTTTTAGGGGAAATTCTCTAAGTTATTTAAATTTCTGTTTTCCAAGCCAACATTTGCTATTTTTTTTTCGCCATTTAAAAGTTTAAAAAGGTTTACGACTTGTTATTCAAATAGTTTACCATTTTTTCCCTTTCTTAAAGAAAATTTTAATTGGGGTTTACCCCAGGGAATGGATGGGGTGGAAAGAAAGGGATAAAATTTTGGAAAATTTAAGGGGGGGGATAAAAAGCGAAAGGATACGGGAGAAACGAGGGGGGGTTTAAATGTAAAGGGGGAAAAGTGTTTAAAACGGAAAAAGAGAGTGGTGAAAGAGGTTTAAAAGGTGAGAGGTTTGGGAGTGGAGAAAAGAAAAGAAAATGTAGGGAAATTGGGTACAGGAGAGATAGGAAGAGAAGGGTGGGGGTGGATGGGGAGGTTGAAGAGAGGTGAAGGGGGAGGACCCGGGGTTGTTGGGGGTTGGGAAGAGAGAGGGCATGGTAACAGGGGGTAAAAGAAGCTTTTAAAATACATATTCTCTTCCCCCCGGTTTAAAAGGGGGAAAAAAAAGGGAAAAATTACTCGGTTTATGGGACACGGGGGCTTTTTTTACCGGCCCCTGGGGCATGCTATCACGGTTTTTAAACACCCGAATGGACCCTCGTTTGGGCCTGTGGGATCCCCTTTTAAACTCATCACAGAGACTATTTCCCATCCGCTTTTGGGTTAAAAGCAGAGTATTAGCCCCAAAAAAAGGGGAAAACAATATTTGGGGGTAGGGGGGGACCTTTTTAGGGTTTTAAAAGGTTTTTAGATTTTGGGGTGAGAATTCACTTGATTGGTCTTTTTTTTGGGTTTTTCTCTTAAAAACAAAGCGGATTTATTTCGCTTTTATTTATCAATGAAAATTTAAAGGCAGTATAAAAAAAAGAGAATTATGGGGGTCTACTGAGGGAAATATCAAAATTGGGAAAACAAAATCAGAGGATCTCCAACCGCCACAGACCTTGCTGTAGTTTAGGAGTTCACTGGGGTGGTTTTTTGCAAAGGAAAAAGTTAGATGAGCAAGGGAAAAACTTAAGCCCAAAATTTGTCTCTAAAAATTCCCCGAAAAAAAAGAAAATTTTGGGTATTTGATGATACAAAAAATAGTTTAAATTTTGTTTAGAGAAGAGAAAGAGGGGAGAGAGCGGGAAAAGAGCGGAAGAGAGGAGCGAGAGGGGAGCGGGGCGAGGGGGAGAGCGGCGAAGAGAGGGGAGCGAGAGGAAACGAGCGAGAGAGAGCGAGCGAGAGAGAGAGGTGAGGGAATGAAGTTGAAGGGGCAAATTTTGGGGAAAATATCTTTCACAAAAAAACAGGCAAAATTTAACGACTCAAAAGTTATTCCCTTTTGAAAACGGGAAAAAAGGAGCTTTTAAAAGGGCCTACCCACTATATTTTCCTTTTTGTTTTTCCGGGTATTAACTCGATGTTATCTCCGTGTTACCGGGTTTTTAAAATGGAATCATCACGGTTTCTGTCACAGTGTTTTCATAATTTCATTTTCCCGTTTCCGTCACTGTTTTTTTTCCCCAAAATGTTGTCAGCCCTAGAGGAAAGGGGGCTTTAAGCCCATTTGAAATTATTAATATGTCAAATAAAATTTCGGGAAGCTTGCCGCCGGGGGGGATCAAGCAACATTTTCCTGGCTGAGCCAAAACCCCACCTGATATCGCTGGGGACTACCATGGTTTTTAAAAAATTTAAAGGGGCTAAACGCTCCTTAGATGTGTGTGTGTGTGTGGTGTGTTGTGGGGTATGTGGGTTGTGTTGTGTGTGTGTGTGGGTTGTTTTTGTGTGTGGGGTGTGTGGGTGGGGGTATGTGTGTGGGTGTGTGGGGTGTGTTAGTGTTTTGTGGGGTGTGTGTGTGTGGGTGTGTGTGTGTTGTGTGTTTTTGGTGTGTGTGGGTGTGTGTGTGGGGTTGGTTTTGTGTGGGTGTGTGGTGTTAAATGTGGTTTGTGTGTGTGTGTGTGTGTGGTGTGTGTGTGTGTGTGTGTGTGGTGTGGTGTGTGTGTGTGTGTTTTAGTGTGCGGGGTTGTGTGTGTTGTTTTGTGGGGTGTGTGTGTGTGGGGGGTGTGTGTGTGTGGGGTGGGGGTGTTGTTAGTGTGCGTGTGTTTTGTGTGTGGTGTGTGTGGGTGTTTTGTGTGTGTGTGTTTTGGGGTTGGGGTGTGTGTGTGTGTGTTAAATGTCGTTTTTTTGTGTTGTGTCGGGTGTTTGTGTGTGGGGGGTGGTGTTTTGTGTGGTGTGTGGGGTGTGTTGTTGGGGTTAGTGTGGAGTGTGTTGTGTGGGGTGGGTTGTGTGTGGTGTGTGGGTGTGTGGTTTTGTGTGTGTGGGGGTGTGTGTGTGTTGTGTTTTGTGTGCGTGGGGGGTGGTGTGTGTGTGTGGGTGTGTGTGTGGTGTGTGGTGTTGGGTGTTTGTGTGTGTGGGGTGTGTTTGGGTGTGTGTGTGTGTGTTGGGGGGGTTAAACCCACATACCCAGTGTTCCTTTTTGGGGTTTTATTTTAATAAAATAAATATTTTTTTTTGGAAAACGACATTTCTTTAAAGGAAGAATTTTAAGCCATTACGAACGTCTGTCATTTTACCCCAAAATTGAACTCTTTTCCCAAAATCCCTTTTCCCCAAAAATTTTTTAAAGGAAAATTCCCCTCACAGTGTTTTATTGTTTTTATTACATTTTTCTCTGCCTCTCTCTCCCATCTTCCCCGTTTTCCTTCCCAAATATTTTTTTTTCTGGAAAAATTTTTTCCTTCCCCCCTATCTCTTCCCCCCCCCTTTCTTTCATTATTTCCCTCTCTTTCCCATCACTTTTCCCCCCTTCCTCCCCAATACTTCACACACCCCCTCATTTTCTTTATCCCATTCCTTCAATTTGAAATCCCTTTTTTTTTTCCTCACGGGGTTTCCCCCCCCCTCCTCTCCTAAACACCAAAACCACACACACAACACCCACACACACACACACGCAACACCACAAAACACACAACCAAAACAAACAAAACACACACACACCCACACACACACAAACACCAGTGAAACACAGGGGTTGTTTTCCCAAGTTTAGGGGAAAATTTTGTTGTTATGAGTTTGGTGCCTTTCAGAATTTTTGGGAATGTTTTCCCCTGTGTCATAAGAATACGTGAATTTTGTTTAAAAGTCGAGAAGAGAAAATGAGAAAAAAGATTTAAAAATGGAGAAAAAAACAGTGGATTTTAAAAGGTCCCGGGCAGAATGACACAAAATAGAGGCACCCGGGCAGTATGACACAGAAATCTAGTAGATTACTGGGAAAAACAATTAAAAAGTTTTTTTTTAAAAATGTGAGGGTCCCAAAAACCCTTTGTGAATGATAATTGGGGGGTTTAAAATTGCTAGTAAAAAAAGCCCGTAAGAGGGAAGTCTGATATCAAGGTTGTTTAACATATCATAGACGGATTGTGAAAAAAATAATGGCTTGGACCTGGCCCCCTGGGGGGGTTTTATCCCCGGAATGCCCCCCAGGTAGGGGAGGGCATTGGGGAGAATGCGGAAATTTAAAAAATAATGGGATTTTATAAAAAATGGGAGTTTTTAAAAAATTTTCATTGCTGGTGGGACAATTTTTTTTGGAAGATTTTGAAGGGGTTTGTTGCCCAAAAATTTTTGGAAAGGGTTTAGGAGTGTAATGGGAAAAAAAGAAAATGGGAAAAAAAACAGGAAAAAAAAAAGGGGATGAGAGAAAAATTTAAAAATTCAAAAGGCCCTTTCAAAAATTATAAAAAAGAAGGGAGAAAATTAAAAAGTCTTCATTTTTGGAAAATGAACTTGTCGGTGATGGGTCTATAAAAAATAAGATGAGCCCTACAAAAGATGAGGGAAGGAAGCCGGGTGGTGCAACAGTCTCTATGTAGACAAAAAACTTAACCCATGGAGGACAAAAACAGGAAAATATACCAGAGTATAGTCGTACCAGCACTGTTAAATGGGTGTGAAACACGGGTTTAAACGTTGCAGCAAGAAAATAAAGGCAGTGAGATGATGTGTTTGAAGGACAATGTATGGTGTATTATGTAGAGAATTCGAAGTTGGAGATTAAAAATATTTGGATTAGCAAAAGAGGGCTAAGGAGTTGTTGAGGAGGTTTGGACATTCAGAGAGGATGGAAAAAATAAGAAGATTAAAGGTGTATAAATCTGTGGTGGAGTGAAGGAGGGGTAGGGGTCACCCCAGAAAGTTAGAGGGAGAAGGTAAAGTAGGCTGTGAGTGCTAGAGACTTGAACATCGATAAAGCTGTTGGAGTGTGAGCAAGGTAACATTTGACTTAAGAAATCGTAATGACACGATTGCAAATAAACCATACCCCCGGCCGGGATTGAACCCGCGGTCATAGAGTCTCAAAACTCCAGCCCGTCGCGTTAGCCACTAGACCAGCTAGCCACAATAAGATTCATCCAACTAGGTATATTTCTACACCATAGGAAGGTTAGCACAGGCACCTCTGTGACCACAAATGCAAGTTTTTACAGACGAATCTCCAGCTAGCGTGGCCGTGACGAACTCTAGCTCAAGTCCCTTCACTGCCGTCAACATGACTAAAGAAATCTTTAATGACACGATTGCAAATAAACCATACCCCGGCCGGGATTGAACCCGCGGTCAAAAGAGTCTCAAAACTCCACCCCGTCGCGTTAGCCACTAGACCGCTAGCCACAAAAAGATTCATCCAACTGGGTTTATTTTTTCAAACACGATTTCTTGAGTCATGTTGACGGCAGTGAAGGGACTTGAGCTAGAGTTCGTCACGGCCACGCTAGCTGGAGATTCGTCTGTAAAAACTTGCATTTGTGGTCACAGAGGTGCCTGTGCTAACCTTCCTATGGTGTAGAAATATACCTAGTTGGATGAATCTTATTGTGGCTAGCTGGTCTAGTGGCTAACGCGACGGGCTGGAGTTTTGAGACTCTATGACCGCGGGTTCAATCCCGGCCGGGGGTATGGTTTAAGGTAACATTTATGAAGAAAATCAAGATAACCGTTTATCAGGACTATTACAAACACAGGTGCA
This sequence comes from Cherax quadricarinatus, assembly GCF_026875155.1. Classification (NCBI taxonomy): domain Eukaryota; kingdom Metazoa; phylum Arthropoda; class Malacostraca; order Decapoda; family Parastacidae; genus Cherax; species Cherax quadricarinatus. The sequence continues at coordinate 71,711,663 of NC_069408.1, forward strand.
CTAAGAAAGGGTCTGTAGTCCCCAGACAAGAAACACACCTCGAAAATAAAGGCAAAGTACCCATGTAATCCCTTTTCTAATATTTACAATACGTACAGAGTGCAGCAGAGCAGCAAAATTTTAAAGAACGAGAGAGCAAAGTGAATTCACTCACTACAGTTACCCTTCACTTCTAACAGAGAGACCAGTAGGTTTTACTCAGCATATTAGCGAGTCTAACTCCAACCAGGATGTAATATAACACCAATCCGTCTTGAGTCTGCCTCTTAACCAGTTGGTTGACGTATTAACCTGACAACGAACTTTGTGACTGGTAACCCCTACAGCCAAACTGACATAATAATTGCCAGTTTCGCTGGTACAGGAGTGCAAGAATTGGCTGTGTGATGAACGTCAAATAAATTGTAATGTACTCAGCGCAGTCACGCGATTTTGAGTCCTGAAGGTAGGAAGTACAGTGCTGACCTCTGGAGGAGTGGGAGGGCTATCTGAAATGTGATGTCAGTAGGGTTTCTGGTAAGACGGGGGCATCGTTTTCGGGTCGCCCTTTTTTCATAGGAGATGTCCTGTGTGTTTAGTATATATGCTTTAAGTTAAAAAAAAAATTAAGTAGGTAGGTTTTTTTGACAGACTGCATAAAAAAGCATAACGTGTGCACCGAGAGATGCCTGTTTTTGTTATATAGACGAAAAATTGTATATACACCCACGTATAGTGGAGAGGTCTTAATCCTAATACTGTGAATGGATCGTAATATAATATAGTATAGAAACACTCCTTTGTGCAGCAGTCATGTTAGCAATCAACTGTAGTCATGTTTGTAAATACCACTCATTATACAAGAGATTAATTATTTTTACCTAATAGACATCAAACCACTTTCTGTTCACTGCCCTGTTAACCAACACACTCATAACTTACACTTTACATTTTATGGTAATTTCAGATTTAGAATCGCATGATCAAATCCCAACTATATATTTTTATTATTAAAAATTATTATTATTATTATTATTTTATTATTATTTTTTATTATTATTATTATTATTATTATTATTATCATAAAAAGGTTTAAGCCTCGGTGTCATTCAACGTTGTATACAAATATTGAGACTGGAATAAAAAAGGAATGGGCAATTAAGAAATTTATGAATCAAACAGGAACCAAAAAAAGTCACCTACAATCTATTCAAGTGTAGGAGTTTCAGATAGGACGACGGGGGAAAGCATTGCGTTCTCTCGGATAAACGAAGCAATCTTAAAAAGGTGTTAAACTGTCAGCGAGCCCTGGCAATCTTTTCAGTGTGGTGAGGGGTGGCCATCCATACGACCATGGGCGAGGATCGTATAAACCAATACATAGTTACTAGAGCACTATATCCCGAAAACCGACGATGACGAAGTGAGAATGGTCAGGGGCTAAATTGCAGCTTGATTGAAAATGGCATATTGGTCACCAGCTCAGATCAACACCTGCTGCCTGTGATGTGTAAATGATGAAATAGTTCAGGAAAATAGTAGTACACGATCCTTCTTGGGGAAACACGAAGATTTTTATCCTGATTTCGTATATATGAGTCCAAAAGTTATTTTTCCAATCCACCAATATGGCTAAGAGACCCATGCAAATTGAAGTGGTTATAACAGCAATACTGATGATGACAACCTGTCTAGGAAAAGTGGCAAATTGCCTTGGAAAGCATTACTGACGTATGTATCTAAGCGGATTTAAGGATCGATGGAAAAACGGCCCTTTCGAAAATCAGATTTATGTAGGGAACGTGTGGTGATGCAGCGTGGTTGAGATTACAAAGGTGCGTCATTAATTACCATGAACTCCTACTCATCAAGTCCACCATCATCACCTTCACCTTCATCACTTCCATCACCGCCTTCACCTTCATTACCTCCATCTTCATCACCTCCACCATCATCTCCACTATCATCACTCTCCCTGTCCACCTCCACTAAATAACTTCTCCATGTTCCACCAGTTATTTTCATTTTTACCTGGAGTTATTCCGGGGATAAACGCCCCCGCGGCCCGGTCCACGACCAGGCCTCCCGATGGATCAGGGCCTGATCAACTAGGCTGTTACTGCTGGCCGCACGCAGTCCAACGTACGAGCCACAGCCCGGCTGATCCGGCACTGACTTTAGGTATCTGTCCAGCTCTCTCTTGAAGGCAGCCAGGGGTTTATTGGCAATTCCCCTAATGCTTGATGGGAGGATGTTGAACAGTCTTGGGCCCCGGACACTTATGGTGTTTTCCCTTAGTGTACCAATGGCGCCCCTACTTTTTATTGGGGGCATTTTGCATCGCCTGCCCAGTCTTTTATTTTCGTAGGGAGTGATTTTTGTGTGCAGATTTGGGACCATTCCTTCCAAGATTTCCAAGTGTAGATTATGATATATCTCTCCCTCCTGCGTTCCCAAAGAGTACAAGTCAAGTGCTTCCAAGCGTTCCCAGTAGTTAAGGTGCTTGACAGAGCTTATGCGTGCAGTAAAGGATCTCTGTACACTCTCTAGTTCTGCGATTTCACCTGCTTTGAATTTGGGGATGTTAATGTACAGCAGTATTCCAGCCTAGAGAGAACAAGTGATTTGAAAGGATCATCATTGGCTTGGCATCTCTCGTTTTGAACGTTTCATTTTTCCATCCTATCATTTTCTTTGCACGTGCGATCGGGCACTGTTGTGATAATTGAAAGTGAGATTCTCAGACATTACTACTCCCCGATCCCTTACATTATTTTTTCCGCTCTATTGGTATGGCCAGAGTCTGTAGTATACTCTGTTCTAGTTATTATCTCCTCCAGTTTTTCCATAACGGAGTAGGGTTTGGGAAATTTGTCCTCATTGAACATCATATTGTTTACCGTTGCCCACTGGAAAACTTTGTTTATATCTTCTTGGAGGTTAACCGCGTCCTCAGCAGATGACAGCCTCATGCAGATCCCAGTATCTCCGCAAAGGATGATACGGTGCTGTGATGTATATCTCGGGCTATGTCTGATATGAGGAAAAAGGAATAAGATGGGGGCGAGTACTGTGCCTTGTGGAACAGAGCTCTTCACTATGGCAGCCTCCGATTTAACTCTGTTGACTCTTTGTGTTCGATTTGTTAGGAAGTTGAAGATCCATCTCCCCACTTTTATGGGCTGTTACGCCATGATCGCATTTGTCAAATGCTTTTGCAAAGTCTGTGTATATTACATCTGCATTCTGATTTTCTTCCAGTGCATCCAAGGCCATATCATAGTGATCCAGTAGTTGTGAGAGGCAGGAGCGACCTGCCCTGAACCCATGTTGCCCTGGTTTCACCAACAACATGATAAATATTATATCACCATCATGTTAAATATCCTTTTTTGTCATGCTGATCTAAATATTTGCTCTACTACAAATATTTCTTGATACCACAACAAATATTTTCACCACACCAAGCAAAGAAATTTTTGAAGTTGAATATTTTTCCTTCACTACATCAAATATTTTCTTCAAGTATTTTCTTTATAATCCACCAAACATGTTCTCCCTCCACACCATTTCCTACAAGCCACGTCATATATTTTCACCAAACGACGCCAAATATTGCCTCCAAATACCGCACGGCATACATTTCCCAGACTCCTCTGCCAGATATTTCTTTCTAGTCTTCCCACCACCTATGACAAACGTGCTGATTTTAACGATGCGCATTTTCGCAGAGACACTGCGCTGTCTAACATGAAGTAGTGTGTTTGTATAATTCACTTATTTGCAGATTGACGTACATTTTAAAGATTTACGTAACCTAGCCTAAAATATTTAAAAATAATCTTTGAACAGGAAACGTGTAAAAATTGACGCTGGATAATGCTTAAGAAAACGAACGATGTGAAATGAGTGTGCCTTATCCCGGTGACCACCTGTCTAGCTGCTGCTCCCACCACCACCACCACCACCATCATCACCGCTGCCTTATTCCTGTGGCCACCTGTCTAGCTGCTGCTCCCACCACCACCACCATCACCGCTGCCTTATCCCGGTGGCCACTTGTTTAGCTGCTGCTCCCACCACCATCACCGCTGCCTTATCCCGGTGGCCACCCGTCTAGTTGCTGCTGCCACCACCACCACCACCACTACCATCACCGCTGCCTTATCCCTGTGGCCACCCGTCTAGCTGCTGCTCTCACCAACACCACCATCACCGCTGCAAAAAGAAATTTATGATGACTGAGATAACATTAATCTCTCTCGGGCTGACAATATTTCCCTCCCTGGGGCGCCTCGCACATTTTGATATATTGGCAGACAAAAAATGCCAGTTTCTTGTGGTGTGTTGTTGTGTTGTTAATCAGTAGTTTATACTCTGAATAGTTTTTAACATATATATATATATATATATATATATATATATATATATTATATATATATATATATATATATATATATATATATATATTATATAATATTATATTATATATATATATATATATATTATATATATATATATATATATATATATATATATATATATATATATATATATATATATATACATATACATATATATATATATATATATATATATATATTATATATATATATATATATATATATATATATATTATATATATATATATATATATATATATAATATATATATATATATATGTCGTGCCGAATATGTAAAACTGGTCAATTAGCAAGAACTCATTTAAAATTAAGTCCTTTCTAAAATTTTCTCTTATTCGTTTAAAGATACATTTTTTTTCATTAATGTTGATGTAAAAAAATTTAATTTTGCACCAAAAGGAACTTAGAAAACTTACCTAACCTTATTATAACAAGCGCAATTTATTTTAGCCCAACCCAACTAAATATATTTTAGATTTGTTTACAATAATTTAATACTAAACAAACACAGTGAAATATATTTTTTTCGTTAGGTTCAGAATGATTTTGGCGAAATTATTGCATACACAAATTTTCACTTGTCCTATATGGCAAGATGAGCGTTGCTATTTAAGCCAAGATCGCAAGTTCTGCCTATTCGGCACGACATATATATATATATATATATATATATATATATATATATATATATATATATATATTATATATATATATATATTATATATATATATATATATATATATCTATATATATATATATATATATATATATATATATATATATATATATATATATATATATATATATATATATTATATATATTATATATAATATATATATATACATTCTATGAAAAAGAGGATAAATAAATATACAAGGTATGATATAACACGTAATGAAAGTAGTTTGTTAGATTATGTATTGGTGGATAAAAGATTGATGGGTAGGTTTCAGGATGTACATGTTTATAGAGGGGCAACTGATATATCGGATCATTATTTAGTTGTAGCTACAGTTAGAGTAAGAGGTAGATGGGATAAAAAGAAAATGGCAACAACAAGTAAGAGGGAGGTGAAAGTGTATAAACTAAGGGAGGAGGAAGTTCGGGTGAGATATAAGCAACTATTGGCAGAAATGTGGGTGGTGCAAGTATGAGTAGTGGGGGAGAGGGAGTTGAAGAGGGTTATAATAATTTAAAAAATGCAGCATTAGAATGTGGGGCAGAAGTTTGTGGTTATAGGAGGGTGGGGGCAGGAGGAAAGAGGAGTGATTGGTGGAATGATGAAGTAAAGGGTGTGATAAAAGTGAAAAAGGTAGCTTATGAGAGGTTTTTACAAAACAGAAGTGTTATAAGAAGAGCAGAGAATATGGAGAGTAAAAGAAAGGTGAAGAGAGTGGTGAGAGAGTGCAAAAGGAGAGCAGATGATAGAGTGGGAGAGGCACTGTCAAAAAAATTTTACTGAAAATAAGAAAAAAAAAATTGGAGTGAGTTAAACAAGTTAAGAAAGCCTAGGGAACGATTGGATTTGTCAGTTAAAAACAGAGTAGGGGAGTTAGTAGATGGGGAGAGGGAGGTATTGGGTAGATGGCGAGAATATTTTGAGGAACTTTTAAATGTTGACGAAGAAAAGGAGGCGGTAATTTCATGCACTGGCCAGGGAGGTATACCATCTTTTAGGAGTGAAGAAGAGCAGGATGTGAGTGTGGGGGAGGTGCGTGAGGCATTACGTAGAATGAAAGAGTTACCCTCTGGAACTGACGGGATCATGACAGAAATGTTAAAAGCAGGGGGGGACATAGTGTTGGAGTGGTTGGTATTTTTGTTTAATAAATGTATGAAAGAGGGGAAGGTACCTAGAGATTGGCAGAGCATGTATAGTCTCTTTATATAAAGGGAAGGGGGACAAAAGAGACTGTAAAAAATATAGAGGAATTAGTTTACTGAGTATACCAGGAAAAGTATACGGTAGGGTTATTATTGAAAGAATTAGAGGTAAGACAGAATGTATGATTGCGGATGAGCAATAAGGTTTTAAGAGTGGGTAGGGGATGTGTAGATCAAGTGTTTACATTAAAGCATATATATGAACAGTATTTAGATAAAGGTAGGAAGTTTTTTATTGCATTTATGGATTTAGAAAAGGCTTCTGATAGAGCGGATAGGGAAGCAATGTGGCAGATGTTGCAAGTATATGGAATAGGTGGTAAGTTACTTAATGCTGTAAAGAGTTTTTATGAGGATAGTGAGACTCAGGTTAGGGTGTGTAGAAGAGAGGGAGACTACTTCCCAGTAAAAGTAGGTCTTAGACAGGGATGTGTAATGTCACCATGGTTGTTTAATATATTTATAGATGGGGTTGTAAAAGAAATAAATGCTAGGGTGTTCGGGAGAGGGGTGGGATTAAATTATGGGGAATCAAATACAAAATGGGAATTGACACAATTACTTTTTGCTGATGATACTGTGCTTATGGGAGATTCTAGAGAGAAATTGCAAAGGTTAGTGGACGAGTTTGGGAGAGTGTGTAAAGGTAGAAAGTTGAAAGTGAACATAGAAAAGAGTAAGGTGTTGAGGGTGTCAAATGATTTAGATAAAGAAAAATTGGATATCAAATTGGAGAGGAGGAGTATGGAAGAAGTGAATGTTTTCATATATTTGGGAATTGACGTGTCAGTGGATGGATTTATGAAGGATGAGGTTAATCATAGAATTGATGAAGGAAAAACGGTGAGTGGTGCATTGAGGTATCTGTGGAGACAAAAAACGTTATCTATGGAGGCAAAGAAGGGAATGTATGAAAGAAAAGTGGTATCAACACTCTTATATGGTTGTGAAGCTTGGGTTGTAAATGCTGCAGTGAGGAGACAGTTGGAGGCAGTGGAGATGTCCTGTCTAAGGGCAATGTGTGGTGTAAATATTATGCAGACAATTCGGAGTGTGGAAATTAGAAGGTGTGGAGTTAATAAAAGTATTAGTCAGAGGGCTGATAACGGTTTGTTGAGGTGGTTTGGTCATTTAGAGATAATGGATGGAAAGCAGAATGACATGGAGAGCATATAAATCTGTAGGGGAAGGAAGGCGGGGTAGGGGTCGTCCTCGAAAAGGTTGGTAGGGAGTGGGGTTATTTAAGAAGGTTTTGTGGGCGAGGGGCTTGGACTTCAGCAAGCGTGCGTGCAGATGTTAGATGGAGTGAATGGAGACGAATGGTATTTGGGATCTGACGATTCTGCTGGAGTGTGAGCAGGGTAATATTTAGTGAAGGGATTCAGGGAAACAGGTTATTTTTATTATATAGCCGGACTTGAGTCCTGGAAATGGGAAGTACAATGCCTGCACTTTAAAGGAGGGGTTTGGGATATTGGCAGTTTGGAGGGATATGTTGTGTGTCTTTCTACGTATATGCTTTAAACTGTTGTATTCTGAGCACCTCTGCAAAAACAGTGATTAGTGTGAGTGAGGTGAAAGTGTTGAATGATGATGAAAGTATTTTCTTTTTGGGGATTTGCTCTCTTTTTGGGTCACCCTGCCTCGGTGGGAGACGGCCGCCTTATTAATACATATATGTATATATATATATAATATATATATATATATATATTATATATTATATATAATATATATATATATATATATATATATATATGTATATATGTATATACATATATATATATATATATATATATATATATATATATATATATATATATATATATATATATATATATATATATATATATATATATATACGTCATGCAGAATAGGTCAAACTGGTCAATTAGCAAGAACTCATTTAAAATTAAGTCCTTTCTAAAATTTTCCTCTTATACGTTTAAAGATATATTTTTCTTTTATGCTAATGTAAAAATTATAATTTTATAACAAAAGGACTTTAGAAAACTTACCTGGCCTTATTATACCAAACGCAATTTAATTTAGCCTAATCCAACTAAATATATTTTAGATAAGTTTACAATAATTTAATAATAAACAAATACAGTGAAATATATTTTTTCGCTAGGTTCACAGTGATTTTTGCGAAATTATTACATACACAAATTTTCGCTTGTCTTATTCGGCAAGAAGAGCGTTGCTATTTAAGCCAAAATCGCAAGTTATACCTATTCGGCACTGTGGGATCGACTGGTAGTGTTCTCACTCTTGATATGTCAAGTCCATTGCTGAATACTTCCTTTCCTTGGAAGTAGGTTGGTAGACAGCAACCACCCAGGGAGGTACTACCGTCCTGCCAAGTGAGTGTAAAACAAAAGCCTGTAAATGTTTTACATGATGTTAGGATTGCTGGTGTATTTTTTCTGTTTCATAAACATGCAAGATTACAGGTACGTCTTGCTACTTTTACTTACATTAAGGTCACACTGCACATGTATGCATAAGCATATATATATATATATATATATATACATATATATATATATATATATATATAATATATATATATATATATATATATAATATATATATATATATATATATATATATATATATATATACACTCATCTGGGTTTTCTTCTATTTTTCTTATTAGTTCTTGTTTTTGTTTATTTCTACTTACCTCCATGGGGAAGTGGAACAGAATTCTTCCTCCGTAAGCCATGCGTGTTGTAAGAGGCCACTAAAATGCCGGGAGCAAGGGGCTAGTAACCCCTTCTCCTGTATATATTACTAAATGTAAAAGGAAAAACTTTCGTTTCTGAAAGTAATCTAAATTTATCCCCGGTACAGAGTATAATATATGGTGTGAATATGGGAATTACAGGCGAGAGGCAAATAGGAATTATTGTCAGATGTTGTCAAATAAGTGAAAAGTGGAGATGCACACCCATATGAGTATTAATCTAGAGCATAAGTAATAAAACAAATGATAGTGGCATTAGTGTCCAGGGAAACAGAGGACATAAAATGTGATATTGTAGTGGACACAGATTACCTCTACCACTGATCCCCTCACCTCTCTCCTCGCCGACCCCTCCGTACCCCATCCAGCGGGGATTGTTTCCCCTCCCTGCCGGCACCCATACCACGGACCCACCTCTCATCACCCAAACCCAGCAAAGTGGAGAAGTAGGAATACAAACCGGATGAGTATTAAGCCATAGTATAAGTAATAAAACAAGAGAAAGTGGATTGATGTGCAGGGAAACAGTGAACATGAAGTGATAAGATAGTGGAAAAGGCGTAACCTACCACCAATCCTCTCACCACCCTACCCCTCCGACACCCCAACCAGTGGGGATGGTCCCCACCCCCTCCTGCTGGCACCCATATCCTTGACCACCGACCCACCTCTCATAACTGCAATTCAGCCACCACCACTACATATAACTGCCAGGATAAGATAAATAGCAGTGATCATGACAGAAATAAGATGCTGTAGGATGTATGATATATGATGTTACACAACATAAAAGTTTTTAATGTGTAATAAGTCTCCATACTAATAACATCCCACATACTCATGCATTGACCTCATAACACCCACACCTGCATGCAGAGCTGGATGGCAGTACAGTATACCTGTGGGACATGTGAAAAGGCTCTTGGGAAAAATCCAGAATCACATGCAGCCTTTGCTTTTCAAAACATCATGTTACCTGTGCAAGAATAAAAACTGCAACCAGTAATGACATCTGTCTAGATAGATGTTTCTGGATCTGCAACAGGGATGAGGAACTATGGACAGATATCAAGAAAGTGCTCAGGAGGTTAATAAATAATAAACATTAAAAAAAGAGGAATAGTCTACTCGGAATATATAGAGCATTGAAAGATAGGAGAAGAGTAAAGTCTAACACACAGAATGCCCAGTCTACAACAACTGACCCAAAAATAAGCAGATACCCACTGGAAAAAACACAGGAAAAAAAAAACAGCTATCTCAGTCCCCAGCCCTGTGGCTGACCCAGACCCAGCCCCCAGCCATTGTGAAAATCCGGATTCAGTTAAAGACTCTTCCACAGCCACCAAAGCCATTGCCCCAAGTACAGATGTAGTAGAGGAGTCCTCTTCCAAGAAAAATGTTGGTGTCATGACAACAGATGGTGGTGTCTCTGGTTTGGCTGTGGAGGACTGTAGTGCAGTTCTAGAGTCTGCACAGATTAGGATTACATCCATTACTAATTGTACCCAGCCAAAAACAAAATGGTGCAAATTATATGTTTGGGGCATCTGTAAACATGGAATATGAGGGAAAACGAATGAGGCATGCAACTCTGAACATCCCAAAAATTGTCCCGACCTTCTGTCTAACAGAGTATATCGTTGTACTTCTTGCAAATACTTCCACCCTGAGATGTGTCAGTCTTCAGTCCTTGGAAAACAATGTTACAATACCAATTGCACTGCATACCATTTAAAAGGGACCAGGAGGCACACACCTCGTACAACACATCATAGTAGCTATGGTAGCTATGACAACACCTCCAAGTGATGTTTCTAGTGGTAGGAAACGAAGAAAGAAAATGGAAAGAGATAACTAAATAGTCCACCACCTTGGAGCCTTGTTGGACTGGAGGCACAGCCAGTGGGCCCTCCGGGCTCACAGCTACTGATGCCAACAACAAAATCCCCCCAACAAACATGCAACACAATCTCATTTATATTTGCTAATATACAGGGCCTTAAGCCATCCACCAACAACAAAATATCTTTTGTAGATGAATGGTTCAGAGAACCGACATGTTGATAAATTAGACACATGTGCAACTCTTGGGAATCTTTATTGAGGAAACGTTTCGCCACACAGTGGCTTCATCAGTCCATAAGTAGGAGAAACTTGAAGAACAGGAGGAGAATGAGGTAATCAGGCCCTCAACCTTGAGTCGATGTGTTCAGTCCATCAATCTTGAATAGAATACGGCATATCAGCGGAGAAGCAGCTTATAAACCGTATAGCAGGAGAGGTGCAGCAGTCATAGGTCGTGTCACATTTGTTCAATGTGGAAGTAGGTCGTGCCCAAGAATTAGGCAAGCGAAGAATTCCTAAGTATTAAGATCCCAAAAATTGCAGTGTCTGACATATTTGTAGATGAATGGTTCAGAGAACCGACATGTTGATAAATTAGACACTGATTACCTCATTCTCCTCCTGTTCTTCAAGTTTCTCCTACGTATGGACTGATGAAGCCACTGTGTGGCGAAACGTTTCCTCAGTAAAGATTTCCAAGAGTTGCACATGTGTCTAATTTATCAACATGTCGGTTCTCTGAACCATTCATCTACAAATCTGTCAGACACTGCAACTTCTTGGGATCTTAATACTTAGGAATTCTTCGCTTGCCTAATTCTTGGGCACGACCTACTTCCACATTGAACAAATGTGACACGACCTATGACTGCTGCACCTCTCCTGCTATACGGTTTATAAGCTGCTTCTCCGCTGATATGCCGTATTCTATTCAAGATTGATGGACTGAACACATCGACTCAAGGTTGAGGGACTGATTACCTCATTCTCCTCCTGTTCTTCAAGTTTCTCCTACGTATGGACTGATGAAGCCACTGTGTGGCGAAACGTTTCCTCAATAAAGATTCCCAAGAGTTGCACATGTGTCTAATTTATCAAAATATCTTTCATTAGTGGACTTCTAGGGGAGTCAAATGCAGTGTTTGCAGCCTTCACAGAGACCCACGCAAAAGATTACTTTGACAGTGAAATATGGATACCTGGATACAACCTTTTCAGATGCGACAGAAAGAACAGGCAACAAGCGGAGGGGGGGGGGGTTGGCCTGTATGTCAAAGAGTCGCTAATTCGCACAGATATACTGAACACCACAAATGATGTAGCTGAAATTCTGACAATAAAAATCTAGAACCAAAACTTAGTCATTGTACTTGTATATAAGCCACCAGATGCAACTTCCCAACAGTTCAAAGAACAACTATCAAAAATTGACTCTTGTCTAGAAAACTTTCCAGCCCCATCCCCAAACATCTTGCTGTTTGGCGACTTCAGTCTAAGATATACAAATTGGAAGAATACAGAAAATAATGTTGTAGCAGAAATACCCCCTGGAGGCAGCTCAGATGAAAAGTCACACAAACAGGAGCTTCTGAATTTCTGCAACAAACACACCCTAAGTCAGCAGATAGTGGAGCCAGTAAGACTGGGGAATACACCGGACCTTATTTTCACAAATAATGAGGGCCTGGTAAGAAACATAACAATATCAAAAACAACAAATTCTGATCACAATCTAATCGAAGTCCAGACTTACATGCACAGGAGTTCTGATCAACAAAACGCAAACAACTATGAGGGTACCTTCACCAAATTCAATTTCAACAACAAGAACATCATCTGGGATTAGGTAAACTATGCCCTAAATGAAACATGCTGGGAAGATATCTGAAATTACATGGACCCTAACCAATGCCTTGAAAAGATCAGCTTCCTGGTAGCTGAAGTAAGTTCAAGGTATATTCCTCTAAGAAAAAAGAAAAGAAGAAGTAAACTGGAGATAGACGCTCCCTTTACAGGAGAAGACGAAGAATCACTGAGCTCCTCAAGAATGCCACGTTATCTGATACATGGAAGGAAGCGCTAACCAGGGAAGTGGAAAATATTAAGTTAAAGTTGAAGGACTCGTACAGGATCCAGGAGAGACAAGAGGAACTAAGAGCGATTACTGAAATTGAAAGAAATTCGAGATATTACTTTTCATATGCCAAAAACAAGGCAAAAACCACTTCTAGTATAGGGCCCCTGCTCAGACAATCGGATCCTACACAGACTACAACAATGAAATGAGTGAGATACTGAAATCTCAACTTGACTGTGTTCAGCGAGCCACTAACCAGTCTAAAGATCAACAATCCAAACAATTTTTTCATGAATGAGCCTCAAAACTCTGCCAATGTATGCCAAACTTCTGACATAACCCTAACTCCAATAGACTTTGAGAAAGCCATCGACGACATGCCCATGCACTCAGCCCCAGGCCCAGACTCGTGGAACTCGGTGTTCATTAAGAGCTGCAAGAAACCCCTCTCACGGGCCGTAAGTATGCTATGGAGAAGGAGCTTAGACACAGGCGAGATTCCACAGTCACTAAAAACAACGGATATAGCCCCACTCCATAAAGATGGCAGCAAAGCAGTAGCTAAGAACTATAGCCCAATAGCTTTAACGTCCCATATCATAAAAATCTTTGAAAGAGTTCTAAGAAGCAGGATAGCAAATGACTTGGACTCCCAAAAATTGCACAACCCAGGGCAACATGGTTTCAGAGCAGGTCGCTCCTGCCTTTCGCAACTCTTAGACCACTATGATATGGTCTTAGATGCACTGGAAAACAAACAGAATGAGGATGTAGTTTACACAGATTTTGCAATAGCAGACAAAATGCGTGCTAAAGGAATAAGTGGCAAAGTAGGCAGATGGATCGTCAACTTTCTAACCAATCGCACACAAAGAATAGTGGTAAACAGAGTTAAATCGGATGCTGCCATAGTGAAGAGCTCTGTCTCACAAGGCACAGTACTAGCGCCTACCCTGTTCCTCATCCTCATATGAGACATAGACAGAGATATAAACCCTCGCACTGTATCATCCTTTGCAGACGATAATAGGATCTGCATGAGAGTGTCATCCATTGAGAACACGGCAAAGCTCCAAGAAGATATAAACCAAGTTTTCCAATGGGCAACAGAGAACAATATGATGTTCAATGAAGACAAATTCCAACTATTCCATTATGGAAAACTGGAGGAAATAATAACTAGGACTGAGTATACTACAAACTCTAATCACACAATAGAGTGGAAAAGTAATGTGAAGGACCTGAGTGTGGTAATGTCCGAAGACCTCACCTTCAAGGACCACAACAGTGCCACTATCACATCTGTGAGGAAACTGATAGGATGGATAATGAGAACATTCAAGACAAGAGATGCTAAGCCAATGATGATAATTTTTAAATCACTTGTTCTCTCTAGGTTGGAATACTGCTGTACATTAACATCCCCATTCAAGGCAGGTGAAATTGCTGATCTAGAGAATGTACAGAGGACCTTTAATGCACGTGTAAGTTCCATCAAACTCCTTAACTACTGGGAACGCCTGGAAGCACTTGACTTGTACTCACTAGCTCGCAGGCGAGAGATATATTATTATCTACACCTGGAAGATTCTGGAGGCACTGATCCCTAATCTACACACAGAAATCACTCCATACGAAAGCATAAGACTTGGCAGGCGATGCAACATAGCCCCAGTGAAAAGTAGGGGCGTCACTGGTACACTAAGAGAAAACGCAGTAAGTGTCCGGGGCCCAAGACTGTTCAACAGCCTCCCATCAGCAATAAGGGGCATTACCAGTAGACCCCTGGTTGTCTTCAAGAGGGAACTGGATAGATGCCTAAAGTCGGTGCCGGATCAGCCGGGCTTTGGTTTGTACGTTGGATTGCGTGTGGCCAGCAGTAACAACCTCGTTGATCAGGCCCTGATCCACCTGGAGGACTGGTTGTGGACCTGGCTACGGGGGCGTTGATTCCCGGAATACCCTCCAGGTAGACTCCAGGTAGACCCCGCCTCGGTGGGATACGGCTGGTGCGTTTATATATATATATATATATATATATATATATATAATATATATATATATATTATATATATATATATATATATATATATAGTATATATATATTATTATATATATATATATATATATATATATATATATATATATATATATATATATATATATATATATATATATATTATATATATATATATATATATTATATATATATATATATATATATATATATATATATATATATATATATATATATTATATATATATATATATATATGTATATTATATATATATATATATATATATTATATATATATATATATATATTAATATTATAATATATATATATATATATATATATATATATATAATATATTATAATATATTAAACATCTGGCTTTCGTTTAAGGATAACTCATGGTTTTTCTTAACCGGCATTCAGTGAACTTTGCTTCTGGCTGTCATGAGGTAACAGTATATTGTGTGAGTATTTCCTCTGATCTAGGAATTTATAACTAAATACATGCGAAATTGCTTATCTTGATATTCCTAGAGCATCTTAGAACGAGAAGCGTACATGTTTTTTTCAACATTGGCCCACATGACCAGAAATCTTGTGTGTGCAGACCGTGGGAACTTTGCTGAGAATAAAGGAAGTATTGCTTGTTATTCAGAAATAAGATCTTACCCAGCAGTGAGTACATGTATGTGAGCTGACTGGCGATACTTGCCTAGTAGGTCATGAGCCGTAATTAATTAGACAAAAGGCAATTTGCTAAAGTATCTCCGGCGGGCCGCACTTCACAGTCAAGTGGGCCGCATGAAGGCCACACTTGTTCTTTATTACTTAAACAGTGAATTTAAAGTTGTGTTATTTTACCTGATATAAGTCAAGGACCCCAGCAGAAATGTCACTTTGACTGTTTTTGGGATACCCTGAGTCATCTACAGTATGTATGATAATTGTACTTAGGTGCACCTGTACCTAAATTGAATTATTTCTTATAATTGTATTATTAATTACAAACGGGAATATTTCTCGTCTGTCTACCAGATTTGTAATCAACTTTCATAATTTCCTAATTGTTATATTATTAAAATATTAATTTTTTTCCTATAAGTCAACTGTCTGGCTAAGGTTGATTCTCATCAGTATTTAATGTAATTACTTTATTAATATTACTGAAAATTTAAATCTCCATTAATCATAAATAAAAATGAATCTATTCCTTGTGGTATTTCCCCAAGTGAAGTCCACTCTCTGATCGTCTCTCGCAGAGTGTTATCTTGGATCTTTCTCCAAAAGACTTCTCTCTTGGCTACCTTTCTCCAGTAGAGTTCTCGTATTGTTGTCTCTCTCTGGATCCTTCTCCGAAAGAGCTCTCTCTGACTCTGAGTTACGTTTTGTCTCGTAGAAAATGTTATTTGGGCCAACAGTATGGCTACCCATGACAGACAACTTAAAAATAACCTAGTTCAATACTTGCATGTCATCGTGGTACAGGGAAGAGCTGTGGGATTGCCATCGTCATGTTAATGGATGTGCTGGTGTTAATGGCTGTGATGACGGTTATAGCGGCTACAGTATTAATGGAGGTTCGGGTGCGAAGGGTTTTGGTTGAGATGTTGCTTGTTATGATGGTGATGTTAATGCTTCTGGTAGTTCCGGTAATGGATGTGTTGGTGTTAATGAGAGAGCAATTTCTGTAATTTGGTTGTGAGGGGGACAGCAGTGATGATCAAGGACTCAGTGACGGACAGTACCAGGAAAGACACTTAGGAAAATTTGCATATAAATCTTACCTGTCTCTCGTGCATGAACGTGTTATCACTGTGTGTGCATATGTGTGTGTGTGTGTGTGTGTGTGTGTGTGTGTGTGTGTGTGTGTGTGTGTGTGTGTGTGTGTGTGTGTGTGTGTGTCTGTGTTAGCACGTGTTTTCGTGATAGACTTGAATATATTTTCATGTGCGTGTAACTATATAATTGTTATTAACTACCCCTAGTTACAGGACCAACTGTTCTCTAATTAACGTTTACATTATTTAACAAATTGCCCTTCGTGCATTTCTGAAAGTTCAGTTATGTTCAGAAATTTCTATATTTCTTATTCTCCATAAGGTTATATGACTTACATATGGCAAGGCTCGAAGTATTCATTTATTTATATTAATTTATCATATACTGTATCAAATTGTATATGATGAGGAATCACTTGCGTTGGACTGAGGCTCTGGTACCCCCACCACACCTGACTCTCTCCTGCCAGGCACTCTTAGAGACTCTGGTACCCCCCACCACACCTGACTCTCTCCTGCCAGGCACTCTTAGAGACTCTGGTACCCCCACCACACCTGACTCTCTCCTGCCAGGCACTCTTAGAGACTCTGGTACCCCCACCACACCTGACTCTCTCCTGCCAGGCACTCTTAGAGACTCTGGTACCCCCACCACACCTGACTCTCTCCTGCCAGGCACTCTTAGAGACTCTGGTACCCACCCACCTCCCACAACCTGACTCTCTCCTGCCAGCCCGCTTAGAGACTCTGGTACCCCCACCACACCTGCCTCCTCTCCTGCCAGGCCTCTTAAAGACTCTGGTACCCCCCCCAACCAACACCCTGACTCTCACCTGCCAGGCACGCTTAAGAGACTCTGGTACCCCCACCACACCTGAACTCCTCCTGCCCAGGCAACATCTTAAGATCTTGGACCCCCACCACACCTGACCTCTCTCCTGCCAGCACTCTTAGAGACTCTGGTACCCCCACCACACCTGACTCTCATCCTGCCAGCACTCTTAGAGACTCTGTACCCTCCACCACACCTGACTCTCTCCTGCCATGCACTCTTAAGAGACCTGGTACCCCCACCACACCGACTCTCTCCTGCCAAGCACATCTAGAGAGAGACTCTGGTACCCCCCCACACCTGACTCTCTCCTGCAGGCACTCCTAGAGACTCTGTACCCCCACCACACCTGACTCTCATCTGCCAGGCACACTTAGAGACTCTGGTACCCCCTCCACACCTGACTCTCATCCCTGCCAGGCTCTCTTAGAGACTCTGGTACCCCCACCACACCTGACCTCTCTCCTGACAGGTCACTCTTAGAGACTCTGGTACCCCCCCCCCACCACCCTACTCTCCTACCTGCCAGGCACTCTTAGAGACTCTGGTACCCCCACCACACCTGGGAAAAACTCTCTCCTGCCATGCACACTTTAGAGGCTCTGGTACCCCCACCTCACACCTGACGCTCTCCTGCCAGGCACTCTTAGAGACTCTGGTACCCCCATCCACACCTGACTCTCTCCTGCCCAGGCACTCTTAGAGACTCTGGTACCCCACCACCTCCCCACCACACATTGACTCTCTCCCTGCCAGGCACTCTTAGAGCTCTGGTACCCCCACCACACATACTTCTCTCCTGCCAGCACTCTTAGAGACTCGTGTACCCCCACCACACCTGACTCTCTCCTGCCAGGCACTCTTAGAGACTCTGGTACCCCCAACCACACCTGACTCTCACCTTGCCATGCACTCTTAGAGACTCTGTTACCCCCACCACACCTGACTCCTCCACTGCCAGGCACTCTAGAGGCGCTGTAACCCCCACCACACCTGCCTCTCTCCTGCCAGCACTCTAGAGACTCTGGTACACCCACCACACTGACTCCCTCTTGCCAGGCACTCTTAGAGACTCTGGTACCCCCACCACAACCTGACTTCTCTTCCTGCCAGGCACTCTTAAGACTCTGGTACCCCCAACCACACCTGACTCTCTCCTGCCCCAGGCACTCTTTCAGACTCTGGTAACCCCCACCACACCTGACTCCTCGACCTGCCGAGGCACTCTTAGAGACTCTGTACCTCCCACCCCACCTGACTCTCTCCTCCAGGCACTCTTAGAGGCTTCTGTACCCCCCCCTCCACACACCTGTCTCTCTCCTGCCAGCACTCTAAGACTCTGGTACCCCCACCCCAACCTGAACTCTCTCCTGCCAGGCACTCTAGAGACACTGGTCCCCCACCATCCACAACCTGACTCTCTCCTTGCAAGGCACTTCTGAGAGGTTGGCTCTGGTACCCACACCACAACCTGACCACTCTCCTGCCAGGCACTCTTAGAGACTCTGTACCCCCACCACACCTGACTCCTCCTGCCAGGCCACTCTTAGAGACTCTGTAATCCCCCACACACCTACTCTCTCCCTGCCAGGCACTCTTGCGAGGCTCTGGTACCCCCACCACACCTGACTCTCCCCTCCCAGGCACACTTAGAACTCTGGTACCCTCACCCACTCCTGACTCTCCTCCTGCCAGTCACCTTAGAGACTCGGTAACCCCCACCACACCTGACTCTCTCCTGCCAGGCACTCTTAGAGACTCTGGTACCCCCACCACACCGGACTCCTCTCCCTGCCAGCACTCTTAGAACCTGGTACCCCCCACCACACCTGAACTCTCTCCTGCCAGGCAACTCTTAGAGACTCCTTGTACCCCCACCACACCTGACTCTCTCCTGCCAGGCACTCTTAGAGCTCTGGTACCCCCCCACAAAACACTACTCTCTCGCCTGCCGGCACTCTTAGAGACTCTGGTACCCCACCACACCTGACTCTCATCCTGGCAGGCACTCTTAATACTCTGGTACTCCCAACCCACAACCTGACTCTCTCCTGCCAGGCACTCTTAGAGAAACTCTGGTACCCCCACCGGACAACCTGACTCTCTCCTGCCGGCCCTCTAGAGACTCTGGTTACCCTCCACCACACCGACTCTTCCTCCTGCCAGGCACGCTTAGAGGCTCTGGTACCACCCCCACCACACTGACCCTTCTCTCCTGGCCAGGCACTCGTTAGAGACTCTGGTACCCCACCACACCTGACTCTCTCTGCCAGGCACTCTTGAGACTCGGGTACCGTACCCACCCCACCACACCTGACTCTTCTCCTGCCCGCACTCTTAGATACTCTGGTAACCCCCCCACCACACCTGACTCTCTCCTGCCAGGCACTATTTGAGACGCTGGGTACCCTCACCACACCTGACTCTCTCCCTGCCAGGCACACTTAGAGACCTGGTACCCCCCCCACAACACTGACTCTCTCCTGCCAGGCACTTAGAGACCTTGGTCACCCTCACCACACCTGACTCTTCTCCTGCCATCATCTCTTAGAGACCTCTGGTACCCCCCACCAACACCTGAACTCTCTCCTGCCAGGCACTCTTAGAGACTCGGGTACCCCACCAACACCTATCTCTCTCCTCCAGGCACTCTTAGAGACTCTGGTACCCTCTCCTAACCACAACTTGACTCTCTCCTACCAGCACTCTTAGAGACTCTGGTACCCCCACCACACCTGACTCTCTCCTGCCAGGCACTCTTAGAGACGCTGTTCCCCACCACACCTGACTCTCCCTGCCCGGCCTTTAGAGACTTGGTACCCCCACCACACCCGACTCCTTTCCTGCCAGGCCCTTTTGAGCTTTTGGGACCCCCACCCACCGACTCTCTCCGCCAGGCACTCTTAGGACTTGGTACCCCCACCCCCTGACTTCTCCTGCCCGGATCTTGAGACTTTGGTCCCCCACCCCCACCGAATTCTCCTGCCCGGCACTCTTAGAGCTCTGGGACCCCCCCACCGGGCTCTCTCCTCCAGGCCTCTTTGAGACTCTGGTACCCCCACCACCCTGACTCTCTCCTGCAGGGGCCTTAGGGAAAAGCTTTTTGGGTTTAAAATTTCCCCCCCCACACCGCTCTCCCTGCCAGGCACTCTTAGAGATCTGGTACCCCCACCACACCCGACTCTCTCCTGGGATTTTGGGGAAAAATTTTTACCAAATTTTAAAAACCCCAAAAAAATGTGCAACTCTTGGTTCTTTTTGAGGAAAGTTTGCCCAAGTGGCTTATGTCCTTAAAGGAGAATGGTGAAGAACAAGAGGAGTTTGAGGGAATCAGCCCCCCACCCTTAGTCGATGGGTCAGTCCATCAATCTTGAATAGAATAAGATATGACAGGAAGTAGTTATATACTGTAGGGAGGAGAGGTGCAGCAGTCGTAGGTGGTGTCACATTTGTTCAGTGTGGAAGTAGGTCGTGCCCAAGGGTTAGGCAAGTGAAGAATTCTCAAGTATTTAAAATCCCAAGAAGTTGCAGTGTCAGACAAGAGTTGCACATGTGTCTAATTCATCAACATGTCGGTTCTGTGAACCATTCATCTACAATCCTGTCTGACACTGCAACTTCTTGGGATCTTAATACTTGGGAATTCTTCACTTGCCTAACCCTTGGGCACGACCTACTTCCCCATTGGACAAATGTGACACCACCTACGACTGCTGCACCTCTCCTGCCTACGGTATATAAGCTACTTCTCTGCTCATATGCTGTATTCTATTTAAGATTGATGGACTGACCACATCGACTCAAGGCTGAGGGACGGATTGCCTCAAACTCCTGTTCTTCACCATTGTATAGACTGATGAAGCCACTGTGTGGCGAAACGTTTCCTCAATAAAGATACCCAAGAGTTGCACATGTGTCTAATTCATCAACTTGGTGTCATTGTGCACATCCAACCTGTTGTCATTTGTGCACATGAATAATTTCTGGGAGTATAACTGTTGATGCGTGAACACATCACGTGCTGTTACCACGGCCGTCAAGTCTCTCCCACCACCACCACCACCACCACTACCACCACCACTACCACTACCACCAGCACCACTACCACTACCACTACCACCACCACTACCACTACCACCACCACTACCACCACCACTACCACTACCACCAGCACCACTACCACTACCACCACCACCACTACCATCACCACTACCACTACCACCAGCACCACTACCACTACCACCACCACCTCCCCACCACCACCCACTACACCACCACTACCACTACCACCCCACCCACTACCACTACCACACACACTACCACTACCACACCACCTCCACCACCACCACCACCACCACCACTACACACCACTACCACTACACCAGCCCACTACCACTACCACCACCACCACTACCACCACCACTACCACTACCACCAGCACCACTAACCACTCCACCACCACCCACCACCACACCACACTACCACCACCACTACCACTACCACCACCACCACCACTACCACTACCACCACCACTACACTACCACCACCACACACCACCACCACTACACTACCACCACACACTACCACTACCACCACCACCTCCACCACCACCACTACCACTACCACCACCACCACTACCACTAACCTCCACCACCACTACACCACCACCACCAACCCACCACTACCACCACCACTTACCACCACCACTACCACTACACCACCTCCACCACACCCACCACCACCCACTACCACTCACCACTACCACTACCACCAGCACCTACCACACCACACCACCTACCACCACATACCACACCACTACCACTACCACCAGCACCACTACCACTACCACCACCACCCCACCACCCTCCACCTACCACCAGCCACCACCACTACCACCACCACCTCACACCACCACCACCACCACCACCACTACCACTACCACCACCACACCACCACACCACCAACCACTCACCCCACCACTCCACCACCACCACCATCACTACCACCACCACCATCACCACCATCACCACCATCACACATCACCACCACCACCACTGCCAACTCCACCATCACTACCACATCATTACCATCACCACCACCATCACTACCACCACCATCACTACCATCACCACAACCATCACCACCACAATCCACCACTACCACCATCGCCACCACCACTACTACCATCACCACCATCATACAACCACCAACCACCACCATCACCACCACCACCACCACCACCACCACCACCACCACCACACCATCCACCACCACCACCACAATCATCACCACCACCACCACCACAACCACCACCACCACCACCACAACCACCACAATCATCACCACCACCACCTACCACAACCACCACCACACCACCACCACAATCATCACCACCACCACCACCACAACCACCATCACCACCACCACCCACCACACCACCACCACCACCACCACCACCACCACCACCACAACCACACACCACCCACCACAATCATCACCACCACCACCACACAACCACATCACCACCACCACCACCACCACCACACCCACCACCACCACCACCACCACCACCACCACCACCACCACCACCACCACCACCACCACAATCATCACAACCACAAGAGTCCTCAACACAGAAGAAAAAACTACTATGGCAGTGCTTAACAAGGAGGATAATCATGGTCGTACTCAAAACAGTGGATTTAGACTACCAATTTTTGAACTCAGCCCAGAGGACAAAGACTAACATGGTCGTACTCAACATAGAGGACAAAAACTAACATGTTCGTACTCAACACAAACGATAAAGACTAACATAGTCGCACTCAACACAGAGGACAGACTAACACGGTCGTACTCAACACAGGGGACAGACTAACACGGTCGTACTCAACACAGGAGACAGGCTAACATGGTTGTACTCAACACAGAAGGCAGACTAACATGGTCGTACTCAACACAGGAGATAGACTAACATGGTCGTACTCAACACATGGGGCAGACTAACATGGTCGAAGTCAACACTGGGAACAGACTAGCACGGTCGTACTCAACACAGGAGACAGGCTAACATCGTCGTACTCAACACAGAAGGCAGACTAACATGGTTGTACTCAACACAGAGGACAGACTAACATGGTCGTACTCAACACAGGGGACAGACTAACACGGCCGTACTCAACACAGAGGACAGACTAACATGGTCATATTCAACACAGAGGGCAGACTAACATGGTCGTACTCGACACAGGGGATAGACTAACATGGTCGTACTCAACACAGGGGATAGACTAACATTGTCGTACTCATCACAGGGGGCAGACTAACATGGTCGTACTCAACACAGAGGACAGAGTAACATGGCCGTACTCAACACAGGGGATAGACTAACATGGTCGTACTCACACATGGGGCAGAATAACATGGTCGTACTCAACACAGAGGGCAGACTAACATGGTCGTACTCAACACAGGGGACAGACTAACATGGTCGTACTCAACACAGAGGGCAGACTAATATGGTCGTACTCAACACAGGGAATATACTAACATGGTCGTAGTCAATACTGGGGACGGACTAACATGGTCGTACTCAACACAGAGGACAGACTAACATGGTTGTAATCAACACAGAGGACAGACTAACATGATCGTACTCAACATGGAGAGTAGACTAACATGATCGTACTCAACATGGAGAGTAGACTAACATGGTCGTACTCAACATGGAGAGTAGACTAACATGATCGTACTCAACATGGAGAGTAGACTAACATGGTCGTACTCAACACAGAGGACAGACTAACAAGGTCGTACTCAACACAATAGACTAACATTGGCGTACTCATCACAGGGGCAGAGTAACATGGTCGTACTCAACACAGACGGCAGACTGACATGGTCGTACTCGATACAGGGGATAGATTAACATGGTCGTACTCAACACAGGGGATAGACTAACATGGTCGTACTCAACACGGAGGGCATACTAACATGGTCGTACTCAACACAGGGGACAGACTAACATGGGCGCACTCAACTCAGAGGACAGACTAACCTTGTCGTACTCAACAAGTAGGGCAGACTAACATAGTCGTACTCATCACAGAGGGCAGAGTAACATGGTCGTACTCAACACAGGGGGCAGACTAACATGGTCGTACTCAACACAGGGGGCAGACTAATATGGTCGTACTCATCACATAAGGCAGATTAACATGGTCGTACTCATCACAGAGGGCAGATTAACATGGTCGTACTCAACACATAGGGCAGACTGACATGGTCGTACTCAACACAGAGGACAGACTAACATGGTCGTACTCAACACAGAGGACAGACTAACATGGTCGTACTCAACACAGAGGACAGACTAACATGGTCGTACTCAACACAGAGGACAGACTAACATGGTCGTACTCAACACAGAGGACAGACTAACATGGTCGTACTCAAATCTCAGCGATAATTGCTTAATTTTCGTCATGAAATCAATTGAAAAATCACAAAAATTCTCGTAAAATAAAGAGAAATAACAACATGAAATTAAAAAGAACTGAATAAATTAATAAGAAACTCGTAGACTAGAGAAGTCGATACATATTAGAAGTTTAAACTCAACACAGTTTTATGAATGATTAAGACTTCAAAACTAGTTTCTAAAAAAAAGGAGAAGAATAATGTATGGAAATTTTTTCTGGGATATTCTCTCTGGAACTTTTCCCCTGATGGAATATTGATGAAGAATATTACTTTTTAATTAGTTGAAATTAAAAAATGGATGAGAGGCTGGCCAACTTATAATTTTACTGATATATATGCATATATATTATATATTATATATATATATATATTATATATATATATATTATATAATATATATATATATATATATATATATAATATATATATATATATATATATATGTATTAATTATATATATATAATATATTATATATTATATATATTTATATATATATATATATATATATATATATATTATATTATTTATATATATATATAATATATATATATATATTATATATATATATATATATATATATATATATTTATATATATATTTATATATATATATATATATATATATATATATATATATTATATAATATATATATATATAATATATTATATATATATATATATATATATATATATATTATATATATATATATATATATATATATATATATATATTTATAATGTATATATATATACATGTATATATATACATGTATATATATATATGTGTATATATATATACATATTATATATACAAGGTGAACAATCATATTTAGAAAAGAACTGAATTCAATTTTGAGGAGGACAGTTGAGGTTTCTAAGTTAGTTTGAGTAAAAAACAAAAGTCATTATATTATTGTTGATACCTCCTGGTGTGTCAGTGTGTGGGTGTGGTTGTGAACCTTCTGGTGTGTCAGTGTGTGGGTGTGGTTGTGAACCTCCTGGTGTGTCAGTGTGTGGGTGTGGTTGTGAACCTCCTGGTGTGTCAGTGTGTGGGTGTGGTAGTGAACCTTCTGGTGTGTCAGTGTGTGGGTGTGGTGGTGAACCTTCTGGTGTGTCAGTGTGTGGGTGTGGTAGTGAACCTTCTGATGTGTCAGTGTGTGGGTGTGGTAGTGAACCTTCTGGTGTGTCAGTGTGTGGGTGTGGTAGTGTAGACAGCCTGTACTGTCTGCGCAGACAGCCCATGCTGTCTGCCAGCTTAGTTCATATTTCGCACCATGCTGGTGCTGCCACCTATAGGCCTTGCCACTTCAGTATGCCCAGACTTGCCTCGCTCTCACTCACCATACTACCAAATAAACCCATTATACATTGGTAGCAGCGGTGGTCGCAGCAGTTGTGTTTGCCCTGAGAGAGGAAGGAAGAGGTATGAAGTCATCTTCACTTCCTCATACCATACAACAAGCATCCGTCTCTCAACAAGTTATCCTGATGTCGTGTCTGTACGTTTGAGCATCCAGACACAGGTACAAGCAGGATCCAGGCCGAAATTTGCCGAAATTCTCCGAGAATTGTAAGTGACCCCACGCTACAGCGTCCCACGCTGTTTCTCAAGTCACGTGTTCAGCGTCACTTGTATGTTGCTGCTGTCGTTCTTCAGCTCAGCACAGCTGTTTCAGCAAGACAGAGGTGAGCTTCATGGTGATTTCTGCGTCCAGTGTGAGCTTCTCCACGTGTTTGTGGGTGGGGGAGGAGGAGAGAAAGTGGCCGTTCCTCACCTTGCCCATGCTCGCCCTACTCACGCTCACCCGTCTACCATACACCACTCACCACTGCCCACTGCCCACTTCCTCTGCTGTGTTTTCTGCTGTTTTCCGTGTGAATTCATTGCCAGTGCTGTGTATCCAAGTGCCCGAGGCCACTCGAAGCTACGTGGATCGGCATGCCACGTAGATCACGACGCCACGTGGATCACAACGCCACGTTGGGTGTGGGCGATGTCACGTGAGTTACCAGATGTCCCAGGCCTCATGCTCTGGTCTGCTGCCCGCATCACATCGACGTCACCCACGATGCTGGCCGACTTCATGACGTCACGAGGTCTGCCTGACGTCACCTCGAGATGTCTGCTGACGTCACAGTGCTGCTGACGTCACCTCGCGACATCACGCCTGACATCACATCGAGTGTTCAGTAATTATTTCAGTATTGTCGAGAAGATATATGTTGTGTGTTAATTCCTCTCAATCAGTGTTTTCACATTTTAGTATATGTCTTAGTGTCAGTTTTGTGCACAGAAAAGCATCATTTGCTAGTTTAAGCCATGTTGTACCGAGGGTGTGTAAAGTTTCCGTGTGTCCAGTGAGGTCTGAGCCAGACCTGAGTAGCACCACTCTGTTAAGTCACCCATGTGACCAGTGTGTTTGACAGCTATCAAACAGCCCCGAGTGACCGAGCCTTCTTGTACAGAAAGCTTTTAAGCTCGTCACTCGTGATGTTCTGCAGAATCGTACCTGCTACGATTCCCATCGAGATTTGTTTCACTTCACCTCCAGACCATCAGAGTGCAGTTATATGTAGAGAAACAAGTCTGGGGACCCTTAGACTAACCTCTGCTATAACTCCAACTGTCGAGAGATGATGCTCGTCAAGCCGCAGTCAGCCCTGTCGGCAGGCGCTGTGTCAGCCTTGTGTCACAAGCTTCAGTGAGCAGCCTGCACAAAGAAGATGTCACTTTGACTGCTAGCTCTCCCACTGCAGTCTGGTGTATGATGTTACGACTCCAAATTGTTTCGCCCAGTCGTCTCTGCCACGACTCGCTCCACAACTCGCTCCACGCTCGCCGGCAGTGACAGCCCAGCGACAGTACCAGTCGAGAAGTGTCCTCCTGAGTCGCTTGCCAGAAGTCCTGCCCAGTTGCCGAGTTTGTCGACGCCTCACTCGAGGGCACCAGCATGTCGTGCCCCAGGTTGAGTGAAAACCTGCAGCGACTCCTACGATGACTGCTTCACCGTTCCACAGGAGACCGTACCCTGTTACGTCACAGCTCAGCCGCAGCGATGTCTCCTGTGTTGCAGTATGTGTCCAGTCTTCCCTCCCTGTAGGAAGTTTTTTTCCATGTCCATATGTATATACATGTTTTTATTTTGTGTTCTGTGCCCTGTTCCTACGAGAGAGAGACCGAGTTTCTTTTACCACCAGTATTGTCGCGTCGGGACGACGCGCGGCAGGTGGCCAAGCGAATGTAGTCAGCCTGTACTGTCTGTGCAGACAGCCCATGCTGTCTGCCAGCTTAGTTCATATTTCGCGCCATGCTGGTGCTGCCACCTATACGCCTTGCCACTTCAGTATGCCCAGACTTGCCTCGCTCTCACTCACACAGCGGCCTAGCAGGAAGACAGAAGGCCAGCTCCCAGCTCTCTCTCGTGGGATGGCCCTGCCCGGGCCATGGGCACAAACACACAAGCCTGTGTACCCACCACGACTTAACAATAAAGTAAGAAGCCTCCGAAGACGTTTATCATTAACCACCCGCTTGCACCTTGCTACCAAATAAACTCATTAAACAGTAGTGAACCTTTTGATGTGTCAGTGTGTGGGTGTGGTAGTGAACGTTCTGATGTGTCAATGTGTGGGTGTGGTAGTGAACCTTCTGATGTGTCAGTGTGTGGGTGTGGTAGTGAACCTTCTGGTGTGTCAGTGTGTGGGTGTGGAAGTGAACCTTCTGGTGTGTCAGTGTGTGGGTGTGGTACTGAACCTTCTGGTGTGTGAGTGTGTGGGTGTGGTAGTGAACCTTCTAGTGTGTCAGTGTGTGGGTGTGGTAGTGAACCTTCTGGTGTGTCAGTGTGTAGGTGTGGGAGTGAACTTTCTGGTGTGTCAGTGTGTGGGTGTGGTACTGAACCTTCTGGTGTGTCAGTGTGTGGGTGTGGTAGTGAACCTTCTGGTGTGTCAGTGTGTGGGTGTGGTAGTGAACTTCTGTTGTGTCAGTGTTGTGGGTGTGGTAGTGAACCTCCTGGTGTGTCTGTGTGTAGGTGTGGTAGTGAACCTTCTTGTGTGTCAGTGTGTGGGGTGGTAGTGAACCTTTGGGGTGTCAGTGTGTGGGTGTGGTAGTGAATCTTCTGGTGTGTCAGTGTGTAGGTGTGGTAGTGAACCTTCTGGTGTGTCAGTGTGTAGGTGTGGTATTGAACTTTCTGATGTGTCAGCGTGTGGGTGTGGTAGTGAACCTTCTGGTGTGTCAGTGTGTAGGTGTGGTACTGAACCTTCTGGTGTGTCAGTGTGTGGGTGTGGTAGTGAACCTTTTGGTGTGTCAGTGTGTAGGTGTGGAAGTGAACCTTCTGGAGTGTCAGTGTGTAGGTGTGGTAGTGAACTTTCTGGTATGTCAGTGTGTGGGTGTGGTAGTGAACCTTCAGGTGTGTCAGTGTGTGTGTGTGGTAGTGAACCTTCTGATGTGTCAGTGTGTGGGTGTGGTAGTGAACCTTCTGGTGTGTCAGTGTGTGGGTGTGGTAGTGAACCTTCTGGTGTGTCAGTGTGAGGGTGTGGTAGTGAACCTTCTTGTGTGTGAGTGTGTGGGTGTGGCAGTGAATCTTCTGGTGTGTCAGTGTGTAGGTGTGGTAGTGAACCTTCTGGTATGTCAGTGTATAGGTGTGGTAGTCAACCTTCTGATGTGTCAGTGTGTGGGTGAGGTAGTGAACCTTCTGGTGTGTCAGTGTGAGGGTGTGGTAGTGAACCTTCTGATGTGTCAGTGTGTGGGTGTGGTAGTGAACCTTCTGGTGTGTCAGTGTGTAGGTGTGGTAGTGAACCTTCTGGTGTGTCAGTGTGTGGGTGTGGTAGTGAACCTTCTGGTGTGTCAGTGAATGGGTGTGGTAGTGAACCTTCTGGTGTGTCAGTGTGTAGGTGTGGTAGTGAACCTTCTGGTGTGTCAGTGTGTAGGAGTGGTAGTGAACCTTCTGGAGTGTCAGTGTGTAGCTGTGGTAGTGAACATTCTGGTGTGTCAGTGTGCAGGTGTGTTAGTGAACTTTCTGGTGTGTCAGTGTGTGGGTGTTGTAGTGAACCTTCTGGTGTGTCAGTGTGTGGGTGTGGTAGTGAACATTCTGGTGTGTCAGTGTGAGGGTGTGGTAGTGAACCTTCTGGTGTGTCAGTGTGTGTGTGTGTGGTAATGAACCTTCTGGTTTGTCAGTGTATGGGTGTGGTAGTGAACCTTCTGGTGTGTCAGTGTGTTGGTGTGGTAGTGAACCTTCTGGTGTGTCAGCGTGTGGGTGTGGTAGTGAACTTTCTTGTGTGTCAGTGTGTGGGTGAGGAAGTGAACTTTCTGGTGTGTCAGTGTGTGGGTGTGGAAGTGAACTTTCTGGTATGTCAGTGTGTGGGTGTGGTAGTGAACTTTCTGGTGTGTCAGTGTGTGGGTGTGGTAGTGAACCTTCTGGTGTTTCAGTGTGTCCGTGTGGTAGTGAACCTTCTGGAGTGTCAGGGTGTGGGTGTGGTAGTGAACGTTCTGGTGTGTCAGGGTGTTGGTGTGGTAGTGAACCTTCTGGTGTGTCAGTGTGTGGGTGTGGTAGTGAACCTTCTGGTGTGTGGGGTGTGTGGGTGTGGTAGTGAACCTTCTGGTGTGTCAGTGTGTGGGTGAGGTAGTGAACCCTCTGGTGTGTAAGTGTGTGGGTGTGGTAGTGAACCTTCTGGTGTGTCAGTGTGTGGGTGTTGTAGTGAACTTTTTGGTGTTCAGTGTGTGGAGTGATAGTGAACTTTCTGGTGTGTCAGTGTGTGGGAGTGATAGTGAACTTTCTGGTGTGTCAGTGTGTGGGAGTGATAGTGAACTTTCTGGTGTGTCAGTGTGTGGGAGTGATAGTGAACTTTCTGGTGTGCCAGTGTGTGGGAGTAATAGTGAACTTTCTGGTGTGTCAGTGTGTGGGAGTGATAGTGAACTTTCTGGTGTGCCAGTGTGTGGGAGTAATAGTGAACTTTCTGGTGTGTCAGTGTGTGGGAGATGTGGTGAACCCCCTGGTGTGTCCAAGTGAGGGTGTCGTGTTGAACTTTCTCGTGTGTCAGTGTGAGGTAGTGACAGTGAACCTTCTTGGGTGTCAGTGTGTGAGTGTGGCAGTGAATCTTCTGGTGTCTCAGTGTGTGGGTGTGGTAATGAACCTTCTGGTGTGTCAGAGTGTAGGTGTGGTAGGGAACCTTCTGGTGTGTCATTGTATAAGTGTGGTAGTGAACTTTCTGGTGTGTCAGTGTGTGGGTGTGGAAGTGAACCTTCTGGTGTGTCAGTGTGTGGGTGTGGTAGTGAACCTTCTGGTGTGTCTGTGTATGGGTGTGGTATGAACTTCTGGTGTGTCAGTGTGTTGGGGTGGTAGTGATCCTTCTGGTGTGTCAGTGTGTGGGTGTGGTAGTGAACTTTCTGGTGTGTCAGTGTGTGGGTGTGGTAGTGAACCTTCTGGTGTGTCAGTGTGTAGGTGTGGTAGTGAACCTTCTGGTGTGTCAGTGTGTGGGTGTGGTAGTGAGTCTTCTGGTGTGTCAGTGTGTAGGTGTGGTAGTGAACCTTCTGGTGTGTCAGTGTGTGTGTGTGGTAGTGAACCGTCTTGTGTGTCAGTTTGTAGGTGTGGTAGTGAACTTTCTGGTGTGCCAGTGTGTGGGTGTGGTAGTGAACCTTCTGGTTTGTCAGTGTGTGGGTGTGGCGGTGAACCTTCTGGTGTCAGTGTGTAAGTGTGGTAGTGAACCTTCTGGTGTGTCAGTGTGTGTGCTAGTGAACCTTCTGGTGTGTCAGTGTGTGGGTGTGGTAGTGAACCTTCTGGTGTATCAGTGTGTTGGTGTGGTAGTGAACCTCCTGGTGTGTCAGTGTGTGGGAGGGGTAGTGAACTTTCTGGTGTGTCAGTGTGTGGGTGTGGTAGTGAATCTTCTGATGTGTCAGTGTGTGGGTGTGGAAGTGAACTTTCTGGTGTATCAGTGTGTGGGTGTGGAAGTGAACTTTCTGGTGTGTCAGTGTGTGGGTGTGGTAGTGAACCTTCTGGTGGTTCAGTGTGTGCGTGTGGTAGTGAACGTTCTGGTGTTTCAGTGTGTGCGTGTGGTAGTGAACGTTCTGGTGTGACAGGGTGTGGGTGTGGTAGTGAACCTTCTGGTGTGTCAGTGTGTGGGTGTGGTAGTGAACCTTCTGGTGTGTCAGTGTGTGGATGTGGTAGTGAACCTTTTGGTGTGTCAGTGTGTGGGTGTGGTAGTGAACCTTCTGGTGTGTCAGTGTGTGGGAGTGGTAGTGAACTTTCTGGTGTGTCAGTGTGTGGGTGTGGTAGTGAACCTTCTGGTGTGTCAGCGTGTGGGTGTGGTAGTGAACTTTCTTGTGTGTCAGTGTGTGGGTGAGGAAGTGAACTTTCTGGTGTGTCAGTGTGTAGGAGTGATAGTGAACTTTCTATTGTGTCAGTGTGTGGGAGTGACAGTGAACTTTCTGGTGTGTCAGTGCGTGCGAGTGATAGTGAACTTTCTGGTGTGCCAGTGTGTGGGAGTAATAGTGAACTTTCTGGTGTGTCAGTGTGTAGGAGTGATAGTGAACTTTCTATTGTGTCAGTGTGTGTGGGAGTGACAGTGAACTTTCTGGTGTGTCAGTGCGTGCGAGTGATAGTGAACTTTCTGGTGTGTCAGTGTGTGGGAGTGGTAGTGAACTTTCTGGTGTGTCAGTGTGTGGGTGTGGTAGTGAACCTTCTGGTGTGTCAGCGTGTGGGTGTGGTAGTGAACTTTCTTGTGTGTCAGTGTGTGGGTGAGGAAGTGAACTTTCTGGTGTGTCAGTGTGTAGGAGTGATAGTGAACTTTCTATTGTGTCAGTGTGTGGGAGTGATAGTGAACTTTCTGGTGTGTCAGTGTGTGGGAGTGATAGTGAACTTTCTGGTGTGCCAGTGTGTGGGAGTAATAGTGAACTTTCTGGT
Source organism: Cherax quadricarinatus (assembly GCF_026875155.1). Classification (NCBI taxonomy): domain Eukaryota; kingdom Metazoa; phylum Arthropoda; class Malacostraca; order Decapoda; family Parastacidae; genus Cherax; species Cherax quadricarinatus. The sequence goes on from NC_069408.1 coordinate 71,744,632, forward strand.
GTGTCAGTGTGTGGGAGAGGTGGTGAACCTTCTGGTGTGTCAGTGTGTGGATGTGGAAGTGAACTTTCTGGTGTGTCAGTGTGTGGGTGTGGTAGTGAACTTTCTGGTGTGTCAGTGTGTGGGTGTGGTAGTGAACCTCCTGGTGTTTCAGTGTGTCCGTGTGGTAGTGAACCTTCTGGAGTGTCAGGGTGTGGGGGTGGTAGTGAACCTTCGGATGTGTCAGGTTGTTGGAGTGGTAGTGAACCTTCTGGTGTGCCAGTGTGTGGGTGTGGTAGTGAACCTTCTGGTGTGTCAATGTGTGGGTGTGGTAGTGAACCTTCTGGTGTGTCAGTGTGTGGGTGTGGTAGTGAACCTCCTGGTGTTTCAGTGTGTCCGTGTGGTAGTGAACCCTTCCCGGAGTGTCAGGGTGTGGGGTGAGTAGTGAACCTTCGGATGTGTCAGGTTGTGGGTGGTAGTGAACCTTCTGGTGTGCCCGTGTGTGGGTGTGGTAGTGAACCTTTCTGGTGTGTCAGTGTGTGGGTGTGGTAGTGAACTTTCTGGTGTGTCAGTGTGTGGGTGTGGTATGAACTTTCTGGTGTGTCAGTGTGTGGGTGTTGAGTGAACTTTTTTGTGTGTCAGTGTGTGGGTGGGAGTGAACTTTCTGTGTGTCAGTGTGTGGGTGTGGTAGTGAACCTTCTGGTGTGTCAGTGTGTGGGTGTGGTAGTGAACCTTTTTTGGTGTGTCAGTGTGTGGGTGGTAGTGAACTTTCTGGGGTGCCAGTGTGTGGGTGTGGTAGTGAACCTTCTGGTGTGCCAGTGTGTGGGTGTGGTAGTGAACCTTGGGTGTCATGTGTGTGGTGGGTAGTGAACTTTTGGTGTGTCAGTGTGTGGGTGGTAATGAACCTTTCTGTGTGTCAGTGTGTGGGTGTTTGGGAGTGAACTTTCTGGGGTGTCAGTGTGGTGGGTGTGGTAAGTGAACCTTTTTGGTGTGTCGTCAGTGGTGTGGGTGTGGGGTAATGAACTTTCTGGAGTGTCAGTGTGTGGGTGTGGGAGTGAAGTAACCCTTCTGGTGTGTCAGTGTGTGGGTGTGGTAGTGAACCTTCTGTGTGTCAGTGTGTGGGTGTGGTAGTGAACCTTCGTGTGTCAGTGTTAGGAGTGGTAGTGAACCTTCTGGTGTGTCAGTGTGAAGGTGGGAAGTTAACCTTCTGGTGTTTCAGTGTGTGGGTAATGGTAGTGAACCTTCTGGTGTGTCAGTGTGTGTAGGTGTGTTAGTGAACTTTTTGGTGTGTCAGTGTGTGGGTGTGTAGTGAACCTTCTGGTGTGTCAGTGTGGGTGTGGTAGTGAACCTTCTGGTGTTCAGTGTGTTGGGTGGTAGTGAACCTTGTGTGGGGTCAGTGTGTGGAGGTGGTTTGTGAACTTTCTGGTGTGTCAGTGTGTGGGTGTGTAGTGAACCTTCTGGTGTGTCAGTGTGTGGGTGTGGTAGTGAACTTTCTAGTGTGTCAGTGTGTGGGTGTGGTAGTGAACCTTCTGTGTGTCAGTGTGTGGGTGTGGTAGTGAACCCTTTTTGGTATGTCAGTGTGTGGGTGTGGGTAGTGAACCTTTCTGGTGTGTCAGTGTGTGGGTGTGGTAGTGAACCTTCTAGTGTTTTCAGTGTTTGGCGTGTGGTAGTGAACCTTCTGGTGTTTCAGTGTGTGGGGTGGTAGTGAAAACCTTCTGGATGTCAGGGTGTGGGTGTGGTAGTGAACTTCTGGTGTGTCAGGGTGTTGGTGTGGTAGTGAACCTTCTGGTGTGTCAGTGTTGGTGTGGTAGTGAACCTTCTGGTGTGTGGGTGTGTGGGTGTGGTAGTGAACCTTCTGGTGTGTCAGGGTGTGGGTGAGGTAGTGAACCCTCTGGTGTGTCAGGGTGTTGGTGTGGTAGTGAACCTTCTGGTGTGTCAGTGTGTGGTGTGGTAGTGAACCTTCTGGTGTGTCAGTGTGTGGGTGTGGTAGTGAACTTCTGGTGTGTCAGTGTGTGGGAGGATAGTGAACCTTCTGGTGTGTCAGTGTGTGGGAGTGATAGTGAACTTTCTGGTGTGTCAGTGTGTGGGAGTAATAGTGAACTTCTGGTGTGTCAGTGTGTGGGTAGTGTAGTGAACTTTCTGGTGTACAGTGTGTGGGAGTGAATAGTGAACTTTCTGGTGTGTCAGTGTGTGGGAGTGATAGTGAACTTTCTGGTGTGTCAGTGTGTGGGGGTGATAGTGAACTTTCTGGTTTTGTCAGTGTGTGGGAGTGATAGTGAACTTTCTGGTGTGTCAGTGTGTGGGAGTAATAGTGAACTTTCTGGTGTGTCAGTGTGTGGGAGTAATAGTGAACTTTCTGGTGTGTCAGTGTGTGGGAGTGATAGTGAACTTTCTGGTTGTCAGTGTGTGGGAGTGATAGTGAACTTTCTGGTGTGTCAGTGTGTGGGAGTGATAGTGAACTTTCTGGTGTGTCAGTGTGTGGGAGTAATAGTGAACTTTCTGGTGTGTCAGTGTGTGGGAGTGAATAGTGAACTTCTGGGGTGTCAGTGTGTGGGAGTGATAGTGAACTTTCTGGTGTGTCAGTGTGTGGGAGTGATAGTGAACTTTCTGGTGTGTCAGTGTGTGGGAGTAATAGTGAACTTTCTGGTGTGTCAGTGTGTGGGAGTGATAGTGAACTTTCTGGTGTGTCAGTGTGTGGGAGTGATAGTGAACTTTCTGGTGTGTCAGTGTGTGGAGTGATAGTGAACTTTCTGGTGTGTCAGTGTGTGGGAGTAATAGTGAACTTTCTGGTGTTGCCAGTGTGTGGGAGTAATAGTGAACTTTCTGGTGTGTCAGTGTGTGGGAGTGTAGTGAACCCCCTGGTGTGTCAGTGTGTGGTGTGTGTTGAACTTTCTCGGTGTGTCAGTGTGTGGGTTGAGTAGTAGTGAACTTTCTGGTGTGCCAGTGTGTGGAGTGGCAGTGAATCTTTCTGGTGTGTCAGTGTGTGGGTGTGGTATGAACCTTCTGGTGTGTCCCAAGTGTGGGTGTGGTAGGAACTTCTGGTGTGTCAGTTGATAAGTGTGGTAGTGAACTTTCTGGTGTCAGTGTGTGAGTGTGGAGTGAACCTTCTGGTGTGTCAGTGTGTGGGTTGGTAAATGAACCTTCTGGTGTGTCTGTGTAGGTGTGGTAGGAACCTTCTGGTGTGTCATTGTTGTGTGGTAGTGATCCTTCTGGTGTGTCAGTGTGTGGTGTGGGAAGTGAACTTTGGTGTGTCAGTGTGTGGGGGTGGTAGTGAACCTTCTGATGTGTCTGTGTAGGTGTGGTGTATGAACCTTCTGGTGTGTCCGTGTGTGGGTTTGGTGTGAGTCTTCTGGTGTGTCAGTGTGTAGGTGTGGTAGTGACTTCTGGTGTGTCAGTGTGTGGTGTGGTATTGAACCGTTCTGATGTGTCAGTTGTAGGTGTGGTAGTGAACTTTCTGTGTGCAGTGTGTGGGTGTGGTAGTGATCTTCTGGTTGGTCAGTGTGTGGTGTGCGGAGAACCTTCTGGTGTGCAGTGTGTGATGTGTGGTAGTTGAACCGTCTGGTGTGTCAGTTGTGTGTGGTAGTGAACCTTTCTGGTTGCAGTGTGTGGTGGTTGGTAGTGAACCTTCTGGTGTATCAGTGTGTTTGGTGTGGAGTGAAACCTCTGGTGTGTCAGTGTGTGGGAGGGGTAGTGAACTTTCTGGTGTGTCAGTGTGGGTGTGGTAGTGAATCTTCTGATGTGTCAGTGTGTGGGTGTGGAAGTGAACTTTCTGGTGTATCAGTGTGTGGTGTGGAAGTGAACCTCCTGGATGTGTCAGTGTGTGGGATGGGGTAGTGAACCTTCTGGTGTTTCAGTGTGTGCGTGTGGTAGTGAACGTTCTGGTGTGTTCAGTGTGTGTGGTGTGGTAAGTGAACGTTCTGGTGTGACAGGGTGTGGGTGTGGTAGTTGAACTTCTGGTGTGTCAGTGTGTGGGTGTGGTAGTGAACCTTCTGGTGTGTCAGTGTGTGGATGTGGTAGTGAACCTTTTGGTGTGTCAGTGTGTGGGTGTGGTAGTGAACCTTCTGGTGTGTCAGGTGTGGAGTGTTAGTGAACTTTCTGGTTGTGTCAGTGTGTGGGAGTGGTAGTGAACTTCTGGTGTGTCAGTGTGTGGGTGTGGTAGTGAACCTTTTGGTGTGTCAGGTGTGTGGGTGTTTATTGAACCTTCTGGTTGTGTCAGTGTGTGGGTGTTTTATGAACTTTCTGGTGTGTCAGTGTGTGGGTGTTTTATGAACCTTTCTGGTGTGTCAGTGTGTGGGTGTGGTAGTGAACCTTCTGGTGTGTCAGTGTGTGGGAGTTATATGAACTTTCTGGTGTGTCAGTGTGTGGGAGATGTGGTGAACCCCCTGGTGTGTCCAAGTGATGGGGTGTCGTGTTGAACTTCTCGTGTGTCAGTGTGTGGGTAGTGAAGTGAACCTTCTGTGTGTCAGTGTGTGTGTGGCAGTGAATCTTTCTGGTGTGTCAGTGTGTGGGGTGTGGTAATGAACCTTCTGGAGTAACAGTGTGTGAGGTGTGGTGTGGAAGTTTACCCTCTGGTGTGTCAGTGTGTGGTGTGCAGTGTGAACCTTCTGGTGTCAGTGTGTGGTGATGTGGTAGTGAACCTTTGGTGTTCAGTGTGTGGTGTGGTAGTGAACCTTCTGAGGTCAGTGTGTGGGTGTGGTGTGGAAGTTACCCTCTTGGTGTATCAGTGTGTGGGTGTGGTAGTGAACTTCTGGTGTGTCATGTGAGTGTGGTAGTGAACTTTGGTGTGTCAGTGTTGGGTGTGTAGTGAACTTTCTGGTGTGTCAGCGTGTGGGTGTGGTAGTGAACTTTCTGGTGTGTCAGTGTGTGTGTGGTAGTGAACCTCCAGGTGTGTCAGTGTGTGGGTGTGGCAGTGAACCCCCTGGTGTATCAGTGTGTGGGTGTGGCAGTGAACCCCCTGGTGTGTCAGTGTGTGTGTGGTAGTGAACCTTCAGGTATGTCTGTGTGTGGGTGTGGCAGTGAACCCCGTGGGGTGCCAATGTGTTGGTGTGGTAGTGAACCCCGTGGGGTGCCAATGTGTGGGTGTAGTAGTGAACCCCGTGGTGTGTCAGTGTGTGGGTGTGGCAGTGAACCCCCTGGTGTGTCAGTGTGTGGGTGTGGTAGTGAACCCCCTGGGGTGCCAATGTGCGTGTGTGGTAGTGAACCCCTCGGTGTGTCAGTGTGTGGGTGTGGCAGTGAACCCCGTGGGGTGCCAATGTGTGGGTGTGGCAGTGAACCCCGTGGTGTGCCAATTTGTGGGTGTGGTAGTGAACCCCGGGTGTATTAGTGTGGGGTGGGGAGTGAACCCCCTTGGTGGGTGTGGGGGGTTTTTAGTGAACCCCCTGGGGGGGTGTATTTTTTTAGTAAACCTCCGGAAAAGCCCTTTTGGGGGGGGTTTTTTAAAATTTCCCCCTTTAAAAAATTTTGGTTGGGGCCCCGTGAAGTGGGGTTGAATTGTTGAAAATTAAACCCTTTTTTCAGGGTTGTCCCAGGGCTGCCCCTTTGTGTATTTGGGGGGTGGTTTCCCCCTTTTGGGGTTTCCAAATGGGTTGTTGGTATTGCCCCTGGTTTTGTCAGTTTTTGGGGCCAGAAGGGGGGGGAAATAGGGGGGTTTAAATAACCCCTTGACCTTGGTTTTTGGGACAAAAAACCCCTTTCCAGGGGTGGGGAATTTTTAAACCCCCTTGGGGTGTTTTTTTTTTAAAAACCCCGGGGGGAAAAGGGCAAAAACAACAGGTGATTTTTAAAATTTAAATAAACCTTCGTTTTTTGGGGTTTTAAATTCGGGGGAAAAATTAACCCAGGGTTTTCCTCTTTGTCTTCCTTTTGGATAATGGTCCGTTTCCCTTTAATTTATCCTTGGGTTGGAAATTTACGAACTATGGTTAAAATTTCCCCAACATGTCAGGGGGTAAAAAAGGGGGTTTTAGTTTTTTTCCCCAAAATAAACACCACAAAATTGAAAAACCCACCCCTTGGGAAACCAAACAGGTGGGGCCCACCGGGATTCCGAAAACCCTTTTTTTAGTTTTTGGGGCGGATTTACCCCCGCGGAAAGGCCCTTGTTATGCCAAGGGGAAATTGAGAACAACCCCTAAAGTTAAAGACCAAATATTAGCAAAAAAAATTTAAAATAAACAAAAAAAAAAATACCACAAAATTTTCAAAGTGGCCAATCTTTGGGGCCTTTTTGCATTTGGCCCCCTTGTTAAAAACAAATTTAAAAAACCCAAGTGAAAAACCCAAAAGTTTTAAAAAAAAATTTAAAAAATTTAAACGAAAAAGTTAAAATTTAACAACTAAAAAAAGGGCCTTGGGGCCAAAAAGGGGAATTTGTTAATTTTAAAAAATTTTACAAATAAAAATTATTAAAAAAATATAAAAAAAAAAATTATTTTGGCAAGACCAGTGTGGCAAAAGGGGCCTGAAAAGCTCCCCAAAAGGGGTTTTTTTCAAAATAAAAATTTGTATTTAAAAAATAAATTAAATAATAAAATATCTTATAAATAAATTTTAATAATTTTAAATTTTAAAAAAAAAAATATTTAAAATTTTCCAAACATTTTGAAAGGGGTTTTTGGTAGCATTACTAGGGGAGAGTCCCCTCAGGGGGCTACAAATATGGGGGTTTCAAAATTTTGGGGGGTAAATTATAATAAGTGGGTATAAAAATGTAGGGGAAATTAGGGATCAAAAAAACCAGAAAAGTAGGGAAAAAAAGTAGGGCTAAAAGGGGCGAGGTTAAGTCATGTTAAGGGGGAAACTTACAGTGAAAAGGGGGTTGGTTTCTGGATAAGCCCCTTTAGGAAACGAAATACTTTGGGGGCAATTTTTTTGGGTTTAAACCCCGGTAGGTATGGTAGAAACAAACCCCGGGTAAAAATTACTTTTAAAAACACCTAGTATTAAAAAAAATTTGGGGGAAAATTACCCCTGGGGGTTTTAATGGTATTTTTTGGGATTACGGAAACACAGGGGGAAAATTTGTTTTTGGCCCAAAAAAAATTACTCTAAACAAAGGGCCCAAAAAAAGGAAGACAAAACGGGGAAAGTTTTTGAAACCCCCTGAAAAAAAATTTTTGGGTTTTTGGCTTTTTTAACACACGGGGTAAATTTTGGGGGAATTTTAAACCGCGTCCCCCACCTCCCCACACCCCTTACCCCCCCCAAACGGGACCTTTCCCCTCCCCCGCCCCTTTCCTTCCCCCCCCACCCCCTTTCCTTTAATTTATTCCCCTCCCCCCCCCCCTTTCCCTCCCCCCAGCCTTTTTTCCCCCCCTTTCCCCCTTTTTTCCTTCCTCCCTCTCCCTCCTTCCTTTCCCTCTCCCCTTTTCCTCCTTTCTCTCTTTCCCTTTTCCCTCCTTCCCCAAATTTTTTTTTTCCCCTCCTCTCTCTCTCTCTCTCTCCTCTCTCCTTTCTCTCTTCTCCTTTTCCCTTTACCCCCTCCCTTTCCCCCCCTCTCTCTTTTCTCCCTTTTTCCTCCCCTTTCCTTTCTCCCCACTCAACCCCTTTCCCCTCCCCCCTCCTTTTCTCCCTCCCCTATTTTTTCCCCTCCCCCCTTTCTCCTTTTCCCCTTTTTCTCCTCCCCTTTTTTTCCCCTTTTCCCCCCCCCTCCCCTTTTTCCCACCTTTCCTTCCCCTTTCCCTTAAAAAAAACCCTCTCCCCCTTAGCCTTGGGGGTCTGGGGTAAAAAAAAAAAAAATGTGTGGCCCTAGGGAGGGGGAAAAAACCCCGGGGGAAAGAATATGGTTTTAGAAAAAAACCGGAAAAGGGAAAATTTTAAAGCCCCTAAATTAGGGCCCCAAAAAGGGGGAGGAAGGGTGGGGGAAGGGAAAAGGAACCTGGTAAGAAAATGGAACGGTCCCGGGGAAAAGGAGGAGTAAGAAAAATGACAGGTCCAAAGCAAGGAAGGGCTTAGAGAAAAACCTAAAAGCCAAACTGATTAGGGGGGAAAATTGAAAAGATTTTACTGGAAATTTAAATTTCGGGAAAAGGGGGCCAAAGGGCCAAGGAACAGGGTCAGGAAGGTAAAAGGGGGCCTAGGGAAAAAGCGGGGAGAAAAGATCTTGGGGAAGGGAAAAGGGAAGGTCATTTTTTTTGAAACTCCCCAAGAACCCAAGGACAAGTTGGAAGAAAAAAACAGGCTGAGTTTAAAATTTAAAAGGGGGGAAGGGAAAACATGAAAAAAATAAACCCCCGATTGGACCGGGGGGCCCTTTTTTAGGGGGAATTTGGGGGGTTTTTGGAGGGAAGGAAGGGGGGCCTTTTTAAAAGAAAAAAAACCAGGAAAAAAAAATTTGAAAGGAATCTGAAAACAAAGGGGGGCAAGCCCAGGTACAAACCAAGGGGTTTTCCGGGGGGGGATACCCTCCGCAAAGAACCCTTTAAGGAAAAAAGGGTCCCCCACAAAAAAGAGGGGGCAAAACGGGGGAAAACAGGGGAAGAGAAATGACCGGCCCCAGAACAAAAAGAAGGCAACACCCCCCCCACAGAACCCCAAAAACCCAAGCAAAAATTCCCAACCAAGGGGGGAAAACCAAACAAATCCCCCCCAAAAGGTTCCCCGGCCACCAAACCCCCTTTAACACAAACCCCCCTAAACCTTCCCCCTTTTGGGCCACCCCCCCCCCCAACCCCAAAAACCCCCCAAAAACCCGCCCCTTGGGGGTTTTCCCCAAACCAAAGTCTCCCCCCCAACCCAAACCAGCCCAATATAAAAAAAAACCCAAAAGGTTCCCCCCCCAAAAACCCCTTTAATTCGGGGGAATAAAAAGGGGGGGAAAAAAAAAAAAAAAAATTTTGGGAAAACCCCGGAAATAATAAAAAAAGGGGGGGGGGGGGGGGGGGGAATAAAAAAAAAACCCAAAAAAAAAAAAACAAAACTCGCTGGGGACAATAACAGACAAAACCCTTCCCCAATGGGATACAATCCTGGGGAAAGATAGAAGGAGAAAGGGGGAGGGGGGGTTTTGCACTGCTCATAAAACATCGAGGGGGAAATTTGAGGAAAGGGAAGGCAGGGGAAAAGATTGGAGAAAGGACTACATTGTAGGTAAAATTTCGCCCGGGAGAACAAAAATTTAGTCTTTGGGAGTGATGAAAACCCCACCCCCAAAACTCCCAGGGGGCCCAAAGGGAAGGAGTACAAAGAAAACAACGGGTGATGGTGGACCACGGGGCTGGGGTTGGAAAAGAAGAGTCACCGAGAAAGGGGAAAATTTTACTGGTAATGGGGGGTTTTTAAACCCACAGGGAGTTTGACTAAAAAACCCTTTGGAGCCACATGGGGGGCCCCCGAAACATGGAGGGCCAAAGATGATGGAGGGGTTTATTTGAAAACCTCATGCATCAACCCGGGCCGGGAAACACAACCCAAAAAAGGAGGGGGGGGAGGATGACCAGCAAAAAGGATCTTGTTTCACCCTGACAGTTCAACTTTGAAGACATCACTTCCCGAGGGGCCCCCTTGGACCTACGATCACGTGGTCTGATTTGGGGGATTATATAGAGATTAAAAGTGGAGAAGGAAACCAGGAATTTGAAGGGGACGGGCCCCAAACTATAAAAGGGGGGACTCCCACAGGTATGAGAAACTTTGCGGAGGTTTCAGTTGGGACAGAAAAAAATGGTGGGAAAAAACCCCGTAAACGAGATGAGGGGAATATTGGAAACAAAGTGAAAGGGAAAACAGAGGAAAGTTTTTTTCCCAAAGGGGAAAAAGAAATAATAGAAAGACCAAAACACCCCTTGGTTTCCCCGAAGGGGTAGGGGGGCCCCAAAACCCCTAAGGGGCAACAGAAAAATGGAAAAGGTACAAAAGGCTTAGGGCCGGGAAAAAAAAGGGAAGTTTGGTAGAAGTCCAGAAAGGAAGAAATGCACGATAAGGAGGGGGCCCAGCGACAGTTTTAAAAACGCCCATAGAAACGAAAGTAAAATCTGCCCCGAAACTGCGGGTATACCCAACTTTTGGGGGAAGAAAACATTCAAGGACCGGGTGATAAGGCTGAGGAAAGAAGGGGGAGAATTAAACAAAAAAACGATAAGAGGTATTTTAGGAGCCCCAACCACGGTTTTTAAGGAAGGTTTTTACAGTAAACGGGAAAGGGACTCTGGGGGGCAGCCCAGATGGGGACACCAGAAAGGAAAATACACCAACAAGTGTTGGCGACAAAATAAAATTTTAAGGAGGAGGTGAAAAAACTGCAAAGGGGACTCGATACCTAAAAGGAAAATGGGCCCGGAAAACCATCTCCCCGGGGGTCCTTAGAGGGGAGCAGAAAAGTTGTGGGGGCCCTTTCCCCCCCAATCTTCAACACCCCCCCGGGAAAAAGGGGAAACCCCTGAGGTAGGGAAAGGGAAGGAAAAAGTAGCCCCCCAAATTTTTAAAAAAAGGGGGAGGGGGAAAAGAGGCACTAAACTAAAAGACCTGTGTCATTAAACGTTTTATAGAATCCCAAAATTTTTATGGAGAAGATTATCAGGGGGGAGAGGGGGGAGCACCGGAACGGAAAAAGAGTAAAATTTCCAAAACCAACGGATTCACGGAAGGAAAATCCTTTTGGAAAAACCTTTTTGGAAATTTTATGAAAAAAAAACAAAGTAAACAGGGAATAGAGGGGGGGTTGATTGATCTTTTTGGGACTGCAAAAGGGCCTTTGACACGTTCCCACAAAGATTATGCAGAAAGCTAAAGCATCGGCGCATAAACATGAAGGCACTGCAATGGATCAGAAATACCTGACAGGGAGGCAAAAAACGAGTCTGGTACGTAAGGGAATGTATCACATTGGGAAACCTGTGACGAGGGGGGTCCCACGGGGGGTGGGTCCTAGGCCCAGTGTTATTTTTGGTTTTGGGTGAACGACATGAGGGAAGGGGGTTAGACTCAAAAGTGTCCCTGTTTGCAGTTTAATTTTTAATTTAAATTTTGAGGAAAAATTAAAAATCTGATGGGGCCCAGGCAACTTCAAAGAAAACCTGGACAGCCCGGGAACCCCCTGGTCCAGCAAAGGGCCCTTCCCCAAAATTTAAAAACCCTCCCAAATTTGCAAAGTCATAAAGTTTGGGGAAGGGCACAGAAACCAAGACAGAGTATAGCAAGGGGGAAAAAGGGAATGAAACCTCACTAAGGAGAAAGATTTTGGGGGGTGAGTATAACACCGACCCATGTCCCCCGGAAAGCACAAATCAATCAGATAAGGCTGCACATAGGGGCCCGGGAAAACCCGGGGAAACAGAAATTCCAAAACCTTATTTAAGGAATCTTTTCCAAACATGTAACCCGTGTTGTGGGCCCCTTTACTGGAGTATGAAACCCCCCGTTTGGAAACCCCGCGCTGAAAAAGCACGCCCAAGAAAGTAGAAAAAATTTAAAAAGGGTTTGCCAAAAGGGTTTATTTTCCAGGCAAAGGGGGAAATGCCTATAAAAGGAAAGTTTAAAGGGAAACGGCCTTCGACACTGAGGACAGGGGGGTCGGGGAACAGGGATAACGACATATAAAAATCTGCGTGTAATAGACAAGGGGGAAAAAGGGACAGGATGTTCCAGGGGGGGGGAACCACGAAACAAGGGGCCCAATTGGAAGTTGAAGACACAAAAGATCAGAGAGATTTTTAGGAAGAAAATTTCTTCAGCCCAATAAGTTTAAGGCAGGGGGAAATGGGCCTAGAAAACGACTTAGTGAAGGCGGGAAACCTTTACACTTTTTAAAAAACGGGGTTTTGAAAACGGTCATGGGCGGGAGAGAGAGGGCCCAGTAGAAACCCGGTGAAGAGGGGGGGCCCGGGAGTAAGACTCAAAACCCCTGAACCCACAAATGGTGAGTAAAAAAACACCCCACACCCCACATTTTTTAATTTTTAATGGTTTTTTATATTTATAAAAAATTTTTAAATATATTTTATATAAATATATATATATTTTTTTATATATATATATATAAATATATAATATATATAAAATATATAAAGTCGTCCCAAATAGTAAAACTGGTCAATTAGAAAAACCCCTTTTAAAAATTTAACCCTTTCTAAAATTTTCTCTTATGGGTTTTTTGTAAATTTTTTTCGTTAATGTTGACGTAAAAAAATTTATAATTTTGCACCAAGGGAATTTTGGGGAAAACTTACCAAACCCTTTAAAAAAAACCCAAAACCCAATTTATTTTAAAGCCAAACCCCAACTAAAAAAATTTTTAGTTTTGTTTAAAAATTTTTTAAATACAAAAAAGCACAATAAAAAAAATTTTTTTTTTCTTTGGGTTCAAAAAATTTTTGGGCGAAATTATTCCCATACAAAAATTTTCATTTGCCTTAGGCAAGATGGGGTTTTGCTTTTTAACCCAAAGACCCAAATTTCCCGGGCCTATTGGGCCCACGACATAAATTTTAAAATATATAAATATTTTATATATAATATATAAAATATATAATATAAATATAAAATAAATATATAAATATAAATATTTTTATAATATTTTATAAAAATTTTTTAAATTATAAAATAAATATAAAATAAAATATATATTTATGATAAATTTTTATATAATATAAAATATATATATATATATATATAAATTTAATATATAATATATATATAAATATAAAAATATATGCAATAAGATCATAGTAAAAGGTGATTTAAAAAAATAGGGCAAAAAAACCCACTCTGAAAGAATAGGGGAAATTCAGCCTTTCGTGGAAAAAAAATTAAAAAAAAAAAAAAATTTTTTCCGGGAACCCCCCCCGGGGGGAAGGGTAGTGGGGGGCCAAACCCTTTTCCCTTTCCCTTTGGTTTCTTTTTAAATTTTTTTAAAAAAAAAGGGGGGGTTTTTTTTTTTCCGGGGGGGGGGGGTTTTATATATATTTTTTTTTAAAAAAAAAAATATATATTATAAAAAAAAAAAAAATTTTTTTTTTTATATAAAAAAAATATAAAAAAAAAATTTTTTTTTTTTTTATATATATTTTTTTTTTTAAAAAAAAAAAAATAAAAATTTTTTTTTTTTTTTTTTTTTATATATATAAAAATTTTTTTAAAAAAAAAAATTTTTATATATAAATAAATATAATTTTTATAATTTTTTTAAAAAAAAATTTTTTTTTATAATTTTAAAAAAAAAAAAAAAATTTTTTTTTTTAAAAAAAATATATAAAAAATATATATAAAAAATTTTTTTTAAATATTTAAAAATTTTTTAAAAAAAATTTTTTATATATATATATATATAAAATTTTTTAATATATTTATAAATATTATAAAAAAAAAAAAAATATATATATTTAAAAAAATTTTTTTTTTTTTAAAAAAAAAAAAAAAAAATTTTTAAAAAAATTTTAAAAAATTTTTTTAAAAAAATTTTTTTTAATTTTTAAAAAACCCTTCCCCCCCGGGGGGCCCCCAAAAAAAAAACCCTTTTTCCCAATTTAATCCCCCTGCCCAAAGGGGCCCCCCCCGGGTTTTTTCTAAATTAAACCCCCCCAAAAAAATTTTCTTCCCTTTTTTCCCCCCCCCCCCCGGGGGTTTTTAAAACCCCCCCAAAAACCCCCCCCCCCAAAAACCCCCCCGGAAAAAAAGGGGCCCCCCCCACCCTTTTAAAAAACCCCCGGTTCCCCTTGGGGAAAAAAACCCCCCCTTTTTTTTCCCTTTCCAAAAACCCCCCGGGGCCCCCCCCCCCCCTTACAAAAAATTTTTCCCCCAATCCCTTTTTTTTCCCCCCTTTTCCCCGGAAACCCCCCCAAAACCCCCCAGACCCGGGAAAAATGTTTTTCCCCCCCCAAACTTTAAAAGTTTTTCCCCCCAAAAAAAACCCAAAAAAAAATTTTTTCCCCCCTTTTTCCCCCCCCTTTTTTTTTCCCCCCCCCCCCTTTTAAAAAAAAAATTTTTTTTTTTTCCCCCCTTTTCCCCCCCGGGTTTTTCCCCCCCTTTTTCCCCCCCCCCCCTTTTTTTAAATTTTTTTTTAAAAACCCTTTTTCCCCCCCCCGGGACCCCCAAAATTTTAAAATTTTTTAATTTCCCCCCTTTTCCCCTTTTTAAAATTTTTTTTTTTTTTTTTTTTATCCCCAAACCCCCCTTTTTTTTTTTTTTAAAAAAATTTTTTTGGGTTTTTAAAAACCCCCCCCCAAAAATTTTTTTTTAATTTTTTTAAAACCCCCCTGGGCCCCTTTTTTCCCCCAAAACCCCCCCCAAAAAAAAAAAAATTTTTTTTTTCCAACCCCTTCCCCCTTTTTTTTTTTTTTTCCCCCTTTAAAAATTTTTTTTCCCCCCCCAAAAATTTTTTTCCCCCCCTTTTTTTTTTTTTAAAAAAAAAAATTTTTTTTTTTAAAAAAAAAATTTAAAAAAATTTTTAAAAAAAAAAAAATTTTTTTTTAAAAAAAAAAAAAAAATTTTTTTTATTAAATAAAAAAAAATAAAAAAAAAAAAAATTTTGGTTTTTTTTTAAAAAAATTAAAAGGAAAAAAAAAAATTTTTCCAAAAAAGTTTAAAATTTTTTTTTTGGGAAAAATTTAAAAATTTAAAAAAAAAAAATTTTTAATTTTTTAAAATTTTTTTTTCCAAATTTTTAAAAAAAATTTTTTTTTTTAAAAAAAATTTTTTTTTTTTTTTTAAATTTTTAATTTTTTGGGCCCCCCTTTTTTTTTTAAATTTTTTCTTTTTTTTTTTAAAAAATTTTTAAAAAATTTTTTTTTAAAAAAGGTTTTTTTAAAAAAAACCCCCAAAAAAAATTTTTTTTTAAAAAATTTTTTTTTTAAAAAAATTTTTTTTTTTTTTTTTTTTAAATTTAATTTTTTTTTTTTTTTAAAAATTTTTTAAAAAAAAAATTTAAAACCCCCTAAAAAAAAAAAGGGGGGGTTTTTTTTAAAAAAAATTTAAAAAAAAAAATTTAAAAAAAAAAAAAAAAAAAAAAAAATTTTTTTATTTTTAAAAATTTTAAAAATTTTTAAAAATTTTTTTTAAAAAAAAAATTTTTTTTTAAAAAAAATTTTTTTTAAAATTTTTTTTTTTTTAAAAAAATTTGGGGGGGGCCCCCAAAAAATTTTTTTTTTCCCCCCCCCTTTTTTTTCCCCCTTTTTTTCCCCTTTTTTGGGGGTTGGGGTTTTTAAAAAAAAAAAAAAAATTTTGGGGCCCCCCCCCCCCCCGGGGGGGGGGTTTTTTTTTTTTTTTTTTTTTAAAAATTTTTTTAAAAAATTTTTTTTTTGGGGGGGGGGGGGGGGAAAGGGGGGAGTTAGGGGGGTTTTTTTAAAATTTTTGGGGGAAAATTTTTAAAAATTTTTTAAATTTAAAAAAAAATTTTTTTAAAAAAAAAAAAATTTTTTTTTTTTTAAAAACCTTTTTTTTCCCAAAGGGGGGGAAAAAAAAATTTAAATTTTTTTTTTCCAAAATTGGGGGCCAAATTTTTTAAAAAAATTTGGGAAAGGGGGGGGCGAAAAAAATTTTTTTCCCCCAAAGGGGGGCCCCCCCGGTTTTTCCCAAAAAAAAACCTTTTTCCCCTTTTTGGGGGGGGAAAAAAACTTTAATTTTTGGGGGGGGCCCAAAAAAATTAAAAAATTTTTTTCCCCCCCACCCCGGGGGTTAAATTTTTGGGGGGAAAACAAGGGGGGGCCCCGGGGGGGGGGGGTTTTAGGGGTTTTTGGGGGGGGTTTGGGGGGTTGGGGGAAAGGGGGGGAAAATTGGGGGGGTTTTTAAAAAAAAGGGGGGGTGGGAAAAAAGGGGGGGAAATTTTTCCCCCTTTTCCCCCAGGGGGGAAAGGGGGGGGGGGGCCCCCCTTTTTTGGGGGGGGCCTTTTGGGGGGGGAAAAAATTTTTTTTGGGGGGGGAAAAAAAACCCCCTTTTTTTTCCCCCCCCAAAAAAAATTTTTTTTGGGGGCCCCCCCCCAAAAAAAAAAAAAAAAAATTTGGGGGGGCCCGGGGTTTTTAAAAAAAAGGGGTTTTTTTCTTTCCCCCTTTTCCCCCCCCTTTTCCCCCCCCCTTTCCCTTTTTTTCCCCCAAATTTTTTTTTCCCCCCCCCCCCCCCCCCTCCTTTTTCCCCCCCCCCCCCCCCCCTTTCCCTTTTTTCCCCCCCCCCCCCCCCCCCCCCCCCCCCCCCCCCCCCCCCCCCCCCCCCCCCCCCCCCCCCCCCCCCCCTTTTTTTTTTTTTCCCCCCCCCCCCCCCTTTTTTTTTTTTTTTCCCCCCCCTTTTTATTTTTTTTTTCCCCCCCCCTTTTTTCCCCCCTCCCCCCCCCCCCTGGGGGAAATTTTTTTTAAAAAACCCCTTTTTTTTTCCTTTTTTTCCCCTTTTTTTTCCCCCCCCCTTTTTTTTTTTTTTCCCCTCCTTTTTTTTCCCCCCCCCCTTTTTTTTTTTTTCCTTTTTTTTTTTTTTTTTTCCCCCCCCTTTAAAAAATTTTTTTTTTTCCCCCCCCCCCTCCCTTTTTTTTTTTCCCCCCAAAAAATTTTTTTCCCCTTTTTTTTCCCCCCCCCTTTTTTTCCCCCCCCCCCCCCTTTTTTCCCCCCCCCCTTTTTTTTTTTCCCCTTCCTTTTTTTTTTTCCCCCCCCTTTTTCCCCTTTTCCCCCCTTTTTTTTAAAACCCCCCCCTTTTCCCCCCCCCCCCTTTTTTTTTTTTTTTTTCTCTCTTTCCCCCCCCTTTTTTTCCCTTTTTTTTTTTTTTTTTTTTTTTCCCCCCCCCCCCCCCCCCTCCCCCCCCCTCTCTCCCCCTCTCTCTTCCCCCCTCCCCCTCTCTCTCTCTTTCTCCTCTCTTTTTTCTCTCTTTTTTTTCCCCCCCCCCTTTTTCTCTCTTTTTTTTTTTCTCCTTTCTCTCTCCTCCCTCTCTCTCTTTTCCCCCCTTTCTCTCTCCTCTTTCTCCCCCCTCTCCTTTTTTTTTTTCCCCCCTTTTCTCCCCTTTTTTTCTTTTTTTCCCCCCCCTCCCCCAAACCCTTTTCCCCCCCCTTTCCTTTTTCCCCTTTTTTCCCCCCCCAAAAAAAAAAAACCCCCTTTCCCTTTCCCCCCCCCCCCCCCCCCCAAAAAAACCCCCCCCCCCCCCCCCCCCCCCCCCCCCCCCCAAACCCCCCCCCCCCCCTTTTTTTTTTCCCCCCCCTTTTCACCCCCCCCCCCCTTTTTTTTCCCCCCCCCTTTTAAAAAATTTTTTCCCCCCCCCAATTCCCCCCAAAAAGGGGGCCCCCCCAAAAAAAAAAAAAAAAAAAACCCAAAAAAAAATTTTTTTTTCCCCAAAAAAACCCAAAAAACCCAAAAAACGGGGGAAAAAAAAAACCCAAAATTTAAAAAACACAAAAAAAACCCTTTAAAAAACCCCCCCAAAAAAAAAATTTTGGGGAAAAACCCCCCCCTTTTTTTTTTAAAAAATTTTTTTTCCCCCCCCGGGGTTTTTTTTTTTTGGGGCCCCTTTTCCCAAAGGGGGGGGGGAAAAAAAATTTTTGGGGGGGGGGGGGAAAAAATTTTTTTCAAAAAAATTTAAAAAAAAAGTTAACCCAAAAAGGGGGAAAAGGGGTTTGGGTTTTTTTCCCCCAAAACCCAAAAAAGGGGGGAATTTGGGGGCCCCTTGGGGGTTTTGGGGGAAAAAAAAACCCCGGGGAAAAAAGGGGGCCCCGGAAAGGGGGGGGGGCCCCCCCCCCCAAAATTTTAAAAAAGGGGGGAAAAAAAAAAAAAAAAAAAAAATTTTTTAAAAATTTAAAAAATTTTTCCAAAAATTTTTTTTAAAAGGGGGAAAAAAAAGGGAAAAAAAAATTTCAAAAAAAAACCAAAAATAAAAAAAAAAGGGGGGGGGGGGTTGAAAAGGGGGGAAAAGGGGGCCCAGGGAAAAAAAAAGGGAAATTGGGGAAAAAAGGGGGAAAAAAAAGGCCCCCAAAAAAAAGGAATTTGGGGGGAAAAAGGGGAAACCAAAAAAAAAAGGAAATTTACAACCAAAAAAAATTTTTGGGGGGGAATTTTTCCCCGGGGGGGAAAAAAAAGGGGGGGAAAAAATTTTTTTTGGGGCCCCCAATTTTTTTTTTTTGGGGAAAAAACCCCAACCCCCGAAAATTTTGCCAAAAAAAAGGGGGGGGCCCCCTTTTTTAAAAATTTTTTTTAAAAAAAAAAAGGGCCCCCCTTTTTGGGGAAAAAAAATTTTCCCTTTTTCCCCCCCCCCAAAAAAAAAAAATTTTGTTTAAAACCCCCCAAAAAAACCCCCAAAAAAAAAAACCCCCCAAAAAAAACCCAAAAAACAACCCCCCCCCAAAAAAAACCCCCCAAAACCCCAAAAAAAAACCCAAAAACAAAAAAAAAAAAAAAAAGGCACAGGGATGTTAGGAAGAAATTTCTTCAGCCACAGAGTAGTCAGGAAGTGGAATAGTTTGGGAAGCGATGTAGTGGAGACAGGATCCATACATAGCTTTAAGCAGAGGTATGATAAAGCTCACAGTTCAGGGAGAGTGACCCAGTGGCGTCCAGTGAAGAGGCGGGGCCAGGAGTTTGGACTCGACCCCTGCAACCTCAACTAGGTGAGAAACAACTAGGTGAGTACACACACACACACACACACACACACACACACACACACACACATATGCACACACACACACACACATACACAGAACGATCCCTTGGTTCACCCAAAGGTGTAGAGAGGCCAAAACTAAGTGCTAGATAATAGAAAAAGTACAGAAGACAAAGGACCAGATAAATAAAGAGATTAGTAGAAAAGACAGAAACGAGTATGCACAGATGAGGAGGGAGGCCCAGCGACAATACAAAAATGACATAGCAACAAAAGGCAAGTATGACCCGAAGCTGATCGACAGTCACATCAGGAGGAAAACAACAGTAAAGGACCAGGTAATTAGGCTGAGGAAAGACGGAGGGGAGTTCACAAGAAACACCGACGAGTATGTGAAGAGCTTAACACAAGATTTAAGGAATTATTTTCAGTGGAGACAGAAGGGACTCCAGTAAGCCAGAATGGTGGACCGAAACGTCGTCGTAAGCTTCTCTCTTTTATGTGCGGGTTATTTGTGTATCGTTCCAGTCACGGTATTGTGCCTTTTTTTGTTATTTGTGAACAAGATACCTCGAAGGCGGTGGGACCAACAACATCTCTCCGTGGATCCTGCGAGAGAGGGAGCAGAGGTGCTGTATGTGCTACTAGCAACAATCTTCAACACATCTATCGAAATAGGGCCACTACCTGAAGTGTGAAGACAGCAAATGTAGTTCCAGTTTTTATGAAAGGAGACAGACATGCAGCATTAAACTACAGAACAGTGTCACTGACATTTATAGTGTGCAAGGTCATGGAGAAGATTATCAGGAAAAGAGTAGTGGAGCGCCCGGAAAGGATTGAGCTTATACACGACAACCAGCACTGTTTCAGGGAAGGGAAATCCTGTGTCACAAACCTACAGGAGTTTTACAAGGTGACGGAAGTAAGACAGTAGATAGAGGGATGAGTAGATTACATTTTCTTGGACTGTAAGAAGGCTTTCGACAGTTTCACGCAAGAGATTAGTGTAAAATCTAGGGAATCAGGCTGGTATAACAGGAAACGCACTGCAATGGATCAGAGAATACATGACAGGAAGACAACAACGAGTCATGGTACATGACGAGTTGTCAGAGTGGGTGAATGTGACTAGCGGGGTTCCGCAGAGGTCAGTCCTAGGGCAGGTGTTGTTTCTGGTACATATGAATGACATGAGGATAGGAATAGATTCAAAAGTGTCCCTGTTTGCAGACAATGTGAAGCTAATGAGGAGAATTCAGGTGAATGAGGATCAAGTGGGACTACAAAAGGATCTGGACAGGCTGCAAGTCTGGTTCAGAAACTGGCTCCTGGAGTTTAACCCCACCAGTGCAAAGTCATGAAAATTGGGAATGGCATAGAAGACGCCAGATAGAGTACAGGCTAGGGGCCAAAGACGCAAATCTCGCTCAAGGAAAAGAATCTTGGGATGAGTATAATATCGAGCACATCTCTGAGGCGCACATCAGCCTAATAACCTGCATCATATGGGCGCCTAGCAAACCTAAGAATAGCGTTCCGACACTTCAGTAAGGAATCGTTCATGACTCTGTACACCGTGTATGTCAGGCCTATATTGAAATATGTAGCACCAGTCTGGAACCCACTCGCAACCACAATTTCGTGAGTACATCCTTCTCCCCCTCACATGCATACACACACACACACACACGCCACACACACACACACACACACACACACACACACACACACACACACACACACACACCACACACACACACCAACACACACACACACCACACACACACACACACACACACACACACACACACACACACACACACACACACACACACACACACACACACACACTGGGTGGGTGGATTGCATTTTCTTGACTGCAAGAAGGTGTTTGACACAGTTCCACACAAGAGATTGGTGCAAAAACTGGAGGACCAAGCAGGGATAACAGGGAAGGCACTACAATGGATCAGGGAATCTTGTCAGGAAGACAGCAGCGAGTCATGGTACGTGGCGAGGTGTCAGACTGGGCACCTGTGACCAGCGGGGTCCCGCAGGGGTCAGTCCTAGGACCAGTGCTGTTTCTGGTATTTGTGAACGACATGACGGAAGGAATAGACTCTGAGGTGTCCCTGTTTGCAGATGACGTGAAGTTGATGAGAAGAATTCACTCGATCGAAGACCAGGCAGAACTACAAAGGGATCTGGACAGGCTGCAGACCTGGTCCAGCAATTGACTCCTGGAGTTTAATCCCACCAAGTGCAAAGTCATGAAGATTGGGGAAGGGCAAAGAAGGCCGCAGACGGAGTACAGTCTAGGGGGTCAGAGACTACAAACCTCACTCAAGGAAAAAGATCTTGGGGTGAGTATAACACCAGGCACATCTCCTGAAGCGCACATCAACGAAATAACTGCTGCAGCATATGGGCGCCTAGCAAACCTCAGAACAGCATTCCGACATCTTAATAAGGAATCATTCAGGACCCTGTACACCGTGTACGTTAGGCCCATATTGGAGTATGCGGCACCAGTTTGGAACCCACACCTAGCCAAGCACGTGAAGAAACTAGAGAAAGTGCAAAGGTTTGCAACAAGACTAGTCCAGAGCTAAGAGGTATGTCCTACGAGGAGAGGTTAAGGGAAATCAACCTGACGACACTGGAGGACAGGAGAGATAGGGGGGACATGATAACGACATACAAAATACTGAGAGGAATTGACAAGGTGGACAAAGACAGGATGTTCCAGAGATTGGACACAGTAACAAGGGGACACAGTTGGAAGCTGAAGACACAGATGAATCACAGGGATGTTAGGAAGTATTTCTTCAGCCACAGAGAAGTCAGTAAGTGGAATAGTTTGGGAAGCGATGTAGTGGAGGCAGGATCCATACATAGCTTTAAGCAGAGGTATGATAAAGCTCACGGCTCAGGGAGAGTGACCTAGTAGCGATCAGTGAAGAGGCGGGGCCAGGAGCTCGGACTCGACCCCCGCAACCTCAACTAGGTGAGTACAACTAGGTGAGTACACACACACACACACACACACGCACACACACCCCACCCACATTTCACAGCCCAACATTTTCCCAGGACCACCATGATAGATAAGAAGTTGAAGGTGTGGTACACGAACGCAGATGGATTATCAAGTAAATACGAGGAGTAGCATGAGAAGTTCCCAGACATCATAGCAATCACAGAAACGAAACTTACTGAGACAATAACAGATGCAGTCTTCCCACCGGGATGTCAGATCCTGAGGAAAGACAGAAGGAGCAGAGGGGGGTGAGGGGTTGCACTACCCATGAAGAACCGTTGGAGTTTTGAGGAAACGGAAGGCGTGGGCGAGATTGGAGAAAGGGACTACATAGTAGCTACAATTCAGTCTAGGGAACATAAGGTAGTCATTGCAGTGATGTATAACCCACCACAGAACTGCAGGAGGCCAAGAGAGGAATATGAAGAGAACAACAGAGTGGTGGTGGACACACTGGCTGAGGTGGCACGAAGAGCTCAATCGTGCAGAGCAAGGTCACTGGTTATGGGTCATTTAAACCATAGGGAGATCGACTGGGAAAACCTGTAGCCTCACGGGGGTCCTTACACATAGAGAGCCAAGATGATGGATGTGGTACTGGAAAACCTCATGCATCAACACGTCAGGGACACTACCAGAGAGAGAGGGGAGGATGATCCAGCAAGACGGGACCTTGTGTTCACCCTGAGCAGTTCAGACATTGAGAACATCACATATGAGAAGCCCCTTGAAGTTAGCGATCACCTGGTTCCGAGTTTTGATTACATAGTAGAGCTGTAAGTGGAGAGGGTAGCAGGAGTAGAGTGGGAAAAGCCAAACTATAAAAGGGGGAACTACACAGGTATGAGAAACTTCCTGCGGGAGGTTCAGTGGGACAGAGAGCTGGTAGGAAAGTCAGTGAACGAAATGATGGAATATGTAGCAACAAAATGTAAGGAGGCAGAGGAAAGATTTGTTCTCAAGGGCAACAGAATCAATGGGAAGACCAAAGCGAGTCCTTCATTTACGCAAATGTGTAGAGAGGCAGAAACTAAGTGTAATAGAGAATGGAAGAGGTACAGAAGGCAAAGGACCCAGGAAAATAAGGTCAGTCGAAGAGCCAGAAATGAGTATGCACAGATAAGGAGGGACTCCCACCCAGCGACAGTATGAAAACGACATTGCATCAAAAGTCAAGTCTGACCCGAAACTGCTGTATAGCCACATTAGGAGAAAGACAACAGTCAAAGACCAGGTGATCAGGCTGAAGAAAGAAGGTGGGGAGCTCACACAAAACGATGAAGAGGTATGTGAGGAGTTCAACAAGAGATTTAAGGAAGTATTCACTGTGGAGACAGGAAGGACTCTGGGAAGACAGGACAGATAGGGACACCAACAGGGAATACACCAACAAGTGTTGGATGACATACACACAACTAAGGAGGAGGTGAAAAAGCTGCTAAGTGACCTTGACACCTCAAAGGCAATGGGACTGGACAACATCTCCCCATGGGTCCTTAGAGAGGGAGCAGAAATGCTGTGTGTCCCATTAACCACAATCTTCAACACATCCCTTGAAACTGAGCAACTACCTGAGGTATGGAAGACAGCAAATGTAGTACCCATTTTACAAAAAGGAGACAGAAAAGAGGCACTAAACTACAGAGCAGTGTCACTGACGTGTATAGTATGCAAAGTCATGGAGAAGATTATCAGGAGGAGAATGGTGGAGCACCTGGAATGGAACAAAAGTATAAATGACAACCAGCACAGTTTCATGGAAGGCAAATCCTGTGTCACAAACCTTCTGGAGTTTTATGATAAAGTAACAGAAGTATGAGACAAGAGAGAAGGGTGGGTTGATTGCATCTTCTTGGACTGCAAGAAGGCCTTCGACACAGTTCTTCACAAGAGATTAGTGCAGAAACTAGAGGATCAGGCGCGTATAACAGGAAAGGCACTTCAATATATCATAGAATACCTGACAGGGAGGCAACAACGAGTCATGGTGCGTGATGAGGTATCACAGTGGGCACCTGTGACGAGCGGGGTCCCACAGGGGTCGGTCCTAGGACCAGTGCTCTTTTTGGTATACGTGAATGACATGATGGAAGGGTTAGACTCAGACGTGTCCCTGTTCGCAGATGATGTGAAGTTAATGAGGAGAATTAAATCAGATGAGGATCAGGCAGACCTTCAAAGAGACCTGAACAGGCTGGACACGTGGTCCAGCAACTGGCTTCTCGAATTCAACCCTGCCAAATGCAAATTCATGAAGATTGGAGAAAGGCAAAGAAGACTGCAGACAGAGTATAGGCTAGGTAGCCAACGACTGCAAACCTCGCTCAAGGAGAAAGATCTTGGCGTTATTATAACACCGAACACGTCTCCGGAAGCACACATCAACCAGATAACTGTTGCAGCATATGGGCGCCTGGCAAATCTGAGATTAGCATTCCGATACCTAAGTAAGGAATCTTTCAAGACACTGTACATTGTGTACGTCAGGCCCATACTGGGATATGCAGCACCAGTTTGGAACCCACACCGGGTCAAGCACGTTAAGAAATTAGAGAAAGTGCAAAGGTTTGCGACAAGGTTAGTTCCAGAGCTAAGGGGAATGTCCTTTGACGAAAGGTTGTGGGAAATCGGCCTGACGGCACTGGAGGACAGGAGGGATAAGGAGACCTAATAACGACATACAAAATACTGCGTGGAATAGACAAGGTGGACAGAGACAAGATGTTCCCAAGGGGGGAACAAAAAACAAGGGGCACTCTTGGAAGTTGAGACCCGACGAGTCCAGGGATGCTAGGAAGCAGTTTTAAGTTATAGAGTGGCAGAAGGGGAACAGTCTGGGGAGCGATTATGGGGGGCATACCATAAAAGCTTTAAGAAGAGGTATAAAAGCTCTGGAGGGGTAAGAGAGGACCACACACACACCACACAAAACATCCCAAGGTTGTTGTATCCAAAAAGGTTTTTTGACTTCGATTAAAAATACTTATCCACGATTTTGTTATTGGCTAATAACAAAATCGTGGCCCAAAATGATAAAATTTTTATAGATACGTAAGTAAAAAAATTAGGGGAGGTAGAAATGCCAAAACGGTGGTAGTGGGTGAGGAATTTATCATCTAGTGCTCCTTCAAAAAACCCAATGTGTCAGAAATACGGGAAATCAAAAAATTCGACAAAATGCTCAAAAATTTAAAACAAAGGAAAATATATCTCAGAAAAATTTCCAAATTTGGTGATAAAAGTGGGGCATAAAAATCCACCCCCAAAAAAATCAAAAAAAAAAATATATTTTTATTTTTGTTCACAAAGGGGTGATGTTTGTTAGAAAGGGATTAAAGTGAACATAATAAATAAAACTACGATAATGAGACAACTTTAGCCCGCCACCAACACCATCATTATGCCCTTCATTAATTTTAAAAAAAAATGTAAAATAAATTGTTAAAGCACTTGCAGAAAAGCACTTTTTTTCAAGGGGAATTACGAAAAAACGAATATATTCTGGAATTTAACAAATATTAACGTAACCCCGAGCCTTAAAGCATCCCAACCAGATAGAAGACGTACCTCCCTGGAGTCTCCCTGGGTCTCCTGGGGGTTTTCCGGGGATCAACGCCCCCGCTGCCGGTCCATGACCGGGCCCTCGTGGGGACAGGAGATAAACGGGCGTTACTGCGGGCCGCACGTAGTCCAAACGTACGAGCCACAGCCGGTGATGGCACCCACTTCTGGTTCTGTCAGCTCCTTCTTAAAGAAAACCCGGGGTCTATTGGTAATCCCCCTTAGGCTGGTGGGAGGTGTTGCAGTGTGTTTTCTCTTAGTGTACTAAGGGTGGCCGCTTTTCATTTGCGTATTTTGCATCGCCTGGCAATCTTTCGCTTTGTAGGGAGTGTTTTTGTGTGGATTGGGGACCAGCCCCCTCCAGAATTTCCCAGGGTGTTTATGATGTATCTCTCTGCCTGCGCCCCAGTGAGTACAAGTCAAGTGCTTCCACCATTCCCAGTAGTTAAGGTGTTTGATAGAATTACATGTCAGAAAAGGCTCTCTTGCATTCTTTAGATCTGAAATTTTCACCTCCCTTTTGAATAGAGATGTTAATGTACGCAATTTCCCCACCCTGCGAGAACAAGGGGTTTTAAAAGAGGCCATCTTGATTGGCTCTTTTGTCTTGAAGTTCTCTTATGATCCTATGATTCATTGCGAGTTAATGCACTTTTGTTATCTTGGGAAGGGTGAGATCCTCAGACATTACCACTCCGGTCCTTCACGTTATTTTTCCCGCTAAAATTTCGTGTTAAGTTTGAGTACCTCGTTGTATATTTTTTCTCCATTTTCCTAACGGAGTAGTTGGAATTTGTCTTCATTGGCATCATGTTATTCTCCGTTGGGTTTGGAAAAATTTGGGTTTTATATCTTTTTGGGAGATCTGCTGTGTCCTCAAGGTGACATTTCATGCAGATCCTAGTATCGTCTGCAAGGTTTGATACGGTGTTTGGGTTTTACATCTCTGTCTATGTCTGATATGATAATGAGGAACAGAATGGGGGCAAGTATGTGCTTTGGGGAAACAGACTCTTCACTACGGCAGCTTCGATTTAATCTGTTTACCACTATCTTTATGTTCGTTTGGTTAAAAAGTTGAAATCCATTGCCTATTTTGCCATTATCTCTTTGGCATGCTTTTGTGTGCTATTACACCTTTAAACGCCTTGTCAAAGGCTTTTGAAAATCTGTGTATACTACATCTGCTTTCCTTTTTTTTTCCAATGATCCAAGTGCATCCATTGTGTCCATAGTTGCAGGAGGCAGGAGGGGACCCGCTTGAACCATGTTTCCCTGGATTGTGCAATTGTTGAGGTCCAAAAGGGTTTGCTGTCCTCCCTTTTTAAACTTTTCAAAAAATTTTTTTGATTGGGACATTAAAGCATTTTGGGCTTTGGTTCTTACTTTGCTGCCCCTTTATGAGGGTATATCCGTTGTTTTTAGTAATGTGGAATTCACCCGGTTTTATGCCCTTTTTTTATAGCATACTTAGGTCCGTGAGAGCGTTTCTTTCAGTTTTTCAACGAACCCCGAATTCCAGAGTCGGGGGGGGGGCGGTGCATGATCAAACATGTAAAGCAACAAAAAGCACAAAAGTTTGCGACAAAACTAGGGCGTTTAGAGAGGGCTGATTTAGAGATAAGAAAAAAACCCGGAGGAAAAAATAACAACTTTCCAGAAAGCATTGGTAAAAAACTTTTTTAGTTTCAAAGGTCAGAATACCTGAAGGTAATTCGGGGGTCACCCCCCCCCGCTGCCCAATTGTAAAGAGCGATGTAAACAAAAACAAAACGAAGTGACTTTATACACAGTTTTTTTTAAATATGGCAGAGCCCCCCGAGGAAAGGGGGCAGTAAAAATTTTTTGAGCCAAGAGGCGGAAAAAGAGGATGAGATTCAACCCCCCCAACCACAATTTGGTACACACACCAAAACCCCAACACCACCCCACACCCCACACACACACACACACACACACACACACACACACACCACACCCCACCCGGTCTAGAAAAAGACCTGGAATGTGGATGCGTAGCGAGCAATGGCTCTTAGAATTTAAACCCCCTCAAATGCAAAATCATGAAAATCGCGGAAGGGCAAAGAAAATCGCAGACAGAGTATAGGCTAGGCGGCCCCAAACTGAAACCCCCCAAAACCCGGGAAAGATCGGGGGGATTAAACCGAGCACGTCGCCGTAACCTACATTAACCAAATAACTGCTGGGCATATGGGCGCCCTTTCAAACCTGAGATTAGCGTTCCGAAACCCCAGTAAAGGAAACATTTAAGACTTTTACAGTGGTATTTAGGTCTACGGATCGCCGCACCAGCTTGGAACCCACACCTGTCAAAACACATCAAGAAATTTTGAGAAAGTGCAAAGGTTTGCAACAAGGCTGGGTTTCGAGCTAGGGGAATGCCTGCTAAGAAAGGTTAAGGGAACTCTTCTGACGACACTGAAGGGCGGAGGGTCAGGGGTGACATGATAACGACTACAAAATACTGCATGGGAATAAAAAAAGGTGGACAGACGGATGTTCCAAAAGGCACAGAAACAAGGGGGCACTTGGAAGTTGAAGACTCAATGAGCCAAAGGGTGTTGGAAGTATTTCTACATCCACAAGTTGTTGGGAAATGGAAAAGTCAGCAAGTGTGTATGGAGGAAGGAACCAAAAAGTTTTAAAACGAGGTATGATAAAACTATGGCAGGAAAAGGGGGAACCCCCGTAGCGGGCAGTGAAAGGGGGGCCAGAAGCTGAGTCTCGACCCCGCAAACACAATTGGGGAGTACACACACAACACCACCACACACACCACACACACAAAAACAAACACCAACAAAACACACACACACAACAACACACACACACACAATACAATAAAAAGTGCGACCCCGCAGGGGGATAAGGTTTTTTGAGTTGAAAACAGTGTATAGTGAACACAGTGATAGATGAGTTTGTGAAAACAGTGTATAGTGAAAACAGCGATAGATATTTTTTGAAATTTCATGATAGTGAATACAGTGAAGATGAAAAAGAAGAACAGGAGCAAACGTGAAACCTCGTGCAGGCATGAGAGGAGCCAGATGTCAGCTTCTGTCAGACGGAAAGTACAAAGCCTTTTTTTTGGTTGCAGTGAGGGAGGTGGGTCTGGCCCTGGATTCTGATGCTGAAGGCCATTAACCCCGCACTGAGATGATACTTTTCTTGAGCACTTAATTAAAAAACCCTTTAAAGGAGAATGGGGAGGGGATTAATTGGGCGCAAGAGGTTATTCATAATAAACTTATTTAGGTATACCGAGTAGAGTGATAAGTTATTGTACATAGCAGATATGTGTTGAGCCTTGGTAACTCAAAAAGTCTACCAGCATGACTTATTAAATCATAAGAAGGCTGGGACAGCTAACGCTCACGACATATAACCCGCACACAACCCCAAAATTGGGGGAAAAGGGTATAGAAAACCTTTGAGGATGCCAGTATGCTGAAGGGGTTGGGATATTTGATACATTGTGGGCATAAAGGAATCGTAAAAATGCACCACATTACACGGGCTCTCCTTTAGGATTTGGGACAGCGAAAAACATACCCATTCCCAACAGCTTCCTTCGACCCTTTTGGGGCTACCCCTCCTCCCCCCCTCCTCTATGACTCCCCATCCCCCCCCCTAACCCTTTCTCCCCCTCCGCTCTCTCTCTCTCTCTCTCTCTTCTCTTTTTAAAGGGTTTGACAAAGGGTTTAAAAAGGATACCTAGCTTTTTTGAGAAGTATTTTTCAGGTTAAAGGGTTCCAAACCCTTTTAAAAAAGCACGGTGTTTCCCACATCGCTCATTTGAAAGCATTTTTATTGTTTGAAAAAAAAGTAGGAACAGGTGAAGTTGGAGCCATATTGGGCCAGCTTTTTCATTTGATCAAATGCTTTATCCGTTGACATCATATGTGACAAAGTGTTCCTACTCGAGTCATCCGGGTATTTGATCTCAGATGGAGTGAAGTTCTGGAGAAGGGTACAGCCAGAGTGAAAGTTGCTGCTTTCTGCCCGTTTTGTGGCATAGAAAGTTGCTTCACGCTGTCCCCGAAGTGTCCAAGTGTTACTTTTAAATTTGGCCTTGTACATAACAGAAAGGCCACCCACATCCCTCCTGTGTTGAAGGCTCTGCTGAAATGGCAGATCTATCCAGGATTGGTCCAGGCGAGAGATGAGACGTCTTGCTCTGTTCTCTACTCTGTCAGGCAGTCGCAGATGAGAGGGAGGGCAGGCAAACCAAGAAAGTGGGGCATACTCAAGTTGTGAATGTACTTGTGCCTCGTACAAAATCTTGCAACCCCTGCTGTCAAGCAGATGCGAGATAAGGCGAAGTGCTGTAAGCTTCCTGGCTACCTTGTTTGTAAGATTTACAACATGGTTTTTCATGGTCAGTTTGGAGTCAAATTTCACCCCAAGGATATTAACTTCTTTCCCAGGTGCCAACACCCTCCCATTCATCCTTACTACTGCACCAGCATTACCATCATGGTGCCTAGAGATCTTCATCACTTGTGTTTTCTCAGGTGCAAATGTTACTTGCCATCTATTTCCCTAGCTGATATAGCTCTTAGCTGGTGGTTGATGTAGCTTAGAGCAGCTGGCATTTCTTCTCTTGGATAAGTGATTGTCAGTGTACAGTCGTCTGCAGATGCATGGGATTCTGGGATGAGATGAAGAAGGTCATTGAAGTAGACATTCCATAACAATGGTCCCAGCACGCTTCCTTGTGGAACACTTGCCCCAATAGGATGTCTCTCTCTCTCTCTCTCTCTCTCTCTCTCTCTCTCTCTCTCTCTCTCTCTCTCTCTCTCTCTCTCTCTCTCTCTCTCTCTCTCTCTCTCTCTCTCTCTCTCCTCTCCCTTTTCTCTTCCTCTCCCCAGACCCCTCACTTCTACTCTCTCTCTCTCTCTCAATGTCTCTCAATCTCTCTCTCTCCACTCACTCTCCCTTCTTTCTCCCTCCCTTCTCCCTTTTCTCTCCCTTTCCCCCATTCCTCTCACTTTTACTTCCTCCCTTCCAACCCTTTTCTCTCTCTCTCTCTCTCTCTCTCTTCTCTCTCTCTCTCTCTCTCTCTCTCTCTCTCTCTCTCTCTCTCTCTCTCTCTCTCTCTCTCTCTCTCTCTCTCTCTCCCTTCTCTCACTCTCTCTCCTCTCCACAAGTTAAAGCTGCTACTGCAGCTTCAACTTGTGACACCCATTTCTTCTTCTCCCCAGGATAAGGGCCCTAGAATTTGAGGTAAATAGGCTGAAGCGAGCCACAGGGTAATGGTCCAGAGGAAATATAAAGTCTAAAGCTGGTACACCCCAACTGAACAAGGAGCCCAACAGCAAGGAAGGAGACGTAATTTACGCTAAAGCCCTATCACCCCACCAAGCAGGGCCGAGGAATGAAGGGGGAGAGCGACTGGGAGTAGGGGTGGTGGTTGGGAGGGGGATGAGGGTGCAGAGGGGGACAGGACACATACAGAAGTGCGACCATGCCACTCAGAGCTACTGGAAAACAATAGGGAGAGATTGGCCACACACAAATGGGAATCAGAGACACAAAAGGAAAGGCAATGCGAGGAGGAGAGGGAGAGGTCAGTGTTTATTCACAGGCTTCAGGAGAGTTAGTTAAGGACAACAACAAAAGACGGCAGGAAGAAAGACTGAAAAAATCATCAAAGAAATAGACGAAGAGGACATGTCTGAGATAGTATATTTTCAGGGAATAGGGGGGTATGTGAAGGGGAGAAAACGGCCAGTCAAGCTGATTTTCAAGACAGAAACAGTGAGAAACAGAGTCCTGCAAGAGAAACCATGGCTGAAGGAATCGTCAGCATACAAGACAGTGTTCCTAGACCGAGACAGAACAAAAACAGAACAACAGCAGCTGAGGGAACGAAAAAAAAGCGAAAGGAGCTGGGAAGAGAGACAAGACAGAATCAGCAGAGGATAACTAGAGCAGGGCAGAGCAACAAGAGCAAACACACACACAGAACCATCCCCAGAGCACCACAACAAAGCATGCTATCCCAAAACAGACCACAATCCACACTTACAGCCCCCAGAGTGATGGTTGACACACTGGCTAAAGTGGCCAGAATGGCTTATGTGAGGAAATTGATTGGGAGAACCTAGAGCCACGTGTGGGCCAAGAAACATGGAGGGCTAAGATGGTGGAGGTGGTACTGGAAAATCTTATGTACCAACATGTAAGGGACACTACCAGACACTACCTAGTATTCACTTTGAGTAGTGCAGATATTGAAAGACCCCTTCGGGACAGTGACCATGTGGTTCTGAGTTTTGACTACATAGTAGAGTTACAAGTGGAGGGGGAAGCAGGAAGGGCTGGACTTATGAAGCCAAACTACAAGAAAGGGGACTACGTAGGAATGAAGAACTTCCTGCATGGGGGTCAGTGGGACAAAGAGTTGGCAGGGAAGTCAGTAAACGAGATGAGGGAATATAATATATGACAACAATATGCAAAGAAGCTGAGGACAGGTTTGTACCCAAGGGCAACAGGAATAACGAAAAAGCCAGGATGAGCCCGTGGTTCACCCAAAGGTGCAGGGAAGCTAAAACCAAGTGTGCTAGAAAATGGAAGAAGTATAGAAGGCAAAGGACCCAGGAAAATAAGGAGAGCAGTTGTAGAGCCAGAAAAGAATATGCTCAAGTAAGAAGAGAGGCCCAAAGACAATGTGAGAATGACATAACAGTGAAAGCCAAATCTGACCCAAAGCTGTTGTATAGCCACATCAGGAGGAATATAACAGTTAAGGACCAGGTAATCAGGCTGAGGAAGGAAGGGGGAGAGGTCACAAAAAATGACTGTGACGTATGTGAGGAGCTCAACATGAGATTCAAAGAGGTGTTCACAGAGGAGATAGAAGGGCCTCCAGAAAAGTGGAGAGGTAGGGTACACCAACAAGTGTTGGACACAATACATACAACCAAGGAAGAAGTGAAGAGGCTGCTCAGCGAGCTTGGTACTTCAAAGGCGATGGGACCGGATAACATCTCTCCATGGGTCCTGAGAGAGGGAGCAGAGGTGCTATGCGTACCACTAACAACAATCTTCAACATATCTATCGAAACAGGGCAATTACCTGAAGTATGGAAGACAGCAAATGTAGTCCCAGTTTTTAAAAAAGGAGACAGACACGAAGCATTAAATTACAGACCAGTGTCACTGACATGTATAGTATACAAAGTCTTGGAGAAGATTATCAAGAGAAGAATGGTGGAGCCCCTAGAAAGGAAAGAGCTTATCAACGACAGCCAGCACGGTTTCAGGGATGGGAAATACTGCATCACAAACCTACACACACACACACACACCACACACACACACACACACACACACACACACACACACACACATACCCTCGTCCCCTTGTAAGTACACATTACATAGAAATAAAAATGACCCCCATTAATTTTGGCACAAAAATAAATATTAACGTAGATTTAGGCAGTGGAGCAGCAGGGAGGAGCAGGCAAGCTCAGCTCCTTACTGCTGCTTCAAGCCATTAAACACGATTTTGCTACATACATCAGGGCACACCTGATCTTTAACTAAGTGCACTGCATGCAGTCAGAAAATGGAAACTGATTGAAGCACGAAGTGTAAATATTCCAGTTGATGGGTTGATGGACTCTGTATAGTGTAGCTAAAACAGGTAGAGGGGACGGCATGTGAAGGAGGGAGGGGGAGAACAGAAAGCGGAACGGTAGAAGGGAAGAGAGGTGTATGAGTAAGGGGGAAGGGAATAAGAGAGAAAAGCAGTTAGTAGGCAAGTGGGGGAAAGGAGAAGGGTAACATAGGAATAAAAATAGGGCAAGTAGTCCTCTCAGGAAAATATCCTAAGTCTTTAATTGCTTCGAGGAGCGTGCCACTAAGTGTTATGCTGTTTCTTTAATGCTGTCTTCCTAAGCTCGTCTGAGACTTCTTTTATTGTGTGTTTTTAAATAATAGTTTATAGGGTCAATCATGTATTGTTAAGTAATTCTCTGTCACAAATGTAGTATATATATATATATATATATATATATATATATATATATATATATTATATATATTATATATATATATATTATATATATATATATATATATATATATATGTATATATATATATATATATATATATATATATTATATTATATAAAATATATATATATATATATTATATAATTATATATATATATATATATATATATATATATATATATATATATATATATATATACGTTTAGAATATTTCGCTCGTGAACAGGCGAAATATTCACAAACACTAATCTCATGCGGAAGGTGACTCGAACCTATGAGCCTTGGAACAAGGT
The DNA here is from genome assembly GCF_026875155.1 of Cherax quadricarinatus. Taxonomy (NCBI): domain Eukaryota; kingdom Metazoa; phylum Arthropoda; class Malacostraca; order Decapoda; family Parastacidae; genus Cherax; species Cherax quadricarinatus. The sequence goes on from NC_069408.1 coordinate 71,778,051, forward strand.
ACACAGTGCTCTGCCACCTAACCAGACTGGTCCAATACCTTGGCGCCCAGCTAATGCTAGACGTTTTGCTCCAAGGCAGCCAGCTTTCAGTCAGGTTGCTTTCAGCTGTTCGTCTCATCTCCTACATGCAACGACCGACGAGAGATTTTTCCAGTTTTCCGAGTTCGCAGAACTGGTGTGAAATATTCACAAACACTAATCTCTGGGTGCCCAGGTATTGACCAGTGTGGTACGGTGGTAGAGCACTGCGTACCTTGTTTCAAGGTTCGTAGGATGGAGTCTCCTTCGAACAGAGATTAGTGTTTGTGTAATATATATATATATATATATATATATATATATATATATATTATATATCATATATATATATTTATATATATACATATATATTATATATATATATATATATATATATATATATATATATATATATATATTATATATATATATATTATATATATATATTCGACAAGTCGGCCGTCTTCTAGCTATAGGCAGGAAAGAAAATCCCCAAATAGAAAATATTTTCATCATCATTCAACACTTTCACGTCACTCACACATAATCATTGTTTTTGCAGAGGCGCCCAGATACAACAGTTTAGAAGCATATATAAAGATACGATATAAAAAGTGACCTGAAATAATATAATTTATTCCATGTAGAATATAATATCAGGGCCCCAGTTATATATATATATACCGTCCTATTACACATCCCTCCAAACTGCCAATATCCCAAACCCCTCCTTTAAAGTGCAGGCATTGTACTTCCCATTTCCAGCACTCAAGTCAGGTTATATAAAAAAACCGGTTTTCCTGAATCCCTTCACTAAATATTACCCTGCTCACACTCCAACAGCTCGTCAGTTCCCAAAAACCATTCACTCCTATCTAACATGCTCACACACGCTTGCTGGAATTCCAAGCCCCTCGCCCACAAAACCTCCTTCACCCCCTCCCTCCAACCTTTTCGAGGACGACCCCTACCCCGCCTTCCACGCTTCACACGGCGAGGGCCTGGGTTCGATTCCCAGCCAGAGTAGAAACATTGGGCGTGTTTCTTTCCACCTGTTGTCTATGTTCCCCATCAGTAAAATGGGTACCTGGGCGTTAGTCGACTGGTGTGGGTCGCATCCTGGGACACTGACCTAATTTGCCCGACATGCGGAGCATAACAAGGGGCTTTCTATGTAGTAGTATGTCATTGTTGTCAGCTAGGCCTGTATACCATGTACATGTACTTGTAGTAAATAAAGATATTATTATTACAGATTTATACACTCTCCATGTCATTCTACTTTGATCCATTCTCTCTAAATGACTAAACCAAAATGACTAAATCACAGTAAGCAGGTGATATCACAATATGAAGAACAACCACTGTGAAAAAATACTGAAATTCAAAGCATTTTTGTGACTTTTCACATTATCAAGGAACTATAAAAGTAAAAGGTTAACAGGAAGACGTATAAGGAGGAGACTACACCTCGCTGCCACCCCACAACAACACATGACTTTTTATGATGATGTAGGAAGGTAGTCAGTGATCCGTGAAACACAGCTTATATTCTACCCTAAAAATTTTCTAACATACTTTAAATTCTTCCCAGATTTTATTAATTATAAATGAATCGAATTTATATAAACCAAAAGAAATATTCATATTATTTTCATAACTACTTTCTATAAAACATGATTCAATTATATTCCTGTCGACCATGGACTTGCTTGATATAACTTTCTCAGTCTTTTTAAAATCAATTGGATGGTTAAAATCTCTCACATGAATAAACAGAGCATTAGAATCTTGTCCAGTTCTAATGCTATATTTATATTGTTTTAACCTAAGTTTGACCGTAATAAACTTCATAACATATTTTACAAGGAATCCTATTGACACATCTGTCAGCATTTTGGGGGAATTTTGTATCAAAAGTTTTTAACTGTGTCAAGATTTTTAAATACAAATTTGATATTAAAATTCTTAAGTAGAGAAGGCATATCAAACAAGTTTTCATGGTTGGTTGTCCCTTTCTGAATTGTAAAATTTTTGAGATTTCTTCATCTATGAACTCTGGATTACAAATACGTAAAATTCGCTAAAACATTGGTGAGAAAACCAACAGTTTAAGTGTAACTTGATGTGAAGAATAATGGTGTACATAGGAACAGTTATTTGTTGGATTTCTGCAAATTTTAAATTTAAAATAATTCTCACCCTTAATAATTAAAACATTAGGAAAGGCAATGAGTTA
>NC_069408.1:71785307-71830307 GCF_026875155.1 Cherax quadricarinatus
ATGAACACTATGGTGACCAGTGTAGATGCTGGGCCACAGAACTATGACTCGACCCGTAAACCCAATTGAGCACAGGAGCTGTGAGTCGACCACTTGAGAACCCACAAATAAGGTGAGTACACACATACACCACACGTCTAAATATATCTCTCATATTCACCACTGAATCTTCTTTCATAAGCTCAGGTACGCTTAGTAAAGAATCCGCACGACACCATCGTATTTACTGTAGACACTTTCAATTCCATCTAAATCAAAGGTTCATTGCTGTAAGTGATCAATTTTGGGGTATCCAATATTCCAAGAACGAGTATCTGATCCTGTTTCAATAAGGAGTCCCCTTGTCTCGGACCGACGTTCCATGAACCAGAGGAACAGAGAAACCCTAGATGCTTACTAAAGAACCGCCAATTGCTATTCGTGTTACAACATAATTTCATTAAAAGTAAGATTCTCTAACAACAGCACATCCCTCCAGACTTTAAACTTTATTACAAGAATTATAAACTTAAAAAAAGTTTGAAACATTTTAAGTAAACACTCCGAAATCCTTTCCTTCCTGCACATCACCGAGTATATGAACATGAGAAATCGGAACGTTATGGCAGACTCAAGGCATGGACACTGAGAAAGAAATTCGTGACTAATGCTCTATCAAGCACTTCCTTTTAACACATTAAACTTTTCGAGTGTCTTTATTAAAGCATTAATCATTCCCCATACTTATAAGGTGTCTCATTCTCCATAAAGATTGCAAAAGGGTGAGAAAATTCATTAATATGTTGAATATAATGGAAATAAATTGTATGAAATACTGACTACAAATGGAAAATAAACACAGAAGCAGTAAATTGTGATCCTTATTGACAACGTTTTCGCCCACACAGTGGGCTTTATCAGTCACAAACAGATCTACCTGGGTGGAAGGTACTTGAGTATTTAAAGATTGAGTCAGTTGGAGGAAAGATGCTGTGTATGTGGTATCTGGAACCTGCTTTGGCAATCTTCGGACCTCGAGTAGCGACCACAAGTACAAGACTGTCACACTCAGGGTCAGATCCAGCCAACCCACATTCATCACCTGGCTCCATCCTGAAATTAGTTCACGGTACCTTTCACCCATTAGATCTGTGTGGGCGAAACGTTGTCATAAAGGAGTCACATTATGCTGCTTCTGTGTTTATATTTTCCATGTCAATTTAATAGTCAGCCTAGTTAGAGCAGCGAGTAGACAAAAATGAGGAACAATAAACACGTGCGGAACACGTCTTCCAATGTGACAACGTTACTCTGTGGAATACATCAACGCAGAGTTAAATCTTGTCACAGTAGAAAGTTCATTCTGCACCTGTGTGTGTTCTTGAGATTCATTTCTAATACAGTTAAATGCTTCTAAGGGCAATAATCTCCATCTTGGCTTTGCACGATGACAGCAATGTAAGTCTGTCATTTAACACTTGTTAGTCAACAGCTGTAAGAGAGCAGAACTCGGCTGTAAGAGCATCACATCATCAGCAGCGATCACAAGGCTGGTGACAGCAATTATTTTTTCCAGTGTATAAATGCCTTTAATTTCTCGGTATTATCATTCAAGAATTGAAACACTTATGCAGCATATGGGAATCTTTATTGAAGAAACGTTTCGCCAAACAGTGGCTTCATCAGTCCAATACAAAGCAGGAAGATATACGGCGAGGAGTGATGGACTGAACACATCGATTCCAGGCTGAGGGACTGATTACCTCAAACTCCTCCTCGCCATATACCTTCCTGCTTTGTATTGGACTGATGAAGCCACTGTGTGTTGAAACGTTTCTTCATTAAAGATTCCCATGTGTTGCATAAGTGTCTCAGTTCTTCAACTTGTCGGTTTTCAAAACCATTCATCACATTATCATTCAACAAGTATAGTGAATCATTCTGCTTAAAAACTTGAACAAACTAGTGTTTATCCTTCTACACGTGAGCTAATATTCTTATGTTTATTTACCTTGAGAAACATTTTAAGTAGAGAACCTGACTCTGCCAAATATTCTAAATGTAAATATAAAACAGGATAGGCCTCAGATCCATTTTTTGAAATCTATGATTCACTAATATTAACCAATGATTCTTTATCCTCATTCGAAATTTTGCATGGTATAGGTCTCCAGGTAACTCTCAGCAGCGTAATTAATTGTAAAATCCTTCCCAGGATATTAGCAGCCACATCCGTTACCAATGCTGTTGGTATTCTCCCCAGGATGTACCACCAAATCCTGTTGCCATAATTGATGTAACACAGTGTTCCCCCCAGGATCATCACGCCTATTACACCTGTTGCTATACTAGTAGAAAGAGGCTTTCTCAGTATAACCTGATGGATGTATACATCACATTTCTGGACTCAAGAAATCAGCCTCAAATCAGATCTTGATAATTTGACGAATTTATTAAAACCTAATCCACTTACCAGATTGACTGTGGAGACTAAATTTACTTACCGTTTAGATTAAACCGTAATACACATACCTGAAGGGACTTACAAGCTAATCCACTTGGCTGTCTGGGAAATCCACATGTCTACTGACGCTTCTAGCATTCACATATCAGGTACAGTTAGGAACGGATAAACAGCACGATCAAAACTCAGAAAAAATTTTAGAACTTTTCTCTAAGTTACACCATCAGTTAAGGTTTTAAGCCGATCATAAGTGGGCATTCCTCCTTCCAGTTTTACATAATACAGAGGAGACCATTGAAATAGTGCCGAGCCAACATGCCGTGCAAGGGAGTTGCCCAATAACCTTTTTCCCTGATGCCAAGGTCACATACAACACCCTCCCCACATGTCCCACCCTTCTTTCAGTGCCACTGTATTTGCATGACACAACTGTGTGATTGCCACCTTGGGTGGAACTTGAGCCTCTGTTTCGCTGAGGTGACGGCATTCTTACCCACTCTTACTTGCAACACTCATCTCATTCTTAAGATTAGTTCTAATCTCTCTCTCTCTCTCTCTCCCTCTCTCTCGTCCACACACACACAACACACAACACACACACAACACACACACACACACACACACACACACATACACACGTAGTTAGTGGGTCACAAAGCGCCAGCTCCGAGAATCTTAGTGCTTTTAGGGCGTGTTTAGCAGCTAGAAGCAACCATGTTTAGCGACACGTCATGGACACCCTACAAAGTGATAACCAAAGTATTCAAAAATAAATAAAGTAAAGGCGAGAGAAAGCCTGAAATATACAACAAAATTTCAAAGTGCCAGTTCGTTGAGGCCTAGTATGGCACTTTTGCCACATTTTTACAAATATACAAAGTACAAAGCGAGTGACTAAAGAGAAAAGATCAAATAGAATTAAGAGGTTGGCTAACGACAAACTTGATGTCGCACACAGCGTGAACAAGCTAGCCAGAAAGGGGATAATATATAAAGTATAGTATATATATAAATATATAAAGATATATATATATATAATAATATATATATAATAATATATAAAAAAACGTACATATACATAAATAAATATAAGGCAGAGGTGGTGGCAGCAGTAGGCCTGAAAAGGAGTAGCGCCGCCATAACAGGTTGGGTGTCAGTCACAAATAAGAATTGGTACATAACAAAAGTTAAGTAAAAATATAAAAGTAGCAGTAAACAAGTGAGAAGTGTTGTAAATGAGGACCTCAAATGGTCAACGAGAAAAGAATACTGAAGAAGTCCAGCGGCGGAAGGCGAGGTGCACCGGAGTCATCGTACAGCGAGCATCGTCAGCGAGCATCGTACATTCAGGCATCTGATGGACGGCCCCCCTCTTGAGGAGTAACGTACAAATCACCCTGTTTTGTGGTTGCGGAAGTTTTTGAGTGGTAGAGCCGGCACTAACTGACACTGGTTAGCAATCACAAAACCCTGCTCCAGAGCGATTATCATACACACAACACCCTAGCCGTAGGTAGGAAGAAAAAAATTTGTAGGAGCAAGGAATAGGCAGAGGATTAAGTCTGGGCTAATGGGACTACCTGGCCCTGACAACAGTTTCGAGAGATATGTTTTAGGACACAAAGACAGTACAATCTGAGAAGCAAGTAATGGGTACACATATATAAAAAGTAGTTCATAACTGGGTGAAAGAATGACTTGTTAACACACGCTAGTATGTATAATTTATTAGAATTACTCTCAGTGTTTAATTGTATCATATTAGTATTTATGGATACACAGGGTGAAATTGTATTTCCTGGGACATATAAACAACAGACTCTCACATCACACACTGCGCGCACACACATACACACTCGGGGCCAGGATCTGTAGTCTCGACCTTTGAAACCACAACTAGGTGAGTACACACAGCTAGATCCTGGAATTTGACCGCATCCCCACACCCCGCCCACACACCTTTCCCTCCCCTACAGACCTATTCCCCTCCCCGCTCTTGCCTTCCACACTCTCCTCCCCTCCTATCTTTCCTCCCCTCCGCTTTTCTTCTCTCTCTTCATAGCATTTTTCCTCGCCCTTCCTCCTACATCTTCTTTCTCTCTCTCCCTCACTCACTCTCTCGTCTCTCTTCTCTCGTCTCTCTCTCTCCTCTCTCTCCCTCTCACTCTCTCTCCTCTTTCTCTCTCCATCTTCTCTCTCTCTCTCTCTCTCCTCTCTCTCTCTCCCTCTCTCTCGTTCTGTCCCCTCTTCTCCCTCCCTCTCTCGCGTCACTCTCTCTTCCTCTCTCTCTCTCATCTCGCTCTCTCCTCTCTCCCCTCTCTTCACTCTCTCTCTCTCTTCTCTCTCTCTGCTCCTCTCTCTCTTCTCCTCTCTCTCGCTGCTCTCCTCTCTGACTCTCTCTCCCTCAACTTCCATAACCTAATCTCTCACCTCTCCTCTCCCTCTCTATAGGCTTCTTCTCTCCATCTCTACTCTCCATTTCTCTCTCTCATAGCCTTTTCCCTCGCCCTCCTTTCTCCCTCTCTCTCTCTCCCTCTGCCCTCCCCTCTCTTCTTTCTCCCTCTCTCTACCCTTTCACTCCCCCCTCAACAATTCTCTCTCTCGCCCCTTGGTCTTATCCCTCACACCCCCCATACTCTCTCCTCTCTCTCACTCTTTCTATAACCCTTTCTCTCTTCTCTCTCTCCCTTCTTTCTACCCTTTCTCTCTCCCCCTCGCACCCTCTCCCTCCTCTAGCCTTCTGTCTGTGGTAATGAAAAAAAAAAAAAAAAAAAAAAAAAATGGGTGGCCCTAGAGGACGGAAAACCATATGATCTGGTAAGATCGAACCAGAGGAAAGACTGGGAATTAGGAGCTTCCAAAAGGAGGAAGAGTGGAGAAGGAAGATAGTAGAGCTTGGTAAGAAAATGGAGGAGCGCATAGCTGAAGAGTGCCACAGTGGGAAGTACAGGTCTTTAGCAGAGAACAGAAGCTAGGATACCAGTGCTTAGAAGAGAAGCTGCAAAGCCTGAAACAATTAGAGAGACAAATGACAATTCAGATGTGATTCAGGTACATTCAAAGTCAGGCACAGACAAGGGGACGGTAAGCAACACGGAGACATGCCATACACGAAGAGGCCCCTATCAGACCCACGTGGGGCAGGGAAAAGCCGAGAGCACACCAAAGATCAAATGACAGGGTCCCGAATACCAATGAAGGTATGCTATATGCAGAGATTCTAACAGCCAACTGCAGTAGCAAGGGACATCTGGTCAGGAAAGACAGTTCACAGAGAAAAGAAGTTTCAGATATGACAGGACTGAAGGCAAGACATGTCAATGGAAGAAATAAAATGCCTCAGAGGAAGCAGATGGAGACCAGAGGAGGAGAAAGGGCGAGGTCAGACTTTGTGTACGGGCTCCAAGAAGCCAAGGGGGACAACTAGAAGAAATAAAACAGGAGGAGAAAAAAAGGATTGAAGGCATCATGAAATCAATAGGGGAGTGTGCGATATGACGCCAGGGACAAATTTTCATAGAATGGGTGTTTGCGAGTGGAAGGATACGGGCCGTCAGCGTAACTTTCAAGGAAGAATCAGTTGAACCAGATTTCTGTCAAGAGAAAGCAAGACTGAAGGACAAAAGGGGAAACAAGAGAGTATACCTCGACCGCGACAGAACACAAGACGAAAGGAGCTACACTGAAAGAGTAGGTACAGAGACCTCCAAGAGGAACGAGAGGCATTGACGAAAATGAGCAGGACCCAGACACAGGAGGAAGGGCAAACACACCCCCACAGAATCTCCCACCAAAAGACTCCAACCGCGACATTCCCAACGCAACTGAGCAACCTATACTACAACCCACTCACTGTTCCCTCTGCCACCAACCCCCATATCACAAACCTCACCCCAACAGCTGTCCCTTATGGGCATTCTGACCCACCCCCATCAACACAAACCCCACCTACACCACAGCCCATATAGGCCCCCACCAAGGCTCTCGCTCCCCCAACCCCAATATTCTTGCATGACCACAATGATAGAAAAGAAACTGAAAGTTTGGTACACAAACGCGGATGGAATAAAGAATAAACATGAGGAGTGGAACGAAAGAATCAGTGAAAAATCCCCAGACATCAGAGCAGTCACAGAAACAAAACTCCCTGAGACAATAACAGACACAATCTTCCCAACAGGATATTCGATACTGAGGAAAGATAGAAGGAGTATGAGGGGGAGGAGGGGTGCACTGCTCATAAAACACCGATGGGGATTTGAGGAAATGGAAGGCATGGACATGATTGGAGAAAGAGACTACATTGTAGGTACAATTCAGTCCGGAGTCATTGGAGTGATGTATAACCCACCACAGAACTGCAGGAGGCCAAGAGAGGAGTACGAAGAAAACAACAGGGTGATGGTGGACACACTGGCTGAGGTGGCAAGAAGAGCTCTCTCGAACAGAGCAAAGTTACTGGTAATGGGCGATTTCAACCACAGGGAGATCGACTGGGAAAACCTGGAGCCACATGGGGGTCCCGAAACATGGAGAGCCAAGATGATGGATGTGGTACTTGAAAACCTCATGCATCAACATGTCAGGGACACAACCAGAGAGAGAGGGGAGGATGAGCCAGCAAGACTGGATCTTGTGTTCACCCTGAGCAGTTCAGACATTGAGGACATCACTTACGAGAGGCCCCTTGGAGCTAGCGATCACGTGGTTCTGAGTTTTGACTATATAATAGAGTTACAAGTGGAGAAGGTAACAGGAACTGAAGGGGACAGGCCAAACTATAAAAGGGGGGACTACACAGGTATGAGAAACTTCCTGCAGGAGGTTCAGTGGGACAGAGAAATGGTAGGAAAATCAGTAAACGAGATGATGGAATATGTGGCAACAAAGTGCAAGGAGGCAGAGGAAAGTTTTGTTCCCAAGGGAAACAGAAATAATAGGAAGGACCAAAACGAGTCCTTTGGGTTTACCGAAGGGTGTAGGGAGGCAAAACTAAGTGCAACAGAGAATGGAAAAGGTACAGGAGGCATAGGACCCAGGAAAACAAGGAGATTAAGTAGAAGAACCAGAAACGAGTATGCACAGATAAGGAGGGAGCCCAGCGACAGTATGAAAAGGGAACAAAAGCACGAAAGTAAAAATCTGACCCGAAACTGCTGTATAGCCACATTAGGAGGAAGAAAACCAGTCAAGGGACCAGGTGATAAGGCTGAGAAAGAAGGTGGAGAACTCACAAAAAAACGATCAAGAGGTATGTGAGGAGCTCAACACGAGATTTAAGGAAGTATTTACAGTAGAGACAGGAAGGACTGTGGGGGGACAACCAGATGGGAAACCAGCAAGGAATACACCATAAAGTGTTGGACGACATACATACAGATGAGGAGGAGGTGAAGAAACTGCTAAGGGACACGATACCTCAAAGGCAATGGGACCAGACAACACTCCCCGTGGGTCCTTAAGGGGGAGCAGATATTTGTGCGTGCCACTTACCCACAATCTTCAACACGTCCCGGGAAACTGGGCAACTACCTGAGGTATTGGAAGACGGCAAATGTAGTTCCCATTTTTAAAAAAAGGAGACAGAAAAGAGGCACTAAACTATAGAGCTGTGTCACTGACGTGTATAGTATGCAAACCTATGGAGAAGATTATCAGGAGGAAGTGGTGGAGCACCTGGAATGGAACAAAGTATAAATGCCAACCAGCACGGATTTCACGGAAGGCAAATCCTGTGTCACAAACCTTCTGGAGTTTTATGATAAAATAACAGAATAAGACACGAGAGAGATGGGTGGGTTGATTTTCATCTTCTTGGGCTGCAAGAAGGCCTTTGACACAGTTCCTCACAAGAGATTAGTGCAGAAGCTAGAGCATCAGGCACATATAACAGGGAAAGGGGACTGCAATGGATTTAGAAAAATAAGTGACAGGGAGCAACAACGAGTCATGGTACGTAATGATGTATCACGTGGGGGACCTGTGACGATACGGGGTCCCACAGGGGTCGGTCCTAGGACCAGTGCTATTTTTGGTAATGTGAACGACGTGAAAGGAAGGGTTAGACTCAGAAGTGTCCCTGTTTGCAGATGATGTGAAGTTAATGAGGGGAATTAAATCTGATGAGGACAGGCAGGGCTTCAAAGAGACCCGGACAGACTGGACACCTGGTCCAGCAAATGGCTTCTCGAATTTAAACTCTGCCAAATGCAAAGTCATGAAGATAGGGAAGGGCACAGAAGACCACAGACAGAGTTTTAGACTAGGTGGCCAAAGACTGCAAACCTCACTCCAGGAGAAAGATCTTGGGTGGTATAACACCGAGCATGTCTCCGGAAGCACACATCAATCAGATAACTGCTGCAGCATATGGGTGCCTGGCAAACCTGAGAACAGCATTCCGATACCTTAGTAAGAAATCATTCAAGACACTGTACACCGTGTATGTCAGGCCCATACTGGAGTATGCAGCACCTGTTTGGAACCCGCACTTGATAAAGCACGTCAAGAAACTAGAGAAAGTACAAAGGTTTGCGACAAGGTTAGTTCAAGAGCTAAGGGGAATGTCCTATGAAGAAAGATTAAGGGAAATCGGCCTGACGACACTGGAGGATAGGAGGGTCAGGGGAGACATGATAACAACATATAAAATACTGCGTGGAATAGACAAGGTGGACAAAGACAGGATGTTCCAGGGAGGGGACACAGAAACAAGAGGCCACAATTGGAAGTTGAAGACACAAATGAGTCAGAGAGATAGTAGGAAGTATTTCTTCAGTCATGGAGTTGTAAGGCAGTGGAATAGCCTAGAAAATGACGTAGTGGAGGCAGGAACCATACACAGTTTTAAGACGAGGTTTGATAAAGCTCATGGAGCGGGGAGAGAGAGGCCCAGTAGCAACCGGTGAAGAGGCGGGGCCAGGAGCTAAGACTCGACCCCTGCAACCACAAATAGGTGAGTACAAATAGGTGAGTACACACACACACACACAGGAGCTGTGACTCGACCCTTGCAACCACAACTAGGTAAGTACATACACACACACACACATTGTAGTATTAACAGGAGGTTTGGATGGAGAGTTAGGTGCGAGTGCCTGCGAAGACAAAAGCCAGAAAAGACGAGATAGATAGATAGATAGATAGATAGATAGATAGAGAGAGAGAGAGAGATAGAGAGAGAGAGAGAGAGAGAGAGAGGAGAGAGAGAGAGAGAGAGAGAGAGAGAGAGAGAGAGAGAGAGAGAGAGAGACAGACAGACAGACAGACAGACAGACAGACAGACAGACAGACAGACAGCGACAGAGACAGAGAGACAGAGAGAGTGATAGAGAGAGAGACAGAGAGACTGAGAGAGAGAGAGAGACAGAGAGAGAATACAGAGCGATGACACTTATAAAGGGGTGACACACTAATGGCTGGGTCGCCCGTATAAAGGGATGGGACATAGTTAACAGGAAGACACCTAAGTTAAGGCACAAAGTTTTGAACTTTGAGTAAAGTTAGGCAGCAGCAGCATCCTGCTGTATATCCAGCACTAATGCAGGGAGAAGTGGTGAAGCAGGGGGAGGGAAGAGGGGGAGAGAGATGTGGAAGGAGGTGAGGAGGAAAGAGCAGGGAGAGAGGAAAGGGGAGTAGATAAGGTAAGGGGAAAGGAAGCAGATAGGAGGGGAGGCAGAGAAAGAGAAACGAATGAAGGAGCAGGGGGAGGGGGGAAAGTGTGATAAGGAGAGAAGTGGGAAAGGTGAAATGGAAAAGGAAGAGGAGAAAGATGTGAAATGTTTGTGGAAGTTTGAAACATGAGATCAAAGAAGCAGAGGAGAAATGTAAACGAAAGAAGCAATAATATCATCTAAGATAAAGATAAGATAATGAATAGCAGAGATGATGTGTCTTGTGTGTGATGATGTGTCTTGTGTGCGATGAAGTGTCTTGTGAGTGATGATGTGTCTTGTGTTCGATGAAGTGTCTTGTGAGTGATGATGTGTCTTGTGTGTGATGATGTATCTTGTGTGTGATGATGTGTCTCGTGAGTGATGATGTATCTTGTGTGTGATGATGTGTCTTGTGTGTGATGATGGGTCTTGTGTGTGATGATGTGTCTGGCGAGTGACGATATATCTTGTGTGTGATGATGTGTCTTGTGTGTGATGATGTGTCTTATGAGTGATGATGTATCTTGTGTGTGATGATGTGTCTTGTGAGTGATGATGTATCTTGTGTGTGATGATGTGTCTTGTGCGTGATGATGTGTCTTGTGAGTGATGATGTATCTTGTGTGTGATGATGTGTCTTGTGAGTGATGATATATCTTGTGTGTGATGATGTGTCTTGTGAGTGATGATGTATCTTGTGTGTGATGATGTGTCTTGTGCGTGATGATGTGTCTTGTGAGTGATGATGTATCTTGTGTGTGATGATGTGTCTTGTGAGTGATGATCTATCTTGTGTGTGATGATGTGTCTTGTGTGTGATGATGTGTCTTGTGAGTGATGATGTATCTTGTGTGTGATGATGTGTCTTGTGTGTGATGATGTATCTTGTGTGTGATGATGTGTCTTGTGTGTGATGATGTGTCTTGTGAGTGATGATGTATCTTGTTGTGATGATGTGTCTTGTGTGTGATGATGTATCTTGTGTGTGATGATGTATCTTGTGTGTGATGATGTGTCTTGTGTGTGATGATGTATCTTGTGTGTGATGATGTGTCTTCTGTGTGATGATGTGTCTTGTGTGTGATGATGTGTCTTGTGTGTGATGATGTGTCTTGTGTGTGATGATGTGTCTTGTGTGTGATGATGTATCTTGTGTGTGATGATGTGTCTTTGTATGATGATGTGTCTTGTGTGCGATGTGTCTCGTGTGCGATGTGTCTTGTGTGTGATGATGTGTCTTGTGTGATATGATGTGTCTGCTGTGTGATGATGTGTGTTGTGTGTGATGATTTTGTGTTGTGTGTGATGATGTGTCTTGTGTGTGATGATGTGTCTTGTGTGAGGTGATGTGTCTACTGTGTGATGATGTGTGTTGTGTGTGATAATGTGTCTTGTGCGTGATGATGTATCTTGTGTGTGAGGATGTGTCTTGTGTGTGATGATGTGTCTTGTGTGTGATGTGTCTTGTGTATGTTGATGTGTCTTGTGTGTGATGATGTGTCTTGTGTGTGATGATGTATCTTGTGTGCGATGATGTGTCCCTTTCATGAGGTGATGTGTCTTGTGTGTGATGTGTATTGTGTGTAATGATGTATCTTGTGTGTGATGATGTGTCTTGTGTGTGATGTGTATTGTGTGTAATGATGTATCTTGTGTGTGATGATGTGTCTTGTGTGTGATGATGTATCTTGTGAGTGATGATGTGTCTTCTGTGTGATGATGTGTCTTGTGTGTGATGATGTGTCTTGTGTGTGATGATGTGTCTTGTGTGTGATGATGTGTCTTGTGTGTGATGATGTATCTTGTGTATGATGATGTGTCTTCTGTGTGATGATGTGTCTTGTGTGTGATGATGTATCTTGTGTGTGATGATTTTGTCTTTGTATGATGATGTGTCTTGTGTGCGATGTGTCTTGTGTGCGATGTGTCTTGTGTGTGATGGTGTGTCTTGTGTGAGATGATGTGTCTGCTGTGTGATGATGTGTGTTGTGTGTGATGATGTGTGTTGTGTGGATGATGTGCCTTGTGTGTGATGATGTGTCTTGTGTGAGGTGATGTGTCTACTGTGTGATGATGTGTGTTGTGTGTGATGATGTGTCTTGTGCGTGATGATGTATCTTGTGTGTATGATGTGTCTTGTGTGTGATGATGTGTCTTGTGTGTGATGATGTGTCTTGTGTATGTTGATGTGTCTTGTGTGTGGTGATGTGTCTTGTGTGTGATGATGTATCTTGTGTGCGATGATGTGTCTTGCATGAGGTGATGTGTCTTGTGTGTGATGTGTATTGTGTGTAATGATGTATATTTTGTGTGATGATGTGTCTTGTGTGTGATGTGTCTTGTGTGTGATAATGTATATTCTGTGTGATGATGTGTCTTGAGTGTGATGATGTATCTTGTGTGCGATGATGTGTTTTGTGTGCGATGTGTCTTGTGTGTGATGATGTGTCTTGTGTGAGGTGATGTGTCTTGTGTGTGTGATGATGTGTCTTGTGTGAAATGATGTATATCGTGTGTGATGATGTGTCATGTGTGTGATGATGTGCCTTGTGTGTGATGATGTGTTTTTGTGTGTGATGATGTATCTTGTGTGCGATGATGTGTCTTGTGTATGATGATGCATCTTGTGTGCGATGATGTGTCTTGTGTACGATGATGTGTCTTGTGTGTGATGATGTGTCTTGTGTGTGATGATGTGTCTTGTGTGTGATCTTGTATCTTGTGTGTGATGATGTGTTTTGAGTGATGATGTATCTTGTGTGCGATGATGTGTCTTGTGTATGATGATGTGTCTTCTGTGTGATGTATCTTGTGTGTGATGATGTGTCTTGTGTGAGGTGATGTGTCTTGTGTGTGATGATGTGTCTAGTGAGTAGTGATGTATATTGTGTGTGATGATGTGCCTTGTGTGTGATGATGTGTTTTGTGTATAGAGATGTGTCTTGTGTGTAAAGTGGCTTGCATGTGATGATGTGTCTTGTGTGTGATGATATGTCTTGTGTGTGATGATGTCTTGTGTGTGATGATACCTTACGTGTGATGATGTGTCTTATGTGTGATGATGTGTCTTGTGTGTGATGATGTGTCTTGTGTGTGATGATGTGTCTTGTGTGTGATGATGTGTCTTGTGTGTGATGATGTGTCTTCTGTGAGATGATATGTCTTGTGTGTGATATGTCTTGAGTGTGATGATGTGCCTTCTGTGTGATGATGTGTCTTGTGTGTGTGATGATGTGTCTTGTGAGTGATGATGTGTCCTTGTGAGTGATGATGTGTCTTGTGTGTGATGATGTACCTTATGGGCGATGATGTGTCTTATGTAAGATGATGTGTCTTGTGTGTGTTGATGCGTCTTGTGTGTGATTTTGTCTTGTGTGAGGTGATGTGTCTTATGTGTGATGTGTCTTGTGTGTGATGATGTGTCTTGTCTGTTGATGTGTCTTGTGTGTGATGAGATGTCTTGTGTGTGTGATGATGTGTCTTGTGCGTGATGATGTGTCTTGTGTGATGATGTGTCTTGTGTGTGATGATGTGTCTTGTGTGTGATGATGTGTCTTGTGTGTGATGATGTGTCTTGAGTGTGATAATGTATCTTGTGTGCGATGATGTGTCTTGTGTGCGTTGATGTGTCTTGTGTGTGATTATGTATCTTGTGTGTGATGATGTGTCTTGTGTGTGATGATGTATCTTCTGTGTAATAATGTATCTTGTGTGCGATGATGTGTCTTGTGTGTGATGATGTATCTTGTGTGTGATTTATGTGTGTTGAGTTTGATGATGTACCTTGTGTGCGACGATGTGTTTTGTGTGTGATGATGTGTCTTGTGTAGATGATGTGTCCTTGTGTGCGATGATGTGTCTTGTGTGTGATGATGTGTCTTGTGTGTGATGATGTGTCTTGTGTGTGATGATGTGTCTTGTGTGAGGTGATGTGTCTTGTGAGTGATGATGTGTCTTGTGTGTGATGATGTATCTTATGGGCGATGATGTGTCTTGTGTAAGATGATGTGTCTTGTGTGTGTTGATGCGTCTTGTGTGTGATGATGTGTCTTGTGTGAGGTGATGTGTCTTTAGTGTAGTGATGTATATTGTGTGTGATGATGTGTCTTATGTGTGATGTGTCTTGTGTGTGATGATGTGTCTTGTCTGTGATGTGTCTTGTGTGTGATGAGATGTCTTGTGTGTGTGATGATGTGTCTTGTGCGTGATGATGTGTCTTGTGTGTGATGTGTCTTGTGTGTGATGAGATGTCTTGTGTGTGTGATGATGTGTCTTGTGCGTGATGATGTGTCTTGTGTGTGTATGATGTGTCTTGTGTTTGATGATTATGTCTTGTGTGTGATGATGTGTCTTGTGTGTGATGATGTGTCTTGTGTGTGATGATGTGTCTTGAGTGTGATAATGTATCTTGTGTGCGATGATGTGTCTTGTGTGCGTTGATGTGTCTTGTGTGTGATTATGTATCTTGTGTGTGATGATGTGTCTTGGTGTGATGATGTATCTTGTGTGTGATGATGTGTGTTGAGTTTGATGATGTACCTTGTGTGCGACGATGTGTTTTGTGTGTGATGATGTGTCTTGTGTATGATGATGTGTCTTGTGTGCGATGATGTGTCTTGTGTGTGATGATGTGTCTTGTGTGAGGTGATGTGTCTTGTGAGTGATTATGTGTCTGTGTGTAATGATGTGTCTTGTGTGATGATGACTTGTGTGTGATGATGTCTTGTGTGTGATGATACCTTATGTGTGATGATGTTTTCTTGTGTGTGATGATGTGTCTTGTGCGTGATGATGTGTCTTGTGTGTGATGTGTCTTGTGCGTGATGATGTGTCTTGTGTGTGATGATATGTCTTTTGTGTGATGAAGTGTCTTCTGTGTGATGATGTGTCTACAGTGTGATGATGTGTCTTCTGTGTGATGATGTGTCTTCTGTGTGATGATGTGTCTTGCGTGTGAAGATGTATCTTGTGATTGATGATGTGTCTTGTATGTGATGATGTGTCTTGTGTGGGGATGTATCTTGTGTGCGAAGATGTCTTATGTGTGATGATATAATCTTGTGTGTGATGATGTGCCTTGTGAGTGATGATGTGCCTTGTGTGTGATGATGTGTCTTGTGTGCGAAGATGTGTCTTGTGGGTGATAATGTGTCTTGTGTTTGATGATGTGTCTTGTGTGTGATAATGTGTCTTGTGTGTGATGATGTGTCTTGTGCGTGATGATGTGTCTTGTGTGAGGTGATGTGTCTTGAGTGTGATGATGTGACTTATGTGCGATGATGTGTCTTGTGCGTGATGATGTGTTTTGCGTGTGATGTGTCTTGTGTGTGATGAGGTGTCTTGTGTGTGACGATGTGTATTGTGTGTGATGATGTGTCTTGTGTGTGATGATGTGTCTTGTGTGTGATGATGTATCTTGTGTGCGAAGATGTGTCTTGTGTGTGATGATGTGTCTTTGTGTGTGATGATGTGTCTTGTGTGTGATGATGAGTCTTGTGTGTGATGATGAGTCTTATGTGCGAAGATGTGTCTTGTGTGTGATGATGTGTCTTGTGTGTGATGATGAGTCTTGTGCGAGGTGATGTGTCTTGTGTGTGATGATGAGTCTTATGTGTGATGATGTGTCTTGTGTGTGATGATGTGTCTTGTGTGTGATGATGTGTCTTGTGTGTTACGATGTGTCTTGTGTGTGATGATGTGTCTTGTGTGTGATGATGTGTCTTGTGTGGTGATGATGTGTCTTATGTGTGATGATGTGCCTTCTGTTATATGATGTGTCTTCTGTGTGATGATGTCTTGTGTGTGATGTCTTATGTGTGATGTGTCTTGCTTGTGATAATGTATCGTGTGTGTGATGATGTGTCTTTTGTGTGATGATGTGCCTTGTGTGTGATGATGTGCCTAATGTGATGATGTGTCTTGTGTGTGATTATGTGTCTTGTGTGTGATTGTGTGTCTTGTGTGTAATGATGTGTCTTGTGTGTGATGATGTGTCTTTTGTGTGATGATGTGCCTTGTGTGTGATGATGTGTCCTGTGTATGATATCGCTTGTGTGATGATGTGTATTGTGTGATGACGTATCTTGTGTGATGATGTGTGATGTATTGGATGATGTGTATTGTGGGTGATGATGTGTTTTGCGTGTGATTTGTCCTTTGTGTAATGATGTGTCTTGTGTGTCATGATATCTTATGTGTGATGATGTGTTTTTTTGTGTGATGTGTCTTGTGTGTGATGATGTGTGTTGTGTGATGATGTGTCTTGTGTGATGATGTGTGTTGTATTGGATGATGTGTATTGTGTGTGATGATGTGTCTTGCGTGTGATTTGTCCTTTGTGTAATGATGTGTCTTGTGTGTGATGATGTCTTAAGTGTGATGATGTGTTTTTTGTGTGATGTGTTTTTTGTGTGATGTGTCTTGTGTGTGATGATGTGTCATGTGTGTGTGTGAAGATATTCTTGTTTGTGATACTGTGTCATGTTTGTGATGTATCTTGTGTGTGATGTGTCTTGTATGTGATGATGTGTCATGTGTGTGATGATGTGTCTTGTATGTGACGATGTCTTACCTGGAGGTTATCTGGAGGTCTTGTGTGTGATGATGTCTTATGAGCAATGATGTGCATTGTGTGTGATGATGTGTATTCTGAGTGATGATGTGTCTTGTGTGTGATGATGTGTCTTGTGTGCGATGATGTGTTTTGTGTGTGATGATGTGTCTTGTGTGTGATGATGTGTCTTGTGTGTGATGATGTATCTTGTGTGTGATGATGTGTCTTGTGTGTGATGATGTATCTTGTGTGTGATGATGTATCTTGTGTGCGATGATGTGTCTTGTGTGTGATGATGTGTCTTGAGTGTGATGATGTATCTTGTGTGCGATGTGTCTTGTGTATGATGTGTCTTGTGTGCAATGATGTGTCTTGTGTGATGATGTGTCTTGTGTGTGATGATGTGTCTTGTGTGAAATGATGTATATCGTGTGTGATGATTGTGTTTTGTGTGTGATTATGTATCTTGTGTGTGATGATGTGTCTTGTGTGTGATGATGTGTCTTGTGTGTGATGATATATCTTGTGTGCGAAGATGTGTCTTGTGTGTGATGAAGTGTATTGTGTAGGATGATGTGTCTTGTGTGTAATGATGTGTCTTTTGTGAGGTGATGTGTCTTGTGTGTGATGATGTATCTTGTGTGCGAAGATGTGTTCTTGTGTGTGATGATGTGTCTTGTGTGTGATGATGTGTCTTGTGTGAGGTGATGTGTCTTGTGTGTAATGATGAGTCTTATGTGCGATGACGTGTTTTGTCTGTGATGTGTCTTGTGTGTGATGTGTTTTGTCTGTGATGTGTCTTGTGTGTGATGATGTGTCTTGTGTGTGATGATGTGTCTTGTGTGTGATGATGTGTCTTGTGTGTGATGATGTCTCGTGTGTGAAGATGTCTTGTGTGTGATGATGTATCTTGTGTGTGATGATGTCTCGTGTGTGATGATGTCTTGTGTGTGATGATGTGTCTTGTGTGTGATGATGTGTCTTGTGTGTGATGATGTCTCGTGTGTGATGATGTCTTGTGTGTGATGATGTGTCTTGTGTGTGATGATGCCTTATGTGTAATGATGTGTTTTGTGTGATGTGTCTTGTGTGTGTGATGCCTTATGTGTAATGATGTGTTTTGTGTGATGTGTCCCTTGTGTGTTACGATGTGTCTTGTGTGTGATGATGTGTCTTGTGTGTGATGATGTGTCTTGTGTGTGATGATGTGTCTTATGTGTGATTATGTGCCTTATGTGTGATGTGTCTTCTGTGTAATGATGTGTCTTCTGTTGGATGATGTGCCTTCTCTGTGATGATGTGTCTTCTGTGTGATGATGAGTCTTGTGTGTGATGATGTCTTGTGTGTGATGTGTTATGTGTGATGATGTGTCTTGGGGGTGATCTGTCTTGTTTGTGATTGTGTGTCTTGTGTGTAATGATGTGTCTTGTGTGTGATGATGTGTCTTGTGTGTGATGATGTGTCTTTTGTGTGATGATGTACCTTGTGTGTGATGATGTGTATTGTGTGATGACATGTCTTGTGTGTAATGATGTATCTTTGTGTGATGTGTCTTATGTGTGATGATGTGTGGTTGTGTGATGATGTGTCTTGTGTGATGATGTGTGTTGTATTGGATGATATGTCCTGTGTGTGATGTGTTTTGCGTGTGATTTGTCCTTTGTGTAATGATGTGTCTTGTGTGTGATGATGATGATGTGTGTATGTGTGTGTGTGTATGTGTGTGTGTATGTGTGTGTGTGTATGTGTGTGTGTGTATGTGTACGTGTATGTGTGTGTGTGTGTATTTGTGTATGTGTGTATTGTGTAAGTGTGTGTGTGTGTGTGTGTGTGTGTGTGTGTGTGTGTGTGTGTGTGTGTGTGTGTGTGTGTGTTTGTGTGTTTGTGTGTGTGTGTGTTTTGTGTGTACTTGCCTAGTTGAGGTTGCAGGGGTCGAGTCCAAGCTCCTGGCCCCGCCTCTTCACTGGTTTTTCTCTTGGTCACTTTCCCTGAACCATGAGCTTTATTGTACCTCTGCTTAAAGCTATGTATGGATCCTGCCTCCACTACATCGCTTCCCAAACTATTCCACTTCCTGACTACTCTGTGGCTGTAGAAATACTTCCTAACATCCCTGTGATTCATCTGTGTCTTCAGCTTCCAACTGTTTCCCCGTATTGCTGTGTCCAGTCTCTGGAACATCCTGTCTTTGGCCACCTTGTCAATTTCCTCTCAGTATTTTGTAAGTCGTTATCATGTCCCCCCTATCTCTCCTGTCCTCCAGTGTCGTCAGGTTGATTTCCCTTAACCTCTCCTCGTAGGACATACCTCTTAGTTCTGGGACTAGTTTTATTGCTAACCTTTGCACTTTCTCTAGTTTCTTTACATGCTTGGCTAGGTATGGGTTCCAACCTGGTGCCGCATACTCCAATATGGGCCTAACGTACACATTGTACAGGGTCCTGAACGATTCCTTATTAAGATGTCGGAATGCTGTTCTGAGGTTTGCCAGGCGCCCATATGCTGCAGCAGTTTATTTGGTTGATGTGCTCTCCAGGAGATGTACCTGGTGTTATACTCACCCCAAGATCTTTTCCCTTGAGTGAGGTTTGTAGTCTCTGGCCCCTAGACTGTACTCCGTCTGCGGTCTTCTTTGCCCTTCCCCAGTCTTCATGACTTTGCACTTGGTGGGATTGAACTCCAGGAGCCAATTGCTGGACCAGGTCTGCAGCCTGTCCAGGTCCCTTTGTAGTTCTGCCTGGTCTTCGATCGAATGAATTCTTCTCATCAACTTCACATCATCTGCAAACAGGGACACCTTGGAGTGTATTCCTTCCGTCATGTCGTTCACAAATACCAGAAACAGCACTGGTCCTTGGACTGACCCCTGTGGGACCCCGCTGGTCACAGGTGCCCACTCTGACACCTCGCCACGTACCATTACTCGCTGCTGTCTTCCTGACAAGTATTCCTTGATCCATTGTAGTGCCTTCCCTGTTATCCCTGCTTGGTCCTCCAGTTTTTGCACTAATCTCTTTTGTGGTACTGTGTCAAACGCCTTCTTGCAGTCCAAGAAAATGCAATCCACCCACCCCTCTCTCTCTTGTGTTACTGCTGTCACCTTGTCATAAAACTCCAGTAGGTTTATGACAGGATTTCCCGTCCCTGATTCCATGTTGGCTGCTGTTGATGAGATCATTCCTTTCTAGGTGTTCCACCACTCTTCTCCTGACAATCTTCTCCATGACTTTGCATACTATACATGTCAGTGACACTGGTCTGTAGTTTAGTGCTTCATGTCTGTCTCCTTTTTTAAAGATTGGCACTACATTTGCTGTCTTCCATGCCTCAGGCAATCTCCCTGTTTCGATAGATGTATTGAATATTGTTGTTAGGGGTACACATAATGTCTCTGCTCCCTCTCTCAGGATCCATGGAGAGATGTTATCTGGCCCCATTGCCTTTGAGGTATCTAGCTCACTCACAAGCCTCTTCACTTCTTCCTCGGTTGCGTGTACTGTGTCCAGCACCTGGTGGTGTGCCCCACCTCTCCGTCTTTCTGGAGCCCCTTCTGTCTCCTCTGTGAACACTTCTTTGAATCTCTTGTTGAGTTCCTCACATACTTCACGGTCATTTTTTGTTGTCTCTCCTCCTTCCTTCCTTAGCCTGATTACCTGGTCCTTGACTATTATTTTCCTCCTGATGTGGCTGTATAACAGCTTCGGGTCAGATTTGGCTATCGGTGCTATGTCGTTTTCATATTGTCGTTGGGCCTCCCTTCTTATCCGTGCATATTCGTTTCTGGCTCTAGGACTGCTCTCCTTATTCTTCTGGGTCCTTTGCCTTCTATATTTCTTCCATTCCCTAGCACACTTGGTTTTTGCCTCCTTGCACCTTTGGGCGAACCATGGGCTCATCCTGGCTTTTTCATTATTCCTGTTTCCCTTGGGTACAAACCTCTCCTCAGCCTCCTTGCACATTGTACTACATATTCCGTCATCTCATTAACTGGCTTCCCTGCCAGTTCTCTGTCCCACTGAACCTCGTTCAGGAAGTTCCTCATTCCCGTGTAGTCCCCTTTCTTGTATTTGGTTTCATGTGTCCTGGCCTTCCTGCTTCCCCCTCCACTTGTAGCTCTACTGTGTATTCGAAGCTCAAAACCCCTTGATCGCTGGCCCCAAGGGGTCTTTCATATGTGATGTCCACAATATCTGCACTACTCAAGGTGAATACTAAGCCCAGTCTTGCTGGTTCATCCTCTCCTCTCTCTCTTGTAGTGTCCCTTACATGTTGGTACATGAAGTTTTCCAATGTTTGTGTGTGTGTGTGTGTGTGTGTGTGTGTGTGTGTGTGTGTGTGTGTGTGTGTGTGTGTGTGTGTGTGTGTGTGTGTGTGTGTGTGTGTGTGTGTGTGTGGTTTTTGTGTGTGTGTGTGTGTGTGTGTTTGTGTGTGTTTGTTCGTGTGTGTGTGTTTGTGTGTGTGTGTTTGTGTGTGTTTGTGTGTGGGGTGTGTGTGTGCTTGTGTGTGTGTGTGTGTGTTGTGTGTGTGTGTGTGTGTGTGTGTGTGTGTGTGTGTGTGTGTGTGTGTGTGTGTGTGTGTGTGTGTGTGTGTGTGTGTGTGTGTGTGTGTGTTGCATGATAAAAGCACCCTGGCTGTACATTCGCCCTCAGTTTGCAACATTCACTCGACATGGCCGCCGCTCCCTCTACATTATTAATTTAACGTTGCAGCCGGACCGAAAATAAAATTCCTCTCTCTTTTATCATAAAATAAATACCAGAGGTAAGAAATAAATTATAAAAGGCATGGATCGTCCATCACTAAATTTTAAAAGGCACACACACACACACGAACACACACACACACACACAACACACACACACACACACACACACACACACACACACACACACACACACACACACACACACACACACACACACACACACACGAACACACACACACACACACAGAGGATTCGTACATTGCTTTAAGAAGAGGCTCTTGAAGCAGGGAGAGAGTGGACCTAGTAGCGACCAGCAAAGTGGTGGGTCCAGGAGATTTGACTTTATCCCTGCAACCACATGTTGATGAGTACACACGTAAACCACATGACAGAATACAGTAATGTTGATAAAGTTCAACCTTGAGCCAGTCTTAATAGAACCTTGTGTATACATGGTGCCCAGACTCACACTTGTATACATGGTGCCCAGACTCACACTTGTATACATGGTGCCCAGACTCAAACTTGTGTACATGGTGCCCAGACTCACACTTGTATACATGGTGCCCAGACTCACACTTGTATACATGGTGCCCAGACTCATACTTGTATACATGGTGCCCAGACTCACACTTGTATACATGGTGCCCAGACTCACACTTGTATACATGGTGCCCAGACTCAAACTTGTGTACATGGTGCCCAGACTCATACTGGTATACATGATGCTCAGACTCATACTTGTATACATGGTGCCCAGACTCATACTTGTATACATGGTGCCCAGACTCATACTTGTATACATGGTGCCCAGACTCATACTTGTATACATGGTGCCCAGACTCATACTTGTATACATGGTGCCCAGACTCACACTTGTATACATGGCGCCCAGACTCACACTTTTATACATGGTGCCCAGACTCACACTTGTATACATGGTGCCCAGACTCACACTTGTATACATGGTGCCCAGACTCACACTTGTATACATGGCGCCCAGACTCACACTTTATACATGGTGCCCAGACTCACACTTGTATACATGGCGCCCAGACTCACACTTGTATACATGGTGCCCAGACTCACACTTGTATACATGGTGCCCAGACTCACACTTGTATACATGGTGCCCAGACTGATACTTGATAGTAATACTTCTCTACACACGCATGAAAACACATTTACAGATGATGTTAACTGAGAACAAAACTAAGAGACGTAAAAGAAAGTTCATGAACTATCCTGTATAACATACATGGATAGACAAATTGATGCACTAGTAATTATAAACGTGAACACGTCAAGGATGAAAGCAAATGGAAAGTGAGAACAATCCTGAGAGAAAGAGAGAGAGAGAGAGAGAGAGAGAGAGAGAGAGAGAGAGAGAGAGAGAGAGAGAGAGAGAGAGAGAGAGAGAGAGAGAGAGAGAGAGAGAGAATGAGGTGGCAAGTTGCACACACGTGTGCAACGTTTAGCTGTCTTTATTGTAGAAACATTTCGCGTGCACAACAGGCTCTTTAGAAGAACAAACACGGTTGTAGCGCTGGAGATAGTAGAAAAGGAGGGAAAGTAATTTTGAGGTAATCAGTCCCTGAGTCTTGACAGACAGTGGTCATTCTCTTAGCAAAAGGAGTGACCTATGTAGAGCTGTATCTAGTCATGACTTGCTAAACCTCTACACAGAGCAAAAATTTACGCTAATAAAGGATTGTTCAACAACGTGTGTCTCATCTTTGACATAACTTCAGCAACGTACACAGTGCTCCCGAGTGACGAATCTTGGAAGAGCTCTCACGACCCTCAGCCGACTCATTCATGATTCTATATACAAATTTCAGGCAGCCGGTCTTATGTTGCACCAGAATATTCAAACACTAGAGAAAGTTTAGAACTTTTTACTGTGACCAGTCTCGGAGCAAAGTGGAATAACCTGTAAAAAGTGACTAGAACTTAACCTGATGACAGAGGATGGGAGATTTGAAGGAGACTTAATCACTACATGCAAGTTACTTCGAGGAGCTGATAGGGTAGAAAAGAACAAGTAGTTCAAATGGAAGAGAATCAATTAAACAAAGATGAAAGCTAATGATTAAATAATCATTGTGGAAACCAAGAAATGTGGGGAAGAAGAGTGGGGAAGAAGACGCTATACACAGCTTTAATAACAGGTAGGACAGGATCCACATTTATAATATGACACACTTCAAGACAAGGTACACGTCAAGACAAGGTACACTTCATGACAATGTACACTTCAAGACAAGGTACACTTCAAGACAAGGTACACTTCATGACAAGGTACACTTCATGACAATGTACACTTCAAGACAAGGTACACTTCATGACAATGTACACTTCAAGACAAGGTACACTTCAAGACAAGGTACACTTCAAGGCAAGGTACACTTCAAGACAAGGTACACTTCAAGACAAGGTACACTTCAAGACAAGGTACACTTCAAGACAAGGTACACTTCAAGACAAGGTACACTTCAAGGCAAGGTACACTTCAAGACAAGGTACATTTCATGACAATGTACACTTCAAGACAAGGTACACGTCAAGACAAGGTACACTTCATGACAATGTACACTTCAAGACAAGGTACACTTCAAGACAAGGTACACTTCAAGGCAAGGTACACTTCAAGACAAGGTACACTTCAAGACAAGGTACACTTCAAGGCAAGGTACACTTCAAGACAAGGTACACTTCAAGACAAGGTACACTTCAAGACAAGGTACACTTCAAGACAAGGTACACTTCAAGACAAGGTACACTTCAAGACAAGGTACACTTCAAGACAAAATATACTTCAAAACAAGGTACACTTCTAGACAAGGTACACTTCAGAACAAGGTACACTTCTAGACAAGGTACACTTCAAGACAAGGTACACTTCAAAACAAGGTACACTTCAAGACAAGGTACACTTCAAGACAAGGTACACTTCAAGACAAGGTACACTTCAAGACAAGGTACACTTCAAGACAAGGTACACTTCAAGACAAGGTACACTTCAAGACAAGGTACACTTCAAAACAAGGTACACTTCAAAACAAGGTACACTTCAAGACAAAAATATACTTCAAAACAAGGTACACTTCTAGACAAGGTACACTTCAAAACAAGGTACACTTCAAAACAAGGTACACTTCAAAACAAGGTACACTTCAAGACAAGGTACACTTCAAGACAAGGTACACTTCAAGACAAGGTACACTTCAAAACAAGGTACACTTCAAAACAAGGTACACTTCAAAACAAGGTACACTTCAAGACAAGGTACACTTCAAGACAAGGTACACTTCAAGACAAGGGACACTTCAAAACAAGGTACACTTCAAGACAATGTACACTTAAAGACAAGGTACACTTCATGACAATGTACATTTCAAGACAAGGTACACTTCAAAACAAGGTACACTTCAAGACAAGGTACACTTCAAGACAAGGGACACTTCAAAACAAGGTACACTTCAAAACAAGGTACACTTCAAGACAAGGTACACTTCAAGACAAGGTACACTTCAAGACAAGGTACACTTCAAGACAAGGTACACTTCAAGACAAGGTACACTTCAAGACAAGGGACACTTCAGGACAAAGTACGCTTCAAGACAAGGGACACTTCAAGACAAAGTACGCTTCAAGACAAGGGACACTTCAAGACAAGGTACACTTCAAGACAAGGGACACTTCAAGACAAGGGACACTTCAAGACAAGGGACACTTCAAGACAAAGTACGCTTCAAGACAAGGGACACTTCAAGACAAAGTACGCTTCAAGACAAGGTACACTTCAAGACAAAGTACGCTTCAAGACAAGGGACACTTCAAGACAAAGGACACTTCAAGACAAAGTACGCTTCAAGACAAGGGACACTTCAAGACAAAGGACACTTCAAGACAAGGGACACTTTAAGACAAGGTACACTTCAAGACAAGGTACACTTCAAGACAAGGTACACTTCAAGACAAGGTACACTTCAAGACAAGGTACACTTCAAGACAAGGTACACTTCAAGACAAGGTACACTTCAAGACAAGGTACACTTCAAAACAAGGTACACTTCAAGACAAGGTACACTTCAAGACAAGGTACACTTCAAGACAAGGTACACTTCAAGACAATGTACACTTCAAGACAAGGTACACTTCAAGACAAGGTACACTTCAAGACAAGGTACACTTCAAGACAAGGTACACTTCAAGACAAGGTACACTTCAAGACAAGGTACACTTCAAGACAAGGTACACTTCAAGACAAGGTACACTTCAAGACAAGGTACACTTCAAGACAAGGTACACTTCAAGACAAGGTACACTTCAAGACAAGGTACACTTCAAGACAAGGTACACTTCAAGACAAGGTATACTTCAAGACAAGGTACACTTCAAGACAAGGTACACTTCAAGACAAGGTACACTTCAAGACAAGGTACACTTCAAGACAACTCAATACATAAATATTTTCCCATGATTCAAGTTTTAGTCCAAAAATATCCTTTGTAGTTTATTCATGGTGACCTTCGTGTCCTGACACGGCTATGACGTCACCAGTGACCTCGTACCCTCCTGGGTTAGGGGGTCATTATAGTGACATCACCAGTGACCTCGTACCCTCCTGGCTTAGGGGGTCATTATAGTGACATCACCAGCGACCTCGTACACTCCTGGGTTAAGGGGTCATTATAGTGACATCACCAGCGACCTCGTACACTCCTGGCTTAGGGGGTCATTATAGTGACATCACCAGCGACCTCGTACACTCCTGGGTTAAGGGGTTATTATAGTAACGTCACCAGTGACCTCGTACCCTCCTGGCTTAGGGGGTCATTATAGTGACATCACCAGCGACCTCGTACCCTCCTGGGTTAAGTGGTTAATATAGTAACGTCACCAGTGACTTTATCTCCACCTGGGTCACGAGGACATTATGAGTACACAGTGTGTGTACACATGAGTTTTCACACAAGTTTACTCACAAATGTTTTCGTAAAAGAGTGTACACACAGGAGAGTCTACACACAAGAGTGTACACACAGGGGTATGCATACAAGAGCGTGAACAAAAGAGAATGTACACACAGGACTGTACACAGAACAGTGCATATACAAGAGTTGCACACAGAAGAGTGTATACAGAGGAATGTACATACAAGGGTGTACACACAAAAGTGTACATACATTAGTATACACACAAGAGAGTGTACACATAAGACAGTGTATACACAGGAGTGTACATACAATGGTGTACACACAGGAGAGTGTACACACAGAAGTATACACTGAGGAAGATGCTCAATTACCTTCTCCCCTTCGCTTCTGATTTCCCCTCTCTCCTTTCTCCCATTCCCTCCTTCTCTATCCATCACTCTCTCATCTTGTACCCCTTCCTTCCTGCTACCCTTCCTTCCTTCCTTCCTTCTCCCTCCCTCTCTATCCTCCCTCCTGCCAGAATGAAGGAAATACATCAGTCATGACGTTGCCTCAGTCATACACGGCCACACACAGAATTCATCCCAACTCAGAATTTAATCCAGAGTTCTCTGGTGGGGCACAGACTCGTAATCCGATTTCCTGGCAAGGTTCAGCGAGCCTGGCCCTATCTTCGCATTCCCTGGAAAAAAGAGGAGAAAATGTTGGGTCTTGGGACCTACTTTGGTTGGTCTGTGACCTGAGAATACATCCATCCTCAAAATATTTCGTTAGTATTCTAACGCGATTACTAAACTATCTAAGCAACGTGCGAAAATAAGTATTCATTATTTTGGATTAACCGAGGTATTATTATTATTATTATTATTATTATTATTATTATTATTATTATTATTATTATTATTATTATTATTATTATTTTTATTAATATTATTATTATTTTTATTAATATTATTATTTTTATTAATTTTATTATTTATTATTATTTATTATTATTATTTAGTAGTATAGTAGTAGTAGTAGTAGTAGTAGATAGTAATAGTAGTGAGTAGTAGAAAGTAGGTAGAAGGTTGGTAGACAGCATCCGCCCGGGAAGTTACCGTCTTCCAAAGAGAGTGTGAAACAAAGAAACCTGTAACGTTTACATGAGGTAAGTTGTGGGTCTTTTTTTCTGTCTCATAATCACGTTTGACAAAGGTTTTTGCATATTTACTTACCATAGGTCAACTACAAGGCATCACATGTATATATATTTTATATAAATATATATATATATATATATATAATATATATATAAAAATATATATATATATATAAATATATATATATATATATATATATATATATATATAATATATATATTATATATATATATACACCCCACACACACACAACTTGGTTTTTCTTATATATCTTAATAGCTCTTGTTCTTTATTTCCTCTATTATCCATGGGGAAGTGGAAAAGAATCTTTCCTCCATTAGCCATGCGTGTTGTGTGAGGCGACTAAAATGCCGGGAGCAATGGGCTAATAATCCCTTTTCCTGTATACATTGCTAAAAAAGAGAAGAAGAAAAACTTTATAAAACTGGGATGCTTCAATGTGCATGGATGTAGTGCGGATGATAAGAATGACATGATTGCTGATGTTATGAATGAAAAGAAGTTAGATGTCCTGGCCGTAAGCTAAACAAAGCTGAAGGGGGTAGGCGAGCTTCAGTGGGAAGAAATAAATGGGATTAAGTCCGGAGTATCTGAGAGAGTTAGAGCTAAAGAAGGGGTAGCAATAATGTTGAAAGATCAGTCAAGGAAGGAGAAGAGGGAATATAAATGTATAAATTCAAGGATTATATGAATTAAAGTAAGGGTTGGATGCAAAAAGTGGGTCATAGTAAGCGTGTATGCACCTGGAGAACAGAGGAGTGTAGAGGAGAGAGAGAGATTTTGGGAGATGTTAAGCGAATGTATAGGAACTTTTGAACCGAGAGAGTAATTGTAGTAGGGGACCTAAATGCTGAAGTAGGAGAAACATTTAGAGAGGGTGTGGTAGGTAAGTTTGCGGTGCCAGGTGTAAATGATGATTGAACTTTGTATAGAAAGGGTTTGGTTATAGGTAACACATATTTTAAGAAAAAGAGGATAAATAAGTATACAAGATATGATGTAGGACTTAATGACAGTAGTTTGTTGGACTACATATTGGTAGATGAAAGACTGTTGGGTAGACTTCAGGATGTGCATATTTATAGAGGGGCCACAGATATATGAGATCGCTTTTTAGTTGTAGCTACAGTGAAAGTAAAAAGATGGGATACATGGAAAATGGAAGTAGTAATTAAGTGAGAGGTGAAGGTTTATAAACTAAAAGAGGAGGCAGTTAGGGTAAGATATAAACAACTATTGGAGCATAGATGGGCTAGTGAGAGTATAGGCAGTGGGATCGAAGATGTATGGGGTAGGTTTATGAATACATGTATAGTGCTAGAGTGTTCAGCAGAAGTTTGTAGTCACAGGAAAGTGGGTGTGGCAGGGAAGAAGAGTGATTGGTGGAATGATGTAAAGAGAGTAGTAAGGGAGTAAAAGTTAGTATATGAGAGGTTTTTACAAAGTAGAAGTGATGCAAGAGGGAGGATTATATGGAGAGAAAAAGGAGGTTAAGAGAGTGGTGAAGCAATGTAAAAAGAGAGCAAATGGGGAGAGGTGTGAGATATAATCAATAAATTTTGTTGAAAATAAGGAAACATTTTGGAGAGATTAATAAGTTGAGGAAGCCTAGGGAATGAATGGATTTGATAGCTAAAAATAGGAGAGGAGAGTAAGAGGTATCGAGAAGATTGAGGGAATATTTTAAGGAATTGTTAAATTTTGGTGAAGATAGGCAAGCTGTGATTTCGTGTATAGGGAAAGGAGGAATAATATCTCGTAGGAGTGAGGAAGATCCAGTTGTGAGTGTGGGGGAAGTTCGTGCAGCAGTGGATAGAATGAAAGGGGGTAAGGCAGCTGTGATTGGTGGATGAAGATGGAAATGTTATAAGCAGGTGGGGATATAGTTTTGGAGTGGTTGGTGCTATTATTTAATAAATGTATGAAACAGGGTAAGGTACCTAGGGATTGGCAGAGAGCATGCATAGTTCCTTTGTATAAAGGCAAAGGGGACAAAAGTAAGTGTAAATTTATAGGGGAATAAATCAATTAAGTATACCTGGTAAAGTGTACAGTGGAGTTATTATTGAAAGAATTAACAGTAAAATGGAGTGTAGGATAGCAGATGAACAGGGAGGCTTTAGGAAAGGAAGGGGATGCATAGACCAAGTATTTATGGGTAAACATATCGGTGAACAGTAAAGAGGTAAAGAGGCTTTTGTGGCATTTATGGATTTGGAAAAGGCGTCTGACAAGGTGGATAGGGGATAAGTGTGGCAGATGTTGCAGGTATATGGAATAGGAGGTAGGTTACTGAAAGCAGTGAAGAGTTTTTATGAGGAAAGTGAGGCTCAGTTTAGGGTGTGTAGGAGAGAGGGAAATTATTTCCCAGTAAAAGTAGGCAAGAGGTGTGGAGTTAAAAGATAAAGAATCTAACACAAACTGGAAATTGTTACAGTTGTTGTTTGCTGATGACACTGTGCTTTGGAAGATTCTGAAGAGAAGTTGCAGAGGTTGGGTGATGAGTTTGGTAGGGTATGTACATGAAGAAAATTAAAAGTGAATATAGGAAAGAGTAAGGTGATGAGGATAACAAAAAGATTAGGTGATGGAAGGTTGGATATCAGATTGGAGGGAGAGAGTATGGAGGAGGTGAATGTATTCAGATATTTAGGAGTGGATGTGTCAGCAGATGGGTTTATGAAGGATGAAGTGAATCATAGAGTTGATGAAGGGAAAAGGGTGAGTGGTACACTTAGAAGTCTGTGGAGACAAAGAACTTCGTCCGTTGAAGCAAAGAGGGGAATGTATGAGAGGGCTGAGGAGGGGTTGTTGAGGTGGTTTGGACATGTAGAGAGGATGGAACAAAATAGAATGACTTCGAGAGTGTATAAATCTGTATTGGAGGGAGGGGGTAAAGGAAATTTTGTGTGCGAGGGGCTGGGACTTCCAGCAAGCATGCGTGAACGAATTTGATAGGAGTAAATGGAGACAAATAGATTTTAATACTTGACGTGCTGTTGGAGTGTAACCAGAGTAACATCTATGAAAGGATTCAGGGAAACCGGCAGCCGGACTTGAGTCCTGGAGATGAGAAGTACAGTGTCTGCACTCTGAAGGAGGGGTGTTAATTTTGCAGTTTTGTATCTGTAGCATAAGCACGCCTCTGGCAAGATGATGGAGTGAATGATGATGAAATTTTTTTTCGGGCTACCCTGCCTTGGTGGGAAACGGCCGATGTGTTAATAATAAAAAAATATAAAAATTATTATTATTATTATTATTATTTTATTAACACATCGGCGGATTCCCACAAGGCAGTGAGGTCTGAAAAAGAAAAACTTTCATCTTCATTTACTCCATCACTGTCTTGCCAGATGGGTGTTTTACACTACAGTTTTTAAACTGCAACATTAACACCCCTCCTTCAGAGTGTAGACACTGTACTTCCCATCTCCAGGACTCAAGTCCGGCCTGCCGGTTTCCCTGAGTCCCTTCATATATGTTACTTTGCTCACTCTCCAACAGCAAGTCAAGTATTAAAAACCATTTGTCTCCATTCACTCCTATCAAACACGCTTATGCACGCTTGCTGGAAGTCCAAGCCCCTCGCACACAAAACCTCCTTTACCCCTTCCCTCCAACCCTTCCTAGGCCGACCCCTACCCCGCCTTCCCTCCACTACAGATTTATACACTCTCGAAGTCATTCTCTTTTGTTCCATTCTCTCGACATGTCCGAACCACCTCAACAACCCTTCCTCAGCCCTCTGGATAATAGTTTTGGTAATCCCGCACCTCCTCCTGATTTCCGAACTACGAATTCTCTGCATTATATTCACACCACACATTGCCCTCAGACATGACATCTCCACTGCCTCCAGCCTTCTCCTTGTTGCCACATTCATCGCCCATGCTTATTATTATTATTATTATTATTATTATTATTATTATTATTATTATTATTATTATTATTATTATTATTATTATTATCATTATTATTATTATTACATTTTATAAATATTCTCACTCAAGGTAATTATGGCTCGCTGTCGTTTTAAATAGGCAGAAAAAAAAATCAAAATTTTTATTTCATCTTAGTTAATATTGTAAGGCTTTTAGATACTTCCCTTCCCCATCTCTATTTCTCTCTTTCTCTCATTCTATCTTTATCTCTCTATCTATCTCTGTCTATTTGTCTATCAAATTAACTAATTTTTTTCATCTGTTTGTTACAAAAAATCAAGTACTTTTTTAAAGCAGTGCAGTACTCGGCCCTGCTCTCAACTACCTTTTAACAAGGTCAAATAGGACTAAGAAAACGAGAAATATATGTTACACAAAGACTAGTTAATTAGTTTTGGTGTAATATATATTCCTAACACCAGAACGTTTGTACAGTTTCCACTTCGTAGAGAGTCTAGGAACAAGGTAAATCTAATAATTAATAAAGTGCTGAAGAAAGTATGAGAACACTCTTGGTTACAATAGTTATAAACCTCCATAAAGTATGAGAGAACTCTTATGAAACTGTCAGAGGCACGAGAGGGTCTGATGGTCTGAAACGAAGTAACCTCTCCCAGGCCGTCAACTCTCCTGCAACTCCAAAATACGGCTGCAGCACCTAGTTAGTCAGTCAGTACTGGCTAAGATGACATGTACGAAAGTGGTTTTGTATGGCCTAAGTTGACTAGAAGATAAATGACTCAACAGAGGTGAATTAACTAAGCTGTTAAAAGAGCACCCAGTATTGCACTCGACACAGTGTGATAGCAGGATACATCTGTGACACATACACAGCACTGCGCTGAGAAGCTAATCTCTCAGATCCAGCCACTCACACATGGAACATAATAACAAGAAACACCTTAATCCAGCCCAGGCGCTCACCCACCACACACAACACACCAACTACCAAAAATGTATGGTGTGGCAGCTCCATGTTTTCCCCTGCTCTTAGTCGAGATAGGACAAGACTTGATGTAATTTACTTCCGGAATTTCTGGGAGTGGAGCTCTGGCTCCAGGACCGTCTTTTATTAAGTTTTGAATGAAAGTCATGGTTTTGGTTGGACATATTTCCCGTAAGGTTTCTTTAACAGGTATCACTTCTTTATGTCTGTTATGCTGCACAAGTACTTTCTAATATTTTTTTTGTGTCGTCTGAGTGTTCCTCCTATCAGTGTCCCCTCTCCCTTGTCCCTCCTATCAATGTCCCCTCGCCCATGTTCTCACATCTCTGTCCCCTTGCCCATGTCCCTTCACATCTGTGTTCCCTCGCCCATGTTTTTTTCCATCGGTGTCCCGTTGCCCATGTTCCTCCCATGTATGTCTCCTCGCCTATGTTCCTCCCATCTGTTCCCTCACACATATCCCTCCCATTTGTGTCCCCTCACCCATATTTTTCCCATCTGTCCCCTCGCCAATGTCCCTCCCATCTGTGTCCACTCGCCATGTCCCTCCCATCTGTGTCCCCTCGCTCATGTCACTCCCAACTGTCTGCTCGCCCATGTCACTCCCATTTGTCTCCTCGCAAATGTCACTCCCAATTGTCCCCTCGCCCATGTCCCTCCCATCTGTGTCCCCTCGCCCATGTCCCTCCCATCTGTGTCCCCTCATCCTTTTCATTCGTGTGTCAGCATCTCCCGGAGTACACTATCGATGCTCCAGCATCACCGACAAACTGACTTATCACAGACGAGGCCGCGAGTCCTGGTTGAAAACTCGAGTGTATCAAGAAATAAGAATAATAATAAGTAGAACAACATTGTTGATTATCCTGAGTATTTTATATATCTTGAACGTGTCTTGTTCCACCAGTCATCCTGTTTATCTGGAGTTTATCTGGAGAGAGTTCCGGGGGTCAACGCCCCCGCGGCCCGGTCTGTGACCAGGCCTCCTTAGGTCAGTGTCCCAGGATGCGACCCACACCAGTCGACTAACACCCAGGTACCCATTTTACTGATGGGGAACATAGACAACAGGTGGAAAGAAACTCGTCCAATGTTTCTACTCTGGCTGGGAATCGAACCCAGGCCCTCACCGTGTGAAGCGAGAGCGTTAACCACCAGGCCACCAGAGCCCTGTTGTGCTGTAGTTTACTTGTGTATACGTGTATGTATATATATACATATACTGAACCACCTCCACCCGTCTCCTTTCTCTCCTTAAGGGGGAGGGGAGGGAGGAACCTCAGATAATTACAGAAAGCCAGTTACGGAATAATAAGGAATTGCGGTAGTCAGCCCAAACCGTATATAATCGACATCAGTTGATCTAGTGACGTATGGAACCATTTTACCTAAATAATAAATACACCCATACGCCATATATCGTCTGAGTGTGTGTAGATGCATTTCCAAGCAGACTTCTGATAACGTGCGCGCATGATTCCCAGCATTCTTCTGATAACAGTCATGTGTCTATAATTACTGCTGTATCCCCCCCCCTGCTTGTGTGACACCTGCAATATGGTAGCACACTTTTATCACTTAATCTTTATTCATCACTAGGCCTGTTTTCACTTTGCCTTACGGTTCAATTAAGTGACAATTATCTTTTATATTTCATCATTCCCCTTGATGTGAACATGTCAGTGCTGTCAGAGTAAACAGTATTTATTTCTTCAGACATTATGTAATGCAAAAGGAGAGCCAGTGAAAAAAATGGGTGAGTATTTATCAGAAAACCTTGATGAGAATAAATATGTCTAGGAGAGAGGAAAATTAATAAGCTGAGATAGCTTGGGGAGCAAATGAACTTGCCACTTAAAAACGAAAGAGGGGGAGATGTTAGATGGGAAGGCGGAGGTACTGGAAAATGGAGAAAATATTAGTAAATATTTCTGATGAGCAGGCGGTGATAGCATGCCTGGGGCAAGGTGGAATAATATCTGTTAGGAGTAAGGAAGAACCAAAAGTGAATGTGGTGGAAGTGTACGAGGCAGAGGGTAGTAGATGTAAGAAGTAAGTTCGGGATGTTGTCTTCGAGTAGTTGGTATATTTGTTCGATATTTGGAAAGAATTGAAAGTGCCTAAGAATTGGCAGAGACCATTCATACTTTTTTTTCTATAAATAAAATGCAGATAAAAGTGTATTATAGTTATAGAAGAATAATCCTGATGAGTATTGCGAGGTAAGTGTATGGTAGGATAATATTATTTAAAGTGTTAGAGGTAATGCAGAGCAACAAGGAAGATTTATGAAGGGTAGGAAATATGTTTATCATATGTTTCATTAAAGTATATATATATATATATTTATATATATATATATATATATATATAATATATATATATATATATATATATATATATATATATATATATAAATTATATATATATAAAACGATGCTTAGATCGGGAGGCAAGCACTGTCTCTTGCATTTATAGATTTAGAGAGGTATATGATTGGGTTATTAAGGAAGCAAATAGCAGTTGTTGCAAATGTATTGAAAAGGTAATACCTGATTAGAAACAGTAGAGTTTTATGAAGAGAGTGAGATCAGGTTAGATTATATAGGAAAGAGAACCATTTTCCAGTAAATGTAGACCTTAGCCAGAGAGGTGTGAGTCTACCATGATTGTTTAACTTATTAACTAAAGATGAAGAAGCAGTAAATTCAAGGGAATTTGTGCGAAGGTGATAGACTAAAAGATAATATATCTGACGAGCTTTTGGAAATAAATGGTATAAAATACCGACACAATGGAAATATAAACACATATGCAGTATAATGTGATCCTTTATTGACTACGTTTCGCCCACACAGTGGGCTTTTTCAAGTCACAAACAGAACTGAGTTCTGTTTGTGACTTGAAAAAGCCCACTGTGTGGGCGAAACGTAGTCAATAAAGGATCACATTATACTGCATATGTGTTTATATTTCCACTGACGTGCTTTTGCAGATAAAGGAGCAGAATGGGATGACCAAGAGAGCGTATAAATCCAGGGTAGAAAGAAGGAGGGATAGAAGTCGTCCAAGGAAGAGCTGGACGAAATAAAAGGGATTGAGCGTGTTAGCTCGGAGTCTTGACGAGCAGCTTCTATAGTTTGACGTGCTGTTGGAGAGTCAGCAAGGAATCATTTATGGAGGGATTCACGGAAATTGGTTTACCGAACTTGAGTCCTGGAGGTAAAAAAAACTCCGAGGGGTAGAGGAGGTACGTACTGTGCCTGTACTCCGAAGGAAGGATGGAGATCGTACGTACCGCACCTGTACTCTGAAGGAGGGCAGAAGGTGGGAAGTACAGTGCCTGTACTCTGAACGAGAGGTGGAGGTGGGAAGTACAGTGCCTGTACTCTGAACGAGAGGTGGAGGTGGGAAGTACAGTGCCTGTACGCTGAAGGAGGGGAGGAGGTGGGAAGTACAATGCCTGTACTCTGAAGGAGGGGTGGAGGTGGAAAGTACAGTGCCTGTACTCTGAACGAGAGGTGAAGGTGGGAAGTACAATGCCTGTACTCTGAAGGAAGGGTGGAGGTGGGAAGTACAGTGCCTGCACTCTGAAGGAGGGGTGGAGGTGGGAAGTACAGTGCCTGCACTCTGAAGGAGGGGTGGAGGTGGAAGTACAGTGCCTGCACTCTGAAGGAGGGGTGGAGGTGGGAAGTACAGTGCCTGCACTCTGAAGGAGGGTGGAGGTGGGAAGTACAGTGCCTGCACTCTGAAGGAGGGGTGGAGGTGGGAAGTACAGTGCCTGCACTCTGAAGGAGGGGTGGAGGTGGGAAGTACAGTGCCTGCACTCTGAAGGAGGGGTGGAGGTGGGAAGTACAGTGCCTGCACTCTGAAGGAGGGGTGGAGGTGGGAAGTACAGTGCCTGCACTCTGAAGGAGGGGTGGAGGTGGGAAGTACAGTGCCTGCACTCTGAAGGAGGGGTGGAGGTGGGAAGTACAGTGCCTGCACTCTGAGGAGGGGTGGAGGTGGGAAGTACAGTGCCTGCACTCTGAGGAGGGGTGGAGGTGGGAAGTACAGTGCCTGCACTCTGAAGGAGGGGTGGGGATGGGAAGTACAGTGCCTGCACTCTGAAGGAGGGGTGGAGGTGGGAAGTACAGTGCCTGCACTCTGAAGGAGGGGTGGAGGTGGGAAGTACAGTGCCTGCACTCTGAGGAGGGGTGTGAGGTGGAAGTACAGTGCTGTACTCTGAAGGAGGGGTGGAGGTGGAAGTATAGTGCCTGCACTCTGAAGGAGGGGTGGAGGGGGAAGTACAGTGCCTGCACTCGAAGGAGGGGTGGAGGTGGGAAGTACAGTGCCTGTACTCTGAAGGAGGGGTGGAGGTGGGAAGTACAGTGCCTGCACTCTGAAGGGGGGTGGAGGTGGGAAGTACAGTGCCTGCACTCTGAAGGAGGGATGGAGGTGGGAAGTACAGTGCCTGCACTCTGAAGGAGGGGTGGAGGTGGGAAGTACAGTGCCTGCACTCTGAAGGAGGGGTGGAGGTGGGAAGTACAGTGCCTGTACTCTGAAAGAAGGGTGAAGGTGGGAAGTACAGTGCCTGTACTCTGAAAGAAGGGTGAAGGTGGGAAGTACAGTGCCTGTACTCTGAAAGAAGGGTGAAGGTGGGAAGTACAGTGCCTGTACTCTGAAAGAAGGGTGAAGGTGGGAAGTACAGTGCCTGCACTCTGAAGGAGGGGTGGAGGTGGGAAGTACAATGCCTGCACTCTGAAGGAGGGGTGGAGGTGGGAAGTACAATGCCTGCACTCTGAAGGAGGGGTGGAGGTGGGAAACAATGCCTGCACTCTGAAGAGGGGTGGAGGTGGAAGTACAATCCTGCACTCTGAAGGAGGGGTGGAGGTGGAAGTACAATGCCTGCACTCTGAAGGAGGGGTGGAGGTGGGAAGTACAATGCCTGCACTCTGAAGGAGGGTGGAGGTGGGAAGTACAATGCCTGCACTCTAGAGGAGGGGTGGAGGTGGGAAGTACAATGCCTGCACTCTGAAGGAGGGGTGGAGGTGGGAAGTACAATGCCTGCACTCTGAAGGAGGGGTGGAGGTGGGAAGTACAATGCCTGCACTCTGAAGGAGGGGTGGAGGTGGGAAGTACAATGCCTGCACTCTGAAGGAGGGGTGGAGGTGGGAAGTACAATGCCTGCACTCTGAAGGAGGGGAGGAGGTGGAAGTACAATGCCTGCACTCTGAAGGAGGGTGAAGGTGGGAAGTACAATGCCTGCACTCTGAAGGAGGGGTGGAGGTGGGAAGTACAATGCCTGCACTCTGAAGGAGGGGTGGAGGTGGGAAGTACAATGCCTGCACTCTGAAGGAGGGGTGAAG
This sequence comes from Cherax quadricarinatus, assembly GCF_026875155.1. Lineage (NCBI taxonomy): Eukaryota > Metazoa > Arthropoda > Malacostraca > Decapoda > Parastacidae > Cherax > Cherax quadricarinatus. The sequence goes on from NC_069408.1 coordinate 71,823,009, forward strand.
GTGGGAAGTACAGTGCCTGCACTCTGAAGGAGGGGTGGAGGTGGGAAGTACAATGCCTGCACTCTGAAGGAGGGGTGGAGGTGGGAAGTACAATGCCTGCACTCTGAAGGAGGGGTGGAGGTGGGAAGTACAATGCCTGCACTCTGAAGGAGGGGTGGAGGTGGAAGTACAGTGCCTGCACTCTGAAGGAGGGTGGAGGTGGAAGTACAATGCCTGCACTCTGAAGGAGGGGTGGAGGTGGGAAGTACAATGCCTGCACTCTGAAGGAGGGGTGGAGGTGGGAAGTACAATGCCTGCACTCTGAAGGAGGGGTGGAGGTGGAAGTACAAATGCCTTCACTCTGAAGGAGGGTGGAGGTGGGAAGTACAATGCCTGCACTCTGAAGGAGGGGTGGAGGTGGGAAGTACAATACCTGCACTCTGAAGGAGGGGTGAAGGTGGGAAGTACAGTTCCTGTACTCTGAAGGAGGGGTGGAGGTGGGAAGTACAGTGCCTGTACTCTGAAGGAGGGGTGAAGGTGGGAAGTACAGTGCCTGTACTCTGAAGAGGGGTGAAGGTGGAAGTACAGGCCTGACTCTGAAGGAGGGGTGAAGGTGGGAAGTACAGTTCCTGTACTCTGAAGGAGGGGTGGAGGTGGGAAGTACAGTGCCTGCACTCTGAAGGAGGGGTGGAGGTGGGAAGTACAGTGCCTGCACTCTGAAGGAGGGGTGGAGGTGGGAAGTACAGTGCCTGCACTCTGAAGGAGGGTGGAGGTGGGAAGTACAGTGCCTGCACTCTGAAGGAGGGTGGAGGTGGGAAGTACAGTGCCTGCACTCTGAAGGAGGGGTGGAGGTGGGAAGTACAGTGCCTGCACTCTGAAGGAGGGGTGGAGGTGGGAAGTACAGTGCCTGCACTCTGAAGGGGGGTGGAGGTGGGAAGTACAGTGCCTGCACTCTGAAGAGGGGTGGAGGTGGGAAGTACAGTGCCTGCACTCTGAAGGAGGGGTGGAGGTGGGAAGTACAGTGCCTGCACTCTGAAGGGGTGGAGGTGGGAAGTACAGTGCCTGCACTCTGAAGGAGGGGTGGAGGTGGGAAGTACAGTGCCTGCACTCTGAAGGAGGGGTGGAGGTGGGAAGTACAGTGCCTGCACTCTGAAGGAGGGGTGGAGGTGGGAAGTACAGTGCCTGCACTCTGAAGGAGGGGTGGAGGTGGGAAGTACAGTGCCTGCACTCTGAAGGAGGGGTGGAGGTGGGAAGTACAGTGCCTGCACTCTGAAGGAGGGGTGGAGGTGGGAAGTACAGTGCCTGCACTCTGAAGGAGGGTGGAGGTGGGAGGTACAGTGCCTGCACTCTGAAGAGGGGTGGAGGTGGGAAGTACAGTGCCTGCACTCTGAAGGAGGGGTGGAGGTGGGAAGTACAGTGCCTGCACTCTGAAGGAGGGGTGGAGGTGGGAAAGTACAGTGCCTGCACTCTGAAGGAGGGGTGAGGTGGGAAGTACAGTGCCTGCACTCTGAAGGAGGGGTGGAGGTGGGAAGTACAGTGCCTGCACTCTGAAGGAGGGGTGGAGGTGGGAAGTACAGTGCCTGTACTCCGAAGGAGGGGTGGAGGTGGAAAGTACAGTGCCTGCACTCTGAAGGAGGGGTGGAGGTGGGAAGTACAGTGCCTGCACTCTGAAGGAGGGGTGGAGGTGGGAAGTACAGTGCCTGCACTCTGAAGGAGGGGTGGAGGTGGGAAGTACAGTGCCTGCACTCTGAAGGAGGGGTGGAGGTGGGAAGTACAGTGCCTGCACTCTGAAGGAGGGGTGGAGGTGGGAAGTACAGTGCCTGCTCTCTGAAGGAGGGGTGGAGGTGGGAAGTACAGTGCCTGCACTCTGAAGGAGGGGTGGAGGTGGGAAGTACAGTGCCTGCACTCTGAAGGAGGGGTGGAGGTGGGAAGTACAGTGCCTGCACTCTACAGTTTGTTAATTGCATCAACACCACTTGTTTCGTGGCTGCATTAATATTTAGTAATAAGAACATAAGAACATAAGTAAGAAAGAACACTGCAACAGGCCTACTAACCCATGAGGAGCAGGTCCATGTCCTCCCCCCGGATTAGCCCAATGACCCACCCAGTCTGGTCACCTCCACTCAAGGATGGAGCACTGCACAAGACCCAGCAGCACAAGCTAGTCAGGTCCAACTCACACCCACCCACACTCACTCATATATTTATCTAACCTATTTTTAAAACTACACAACGTTTTAGCCTGAATAACTGCACTCGGGAGTTTGTTCCACTCATCCACAACTCTATTACCAAACCAGTGCTTTCCTATATCCTTTCTGAATCTGAATTTTTCCTACTTGAAACCACTGCTGCGAGTCCTGTCTAGGCTGGAAATTTTCAGCACGTTATTTACATCCCCTTTATTTATTCCTTTTTTCAATTTATACACCTCGATCATATTCCCCCTAATTCTACGCCTTTCGAGAGAGTGCAGATTCAGGGTCCTCAGTCTATCCTCTTAGGGAAGATTTCTGATACATGGGATCATTTTTGTCATCCTCCTCTGTACGTTTTCCAGAGCATTTATATCTATTTTGTAATACGGTGACCAGAATTGAGCAGCATTGTCTAAATGAGGCCTAACCAAGGATATATAGAGTTGAAGAACAACCTGAGGACTTCTATTATTTATACTTCTAGATATGAAGCCAAGAATTCTGTTAGCTTTATTGTGAACACTAATGCACTGTTGTCTTGGTTTTAAATTACTGCTAACCAGAACTCCTAAATCCTTTTCGCAATCAGTAGTATTAAGATCTACATTATTTAGTTTATATGTGGCATGGTTATTTAACTGTCCAACATTTAGAACTTTGCATTTGTCAATATTAAACTGCATCTGCCACTTCTCCGACCATTGCGTCAGTCTATTCAAACATCCTGGAGTGCTCTAGTGTCCTCATTAGAATGAATTGGACCGTCTATTTTGGTGTCATCAGCAAATTTGCTTATGTCGCTATTTATTCCCTCATCTATGTCGTTTATGTAAATTGTGAACAACAACGGGCCCAACACTGACCCATGAGGAACACCGCTTGTGACGTGCCCCCATTCTGATTTCTCCCCATTTTTGCAAACTCTCCGCTGTCTATTTGTCAGCCATGCCTCTACCCAGGAAAAAATTTCTCCTCCTATTCCGTGTGCCTTAAGTTTCCTCAATAGCCTCTGGTGTGGAACTCTATCGAAAGTCTTACTGAAGTCCATATACACAATATCATATTCATTACCATGATCTACCTCCTCTAACACCTTAGCGAGAAAAGTTAGTAAATTCGCAAGACAGGAACACCCCTTTGTAAAACCGTGTTGAGATTCATTAATCAATCTGTGCCTGTCAAGATGGCTACGAATTGCTTCGGCAATTATTGATTCCATAAATTTTCCCACTATGGAGATAAGGCTTATTGGTCTATAGTTCGAAGCCAAGGACCAGTCACCTGCCTTGTAAATAAGTATTACATTTGCCATTTTCCACTTATCAAGCACTATGCCAGTTTGTAGTGATATGTTGAAAAGATTAGCCAAAGGTATGCTAAGTTCCTCTTTACATTCCTTTAATACCCTTGCAAACAGTTCATCAGGGCCTGGGGATTTGTTAGGTTTTAGCTTCTCTATTTGTCCGAGGACCATGTCACTAGTTACTGCAATCGTACATAGTTTATTATCATCCTGTTCTACATAATCTATTATTTCAAGAATATCGCTAGTATTTTCCTGGGTGAAAACTGAGAGGAGGTAGGTATTGAAAATTTCACACATATCCTTATCACTGTCAGTGATCTGACCAGAGTTACTCTTAAGTGGGCCAATCTTGTCCCTAATCTTACTTCTGTATACCTGAAAGAATCCTTTTGGGTTAGTCTTTGAATCCCTTGCGACCTTAGCCTCATAATCTCTTTTTGCTTTTCTTATTCCTTTCTTTATTTCTCTCTTTAATTGAATATATTGATTTCTTAACTGCCCATCCCCACTTTTGATACGCCTATATATGCCTCTCTTTTGACCAATGAGATGTTTTAATCTCTTGTTCATCCATTTGGGATCATTTTTGTTAGATCTAATTTCCCTACTCGGAACAAAAGTTGTCTGGGCAGCTAGAACTATGCTCTGAAAAACGTCATATTGGCAACCAAGATCACCTACCTTACCCATAGTCAGGACATCCCAATTTAGCTCACTCAGGTAATTTTTCAGTCCCATGAAGTCGGCCAAGCGAAAATCTGGGACAGAGATTTGATTGCAGTTATCTGGGAAATTCCATGATTTGTAGATGAATGGTTCAGAGAACTGACATGTTGATAAAATTAGACACATGTGCAACTCTTGGGTATCTTTATTGAGGATAAAGATACCCAAGAGTTGCACATATGTCTAATTTTATCAAATTCCATGATATATTGAAACTAAGTGATTTGTGATCACTTTCCCAAGCTCATCATTAACCTCAAAATTATTAATTAGTGAATCTTTGTTGGCAAGAACCAAGTCAGGCAGATTATTTCATCTAGTTGGTTCTGTCACAACCTGTTCTAAAAAGCAATCCTGAACCGTATCAAGAAAGTCACTAGACTCAAGATTTCCTGTCATATTGTTATAATCAATTTATCTAAAGTTAAGCAGAGATATGATAAAGCTCACTGTTCAGGGTGAGTGACCTAGTAGCGACCAGTGAAGAGGCGGGGCAAGGAGCTTGGACTCTACCCCTGCAACCTCAACTAGGTGAGTACACACACACACACACACACATACCCACTTGTGTATATATATATATATAATATATATATATATATATATATATATATATATATATATATATATATATATATATATACATATATATACATATATATATATATATATATATATATATATATATATATATATATATATATATTATATATATATATATATATATTATATATATAATATATATATATATAATTTACATATATATATATATATATATATATATATATATATATATATATATATATATATATATATATATATATTATATACATATAAGTAGTAGGTTGGTAGACAGCAACCATCCAGAGAGGTACTACCGTCCTGCCAGGTGACTGTGAAACAGAAATCTGTAACTGTTTTACATGATGGTAGGATTGCTGGTGTCTCTTTTCTGTCTCATAAACACGCTGGATAACAGGTATATCTTGCTACTTCTACTAACACTTAGGTCACAATACAGAGGCATGCACATGCATATATATATATATATATATATATATATATATATATATATATATATATATATATATATATATATATATATATATATAATATATATATATATATACACACATCTAGGTTTTTCTTCTTTTTCTTAATAACGCTTGTTCTTGTTTTTTTCTCTCTATTGTCCATCGGGTAGCGGAAAAGAATCTTTCCTCTGTAAGCCATGCATGTCATATGAGGCGACTAAAATGCCGGGAGCAATGGACTAGTAACCCCTTCTCCTGTACACACTAAAAATGAGAAGAAGAAAGAACTTTATAAAACTGGGATGCTTGAATGTGCGTGGATGTAGTGCGGATGATAAGAAAGAGATGATTGCTGATGCTATGAATGAAAAGAAGTTAGATGTCCTGGCCGTAAGCGAAACAAAGCTGAAGGGGGTAGGGGAGTTTCAGTGGGGAGAAATAAATGGGATTAAGTCAGGAGTATCTGAGAGAGTTAGAGCTAAGGATAGGGTAGCAATAATGTTGAAGGACCAGTTATGGAAGGAGAAGAGGGAATATAAATGTGTAAATGCAAGGATTATGTGGATTAAAATAAGGGTCGGATGTGAAAAGTGGGCCATAATAAGCGTGTATGCACCTGGAGAAGAGAGGAGTGTAGAGGAGAGAGAGATTTTGGGATATGTTAAGCGAATGTAAAGGAACCTTTGAACCAAGTGAGAGAGAGTAATTGTGGTAGGGGACCTAAATGCTAAAATTGGAGAAACGTTCAGAGAGGATATGGTAGGTAAGTTTGGAGCGCCAGGTGTAAATGATAATGGGAACCCTTTGATTGAACTTTGTATAGAAAGGGGTTTAGTTATAAGTAATACGTATTTGAAGAAAAAGAGAATAAATAAGTATACAAGATATGATGTAGGGCGTAAGGACACTAGTTTGTTGGACTATGTATTGGTAGATAAAAAACTGTTGAGTAGACTTTAGGATGTTCATGTTTATAGAGGGGCCACAGATATGTCACATCACTTTTTAGTTATAGCTACAGTGAGAGTAAAAGGTAGATGGGATACAAGAAAAATAGAAGCAGCAAGTAAGAGAAAGGTGAAGGTGTATAAAGTAAAAGAGGAGACGGTTAGGGTAAGATATAAACAACAGTTGGAGGATAGATGGGATAGTGAGAGTATAGGCAATGGGGTCGAAGATGTGTGGGGCAGGTTTAAGAATGTAGTGTTAGAGTGCTCAGCAGAAGTTTGTGGTTACAGGAGGGTGGGTGCAGGAGGGAAGTAGAGTGATTGGTGGAATGGTGATGTGAAGAGAGTAGTAAGGGAGAAAAAGTTAGCATATTAGAGGTTTTTACAAAGTAGGAGTGATACAAGGAGGGAAGAGTATATTGAGAGAAAAAGGGAGATGAAGAGAATGGTGAAGCAATGTAAAAAGAGAGCAAGTGAGAGTGTGGGTGAGATGTTATCAACAAATTTTGTTGAAAATAAGAAAAAGTTTTGGAGTGAGATTAATAAGTTGAGGAAGCCTAGGGAACAAATGGATTTGACAGTTAAAAATAGGAGAGGAGAGTTATTAAATGAAGAGTTAGAGGTATTGGGAAGCCAGAGGGAATATTTTGAGGAATTGTTAAATGATGCTGAAGATAGAGAAGCTGTGATTTCGTGTATAGGGCAAGGAGGAATAACATCTTGTAGGAGTGAGGAAGAGCCAGTTGTGAGTGTGGGGGAAGTTCGTGAGGCAGTGGATAGAATGAAAGGGGGTAAGGCAGCTGGGATTGATGGGATAAAGATAGAAATGTTAAAAGCAGGTGGGGATATAGTTTTGGAGTGGTTGGTGCTATTATTTTATAAATGTATGGAAGAGGGTAAGGTACCTAGGGATTGGCAGTGAGCATGTATAGTTCCTTTGTATAAAGGCAAAGGGGATAAAAGAGAGTGCAAAAATTATAGGGGAATAAGTCTGTTGAGTATACCTGGTAAAGTGTATGGTAGAGTTATTATTGAAAGAATTAAGAGTAAGACAGAGAGTAGGAGCACAGATGAACACGGAAGCTTCAGGAAAGGTAGGGGGTGAG
>NC_069408.1:71835307-71932396 GCF_026875155.1 Cherax quadricarinatus
AATGAGACCTCTGACACCCCAGACACTTGGCTGACGTCTGACCTCAGAGCTACCTGGCGGTATTGGGCAGATTTGGAAAACTCTCACTCACTAATTGCTCCCTGCTGACACCTGTGTTGTAGAGGGAGGAAGAGGAAGATGAGGAGAAAAGTGAGGAGGACGAGGAGGAAGATTGTAATAACGTGGATTGTGAAACATGGAAAGGCCACAAACTTAATACCAAATTGAGAAAACGCTGAATAAAATAAAATATATGAGCTTGAGAAAAGGCATGAAATGATAAGGGGAAAATACATGTATAATATAAACAGTGAATGATGTTGATGTTGATGATGATGATAATAATAATAATAATAAAAATACAGTAACTAATTTATATGTCAGAATATAATATAATGAAGAGTGAATAGCTGCTACCGAATGACATGAACTAAACAGAGCATCAATATAAATAAATGGAAAGTCATAAATAATGCCAATCTGAAATTTCGTGGAGTGGGAAATCTAAATAAATAATAAATGGCGTCTGTCTGAATTTCTTTAATAATAATAATAATAAATAATAATAATAATAATAATAATAATAATAATAATAATTAGCCATAATACGGGATTGGAAACTCAGTCAAAATTTGTTCCGTTATAATTTCTTGACGAGACACTACATTATAATAGTTATTAATCATATTACCTTTTCTAGAAATACAATAATAATGCTCTAATAATTCCACTTGTAGATTATTACTTATGATCAGTTTGTAAACAGCCGAGACAAGAAACAACGCCCGTCACTACTGCCTTGCACCACTACAATCATATCTCACAGCCTGCTGCCTCCTTCCTTCTTTGGATTATATCTCCAGGGATAAAAATTATGGTCATAGTTATAACCATTTTTCTATACATCCAAAAGGTGTCCAAACTGGAGCTGGATGAGCGACCTTCCACAAGGGTGGCTGAAGCCATATGCTCAATATAGTGGTTTGTTACACTAGTAACCTCCCATTTCTACACTATTATGAACATCAGAGAACCCTGCTAGTATATGATTATTCTATCAAAACAACTACCACTTTCAAAAATCAGCAAAGAAAACCAGTGTTACTCTTCCCATAGCAAAACACACTCACCCTTTATTTTAAACCCCAAATTCTCATACAGTCACCAACATACTCTAACAACCTCTGATCTCCATAGCATAACATTGCCAATATATATTATATATATATATATAATATATATAATATATATATATATATATATATATATATATATATTATATATATATATATATATATATATATATATATATATATATATATATATATATATATATATATATATGCAAAACAAACCACTCTGAAAGAATAGAGAAATTCCAAGCGCTTTCGTGACTACTCACATTATCAAGGAACTATGAAAGTAAAGCATCCAAGGAAGCTATATAAGGGGTCTGGCCGGCACCTCACTATCAGATCCCACAACGGTTAAACACCTGACGCGCGCCGACCCAACTTGGATAGGTCCTTTGCACAACTCTCCCACAAACTATTCTACCCAACAAAATTTAAAAATTATTATTTGTCCAGTGTATTATTAAATTCTTCCCAAATTCTATTAATTATAAATGGATCTAATTTATATAAACCAAAGGAAATATTCATATTATTGTCAAAACTGCTTTTTATGAAACAAGATTCAATTATATTCCTGTCGACCATGGACTTGCTTGATACTACTTTCTCAACTTTTTGAAAATCAATTGGATGGTTAAAATCTCTTACATGAATAAATAGAGCATTGGAATCTTGTTGGGTCGGCGCGCATCACGTGTTTAACCGTTGTGGGATCTGATAGTGAGGTGCTGGCCAGACCCCTTATATAGCTTCCTTGGATGCTTTACTTTCATAGTTCCTTGATAATGTGAGTAGTCACGAAAGTGCTTGGAATTTCTCTATTCTTTCAGAGTGGTTGTTTTACATATTCTGAAATCACCTGTTTACTGTGATCTTATTGCATATATTATATTATATATATATATATATATATATAATATATATATATATATATATTATATATATTATATTATATATATATATATATATATATATATTATATATATTATATATATATATTATGTTGAGAAATGGCATTACCAGCTAAGTTTAAACAGTGAAAACTTAACTTAAAGACAACTCATCGCCTGCACAGCCGCCCCTGCAGACGAGGTCTATAAGCTGTCGAAACCATCTCACAACGGGCTGTCAAGAAATATAATTTGTAAGATTACAAATTACCCCTAGGGGGTGTTATGTCAGCATATTTCATTCACTGATGGCTGACAAAATACATACTTGTTTGGACTCAAAAGTCCACACCTTACTGCCGACTATAGGTTGATTACAAACTCCTTGCAACTCAAGAACTGCGCAGTCCCCCGTACCACAAGAAATTCGTAACATACCTTGCTCTTGTAACGTGAGCTATGGTGTTCTTCACACCTTCGACAGGTATCGGTGACTTGATAGAATCTGAAGTGTCCTTGGATGTCCACGTCTTCCATTGTCTAGGAAACGCACACTGGTACACTATGTTCCACAAGATTTGTCTTTATTGTTCACAATCTTATCACAAGAGAAGCTGATCACACTTCTCTTTAGTGTTTATTGTGTTTTGTGAGACACTTTGTTCACACTAACGCACAGATCGTTGTTCTTTGTTGGTTATCCTGGCATCAGTGTCACTCTCAGTAGAGTCAAAAGTAATCTGAAGACGCCACAGCGCCCCATGCCGTCACTCCCCTAGCACAAAAAAAAAAGCTGACCTAGTACTTTTTGCTTCCTTGCCACTTCCTCGATGAAGCAAAGCAGAAGGTTTGATTCTTGCTGTCTTAAGCATAGACAACAATGTCCACTATCTTTACTATGGTAATAAAGAGGGAGCAGGAATTTCCTTAATTGTCCTGCTAAAGTAAGAGATGTACTGTCTCTTATTAAAATACACTTTGCAACACTGGACTGCAAGGAGCATCGGTCACTTGACCACGTCAGATACTCGTACGGCATCTGTGATCAATTACTCACTGTAGCGGTAAACAAGACGCTTGCCCCTTCTGAGAGGGCTGGGCCCCTCAGGGCTGAAAGGGGCTCAAGGGGCTGAAGGGGCTGATACCCCGCTCCTGGAGAAAATTTCTCCACATATATATATATATGTATATATATATATATATATATATATATATATATATATATATATATATATATATATATATATATACATATATATATATATATATATATATATATATATATATATATATATAATATATATATATATTCATAACCCTTTCCTATGAATGTTACTCTAATTACAAAATGTACACAAGATGGGTCCCAGAAATTTGGCAACCTAGTTAATATATATCAGATCCTCTCAACACTAATACAACTACTTAACCTTTTTATATATATTAAAAATGTCATTGGTATTGGCCTCGCATGGGCCAGTAGGCCTACTGAAGTGTTCCGTCTTTCTTATGTTCTTATAATCATTAATCTAAACTATATTACAAGATGAAGAGGAGGAAGATGACGACGAGGAGAATGTGGAGCCAGGTAAGTGTTAGTAAAATGAGCAAGATGATGAAGACAGGAATATGAAGAAGGGAAAGATGAGGAGCAGGAACATGAGGGGCAGGAAGAGAAGTTAAATGAGCAGCAAAGACGAAAAGAGGAGAGGAGGCTTAGAACAAGAGCAGGAGGAGTATCAGGATGAGGAGGGAGACAGTATTGGTCTCAGTGTATAATACAACATCACCGGTATTGGTCTCAGTGTATAATACAACGTCACCGGTATTGTTCTCAGTGTATAATACAACTGCACTAGTACTGATCTCAATGTATAATACAACTTCACCAGTATTGATCTCAGTGTAAAATACAACTGTACCAGTATTGATCTCAGTGTATAATACAACTGTACCAGTATTGATCTCAGTGTATAATGAAACTGCGCAAGTATTGATCTCAATGTATAATACAACTTCACCAGCATTGATCTCAGTGTGTAATACAACTGTACCAGTATTGATCTCAGTGTATAATACAACTTCACCAGTATTGATGGCATTGTATAATACAACTGGACCAGTATTGATCTCAGTGTATAATACAACTTCACCAGTATTTATGTCAGTATATAATACAACTTCACCAGTATTGATGTCAGTATATAATACAACTTCACCAGTATTGATGTCAGTATATAATACAACTTCACCAGTATTGATGTCAGTATATAATACAACTTCACCAGTAATGATGTCAGTGTATAATACAACTTCACCAGTATTGATGTCAGTGTATAATACAACTTCACCAGTATTGATGTCAGTATATAATACAACTTCACCAGTAATGATGTCAGTGTATAATACAACTTCACCAGTATTTATGTCAGTATATAATACAACTTCACCAGTAATGATGTCAGTGTATAAAACAACTTCACCAGTATTTATGTCAGTATATAATACAACTTCACAGTATTGATGTCAGTTATAATACAACTTCACCAGTAATGATGTCAGTGTATAATACAACTTCACCAGTATTGATGTCAGTGTATAATACAACTTCACCAGTATTGATGTCAGTATATAATACAACTTCACCAGTAATGATGTCAGTGTATAATACAACTTCACCAGTATTTATGTCAGTATATAATACAACTTCACCAGTAATGATGTCAGTGTATAAACAACTTCACCATTTTATGTCAGTATATAATACAACTTCACCAGTAATGATGTCAGTGTATAATACAACTTCACCAGTATTTATGTCAGTATATAATCAACTTTACCAGTAATGATGTCAGTGGTATAAAACAACTTCACCAGTATTTATGTCAGTATATAATACAACTTCACCAGTATTGATGTCAGTATATAATACAACTTCACCAGTAATGATGTCAGTGTATATACAATTCATCAGTATTGATGTCAATATATAATACAACTTCACCAGTATTGATGTCAGTATATAATACAACTTCACGTAATGATGTCAGTGTATAATACAACTTCACCAGTATTGATGTCAATATATAATACAACTTCACCAGTATTGATGTCAGTATATAATACAACTTCACCAGTAATGATGTCAGTGTATAAAACAACTTCACCAGTATTTATGTCAGTATATAATACAACTTCACCAGTATTGATGTCAGTATATAATACAACTTCACCAGTAATGATGTCAGTGTATAATACAACTTCACCAGTATTGATGTCAATATATAATACACTTCACCAGTAATGATGTCAGTGTATAATACAACTTCACCAGTATTGATGTCAGTATATAATACAACTTCACCAGTAATGATGTCAGTGTATAATACAACTTCACCAGTATTGATGTCAGTATATAATACAACTTCACCAGTAATGATGTCAGTGTATAATACAACTTCACCAGTAATGATGTCAGTGTATAATACAACTTCACCAGTAATGATGTCAGTGTATAATACAACTTCACCAGTATTGATGTCAGTATATAATACAACTTCACCAGTAATGATGTCAGTGTATAATACAACTTCACCAGTATTTATGTCAGTGTATAATACAACTTCACCAGTAATGATGTCAGTGTATAATACAACTTCACCAGTATTGATGTCAGTGTATAATACAACTTCACCAGTATTGATGTCAGTGTATAATACAACTTCACCAGTAATGATGTCAGTGTATAATACAACTTCACCAGTATTTATGTCAGTGTATAATACACTTCCAGTAATGATGTCAGTGTATAATACAACTTCACCAGTATTGATGTCAGTGTATAATACAACTTCACCAGTATTGATGTCAGTGTATAATACAACTTCACCAGTATTGATGTCAGTGTATAAAAAACCTTCACCAGTATTGATCTTCTTTCCTCTGTTTCTTAGAAAATATCACCCAAAAATATCTCCTGGAAGGTAATATAAACTTATAAATCTTGTGATCTTTATTCCAATTGGAGTTTAGCAATTTGGGTTCATCTTGCTTGCAATATTGGTGTTGAGGGAAGGTTGGGGCGTAGTTATGACTCCACAGATATTGAGTTGCTAGCATTACCTTACTTCAACATTTATTGGTACTGGTGTCTGCTTCATGCTGTTTTCAGTCTTGGAAAATGAAATTTGGGTGAAGAAAATACGCGAGGGAGAATTTTTTATTTCTTTGAGTGGAAATATATTGTGAAAAAAAAATGTCAAAATATTCCCAAATATTTGTTAAATTTGTAATAAGTTATTTAATTATGATATTTATTTACTTGTGGAAAGATAGATCCTGATTCTGTCTATGGCTCGATCTGTCTTGCTAGTTGCGTTAAAAAAAATAATTGACAACAATTATTCCTGTGCCAGATCTGACTTTTACAAGCATAAAATACCAGTAGAGGCATGCAAGCAAGAATCAACTCAAAAATGTAACCATTTCCATAAAACCGTAAAATTTGCATATAAAATATTATTTGAATGATGGTAGTTTAATGTTTCCTAACCTGACTACCTCCATGTTCCCCCAGCTCAGGCTGACATATTTCATTACCTCATGTATGAAACTATCCTGTGTGATGGAATGTGACAGTGAAACGAAGTTAGCTTTTATTCCCACAATGTAACTCTGGTGTAGAGTAGGGAAGCAGCGCACTGCCGGAGTTCCCACAATGCAATTTATTTAAAATAAGGAAGCTGCACATTACGGGTGTTCCCACCATGTGAATATTTCTATCGATTCTATCTCGCGTTTTCGTGTGGCCTACGTCTCCAGAAATTAATTTCTCCTTCATCTTCGGTGTATGTATCTGGCCTCTTAAGTTCTGCCTGGCTGTTCTTACCTGATTCCCCTGACTTTACTCCACTGTACACATGGCTGTGGACTAGGCCGCCACCTGGCTCCTGGTCTTAGCTGCGCCATTCTAAGAACTCATATGTAAGACATTTCGTCAAATGTTTTGGAGGAAAATATATAAAAAAAAGATGCTATTTTGGTCGCTGTTGTGTGTGTGACGTACGTGTTGTGTGTTTGGCGTCACCGTGTAATGTGTAACGTAATATGTACGTCACCTGCTGTGAGGGCGTCATCAATCATCCCTGGGGCGTATATTGCAATCTCCCTGCATCACCCTTCTTTTTTTTTACACCGAGAGGGTATTTTTGCATCCAATATTGACATAAAGCGAGTCGCTGCAACTTGAGCCTTGACATACATCACACCTTAAATTAACACAATGAAAGCTTTGTTCGTGTAACACAGTTTGTAAAATTTAACCAGTCTGATGATGCTGAAGGGCTTTTGATTCAAGAAACTGGAGCTACTCTCCTCTTCCCCGGTTCATACCAAATTACCTCCCATTTTACAGATGCTGTATAACCTCTCTATCTCTGTCTGTCTGTCTGTCTCTGTCTGTCTGTCTGTCTGTCTCTCTCTCTCTCTCTCTCTCTCTCTCTCTCTCTCTCTCTCTCTCTCTCTCTCTCTCTCTCTCCCTCTCTCTCTCTCTCTCTCTCTCTCTCTCTCTCTCTCTCTCGTGGTGGGATATATGTGTGGACGGCTGCTGTGAGTAACGACCCAGAAATGCTGACTATCCCATGTGACGATCATTTATTAAGTCCAAGATGAGATCTCTGTGATTTAACAATACAAGTGGCTGATACTCTCATCTTTTATCTGCCAGCAGTCAGGGTACAGTTGCGGTGGTGCTGGCTGACCTCAAGGTGACCTGCTGGTGACCTGCAAATGACCTATAGATAACCTACATAAGGGCTTTCAGTTAACCTCCAAATTAACCTACAGATGGCCTCCATAAGGACTTTCAGTTGGTCTCCAAATTAACCTATAGATGCTCCATAAGGATTTTCAATTGGCCTACAAATGGCGTTTTATTGTTTTAGAGTGGCCTCCAGGGGCCTCTAGGTGGCCTCCAGGGGCCTCCAGGTGGCCTCCAGGCTATTTGGTCTTAAATTATCAGCAAGGGCTTTTTCTTCTCGCTTTCAGATGGACTTTTGATAACCTTGGAGGTCTAAGACGGTAATATGAAAATTCCAGTGGCAATATAGAGGTCTGTAAGAGATTGCACCTTTAAAATTACTTCCGGTGACTTCTTATTGGCCTCCATGACTTCTTACTTGTCTACGTTGGTAGTACCTCACATAACTTTCAGTATAAGTCTTCAGAGCGTATGGGTAGGTCATTCCGCACTGGCTAAACCATTACTTCTCAAAACTCCTGAAGCAGTGAACCAGCAGTGAACCAGCAGCGAACCAGCAGCGAACCAGCAGCGAACCAGCAGTGAACCAGCAGTGAACCAGCAGCGAACCAGCAGTGAACCAGCAGCGAACCAGCAGCGAACCAGCAGTGAACCAGCAGTGAACCAGCAGTGAACCAGCAGCGAACCAGCAGTGAACCAGCAGCGAACCAGCAGTGAACCAGCAGCGAACCAGCAGCGAACCAGCAGCGAACCAGCAGCGAACCAGCAGCGAACCAGCAGCGAACCAGCAGCCAACCAGCAGTGAACCAGCAGCGAACCAGCAGTGAACCAGCAGTGAACCAGCAGCAAACCAGCAGTCAACCAGCAGCGAACCAGCAGCGAACCAGCAGTGAACCAGCAGCGAACCAGCAGTGAACCAGCAGCGAACCAGCAACGAACCAGCAGTGAACCAGCAGTGAACCAGCAGCGAACCAGCAGCGAACCAGCAGTGAACCAGCAGCGAACCAGCAGTGAACCAGCAGTGAACCAGCAGCGAACCAGCAAATTCGAGATATTTTATCTTCACTGTGACCCAAAACAAAGCAGAAGTTAGTTCTAGAACTTCTCATCAGTCCTTCATCAGCAGCCAGCTCCAATATCTTTATCCTCCGTTGTCTTCAGGAAGGCACTGGACAGGCACCTAAAGTCAGTACCTGACCAACCGGGCTTTGGTTCATACGTCAGTTTGCGTGCGGCCAGCAGTAACAGCCTGGTTGATCAGACCCTGATTTACTATGAGGCCTGGTCTCAGACCGAGCCGCGGGGGCATTGACCCCCCGAAACCCTCTCCAGGTAAACTCCAGGTAAACTTTGGCAGTCACATCATCCTCCAATATAATAGACGAATTGAGGATCCGTCCAGTTCATTTCCGTAGATATTCTACCAGAAAGTTAAAGGAAAGATATTTATTAGAGATGTGATATTAATTAAGATGTTCACCTGCATCAACGATGGTCGTCGCCATGTTGAGCAATACATCAACGATGGTCGTCATCATGTTGAGCAATACATCAACGATGGTCGTCGCCATGTTGAGCAATACATCAACGATGGTCGTCGCCATGTTGAGCAATACATCAACGATGGTCGTCGCCATGTTGAGCAATACATCAACGATGGTCGTCGCCATGTTGAGCAATACATCAACGATGGTCGTCGCCATGTTGAGCAATACATCAACGATGGTCGTCGCCATGTTGAGCAATACATCACAACAATCTCTGGAGAAGTAAGACACATGTGCAGCAGTTGCACGTGTGTCTTTCTCATCTACTGCTTCAAGTCTTCCACCGTCTCCAACAGATTCATTAATGCTTATGGACTGATTACCTCAAACTTCTACTTGACATCTTCCTCTCTCCAAAATATTTTCTGCAGGACTCATGAAGAACTGGTGGGCGAAATGTATGTCTTCTACTTTTCGCTTTTATTCACCATTAATATATAACAACTATACTAATAAAAATTATAAAGTAATAACAATAATAATAATAATAATAATAATAATAATTATAACAATAATAATATAGAACATGAGAGCTCGAGCAAGTCTACCGAGCAGGTCCTCAGAACCACGTCTTCCCACATGTAACTAGCGTCGGAACAACGAAGTTTTAGATGTCCTCTCTACCCAGATACTGTAATGTTAATGAGTAAGAGATGTGTAACACTACGCATTAAGTAAATGGTTTAGAAAACTGACAAGTAGATGAGTGAGACACCTGTGCAACACTTGGGTATCTTTATTTTGGAGATGTTTCTCCAGCCAGTGGAAGATGTGAAGGAGGTTGAGGTAAACAGTCCCTCAACCTGGATATGTGTTCAGTCTATCTATCATGATGGAGGTACAGTATAAGCACGGAGTAGGGACTCATATACTGGAGACAGGTAAAGCGAAACAGTTGGAAGATGCGTCAAACGTGGACAGAATCTATAAGTAGAAGTAGGTCATGTTTACCTGGCATTATAATATCCTAACACTGCACATGTGTCTTATTTCACATTTGTTGGTGTTTTATACCATTTTTTACCCACGTGTCCAGTGTTTCTGCTCCTTTACACACACACACACACACACACACACACACACACTCATGTAATTCTGTGGAGAGGTGCAGCAGCTGCTGTGGCAGACGAGCTTGGCAAGACAGGTCCGGCACCTGACACAAACAAAATGATCCCTGTGATACAGCCGGACAGATTGGCCAAAACACTAGCCAAGACAAGATGGCCGGCTGATGACGCCCCACAAAAGTTAACAACAAGACTCACTTTTATTGCATTACTATTATTACATTACTTTTTAGGTGATCCTAGAAATTGCACTTATCCTCTTCCTCCTCACATCAGACCTGAATGTTTCTCATACCCCAGGTTCTCTATGACCCCTTACGGGTTTCGTGCTTCTTGCTGATTAAAATACACATATTATCTTGTAATGTTCGTTTTCCTGTTAATTTTGTTATAATTATGTTCATTAACACCATTATAAATTATTATAGCCAGTAACACCACTATAAATTATTATAGCCAGTAACACCACTATAAATTATTACAGCCAGTAACACCACTATAAATTATTATAGCCAGTAACACCACTATAAATTATTATAGCCAGTAAAACCACTATAAATTATTATAGCCAGTAACACCACTATAAATTATTATAGCCAGTAACACCACTATAAATTATTATAGCCAGTAACACCACTATAAATTATTATAGCCAGTAAAACCACTATAAATTATTATAGCCAGTAACACCACTATAAATTATTATAGCCAGTAACACCACTATAAATTATTATAGCCAGTAACACCACTATAAATTATTGTAGACAATAACTTCACTGTAAATTATTACAGAAACAGTATGTTGAAAATCACTAGTGTTCCACTGACCTTTCAATGAACGCGCATTGATGCCTGTAAAAGTATCTTGATCCAGTGAATTGGAGCTACCTTCACTTTCCTTCTAATAAATCTCAGTGTCTCCATTTCCCTTTGATCTCTATGGCCCCTATAGATTTATCGCTCCTCCATGCTTATAATAAACACGACACTATCACCTTGAATAACAAAAGAATAATACTTGATTATTATTATTATTATTATTATTATTATTATTATTATTATTATTATTATTATTATTATTATTAATATTATTATTATTATTATTATTATTATTATTATTATTATTATTATTATTATTATTATTATTATTATTATTATTATTATGATTATCACCATCATCATCATAATCATCATCAGAATATTATAAATATTTATAGGAGCCTGACATTCGCTTCATAATTAATGTTGTTTGTTTTGTGATAATTATGTTAATATGTCTAAAATTATTTTTTATTTAAGTTGTTATTGTGTTTAAGTGAAAAATACATCTCTGTAGCACTGTTGTTTTCGCCCCAACAACACTCATTACCTGCTGAGAGATGCGCTTCACTCAGGCCAGGGTATATATATATATATATATATATATATATATATATATATATATATATATATATATATATATATATATATATATATATATGTACATAGGAAGTAGGATGGTAGACAGCAACCACCCAGGGAGGTACTACCGTCCTGCCAGGTGACTCTGAAACAGAAACCTGTAACTGTTTTTACATGGTGGCAAGATTTCTGGTGTCTTTTTTGTCTCAAAAACACTCTGGATAACAGGTATATCTTGCTACTTCTACTTACACTTAGGTCACACTACACAGGCATGCACATGCATATATATATATATATATATATATATATATATATATATATAAAATATATATATATATATATATATATATATATATATATATATATATATATATATATATATATATTATACATACACACATCTAGGGTTTTTCTTCTTTTTCTTAATAGCTCTTGTTCTTTTTGTTTTTTCTCTCTCTCTATTATCCATGGGGAAGTGGAAAAGAATCTTTCCTCTGTAAGCCATGCATGTCATATGAGGCGACTAAAATACCGGGAGCAATGGGCTAGTAACCCCTTCTCCTGTACACACTTACTAAAAATGAGAAGAAGAAAGAACTTTATAAAACTGGGATGCTTGAATGTGCGTGGATGTAGTGCGGATGATAAGAAAGAGATGCTTGCTGATGTTATGAATGAAAAGAAGTTAGATGTCCTGGCCGTAAGCAAAACAAAGCTGAAGGGGGTAGGCGAGTTTCAGTGGGGAGAAATAAATGGGATTAAGTCAGGAATATCTGAGAGAGTCAGAGCTAAGGAAGGGGTAGCAATAATGTTGAAGGACCAGTTATGGAAGGAGAAGAGGGAATATAAATGTGTAAATTTAAGGATTATGTGGATTAAAATAAAGGTTGGATGCAAAAAGTGGGTCATAATAAGCGTGTATACACCTGGAGAAGAGAGGAGTGTAGAGGAGAGAGAGAGATTTTGGGAGATGTTAAGTGAATGTATAGGAAGCTTTGAACCAAGTGAGAGAGTAATTGTGGTAGGGGACCTAAATGCTAAAGTAGACAGGGTATGGTAGGCAAGTTTGGGGTGCCAGGTGTAAATGATAATGGGGGCCCTTTGATTGAACTGTGTATAGAAAGGGGTTTAGTTATAGGTAATACGTATTTAAAAAAAAGAGGATAAATAAGTATACAAGATATGATGTAGGGCGTAATGACAGTAGTTTGTTGGACTATGTATTGGTAGATAAAAAACTGTTGAGTAGACTTCAGAATGTTCATGTTTATAGAGGGGCCACAGATATATCACATCACTTTGTAGCTGTAGCTACACTGAGAGTAAAAGGTAGATGGGATACAAGAAAAATAGAAGCAGCAACTAAAAGAGAGGTTAAGGTGTATAAACTAAAAGAGGAGGCAGTTAAGGTAAGATATAAAAACTATTGGAAGATAGATAGGCTAGTGAGAGTATAGGCAATGGAGTCGAAGATGTATGGGGTAGGTTTAAGATTGTAGTGTTAGAGTGTTCAGCAGAAGTTTGTGGTTACAAGAAAGCAGATGCTTGAGGGAAGAAGAGCAATTAGTGGAATAATGATGTAAAGAGAGTAGTAAGGGAGGAAAAGTAAGCATACGAGAGGTTTTTACAAATTAGAAGTGATGCAAGGAGGGAAGAGTATATTGAGAGAAAAAAAGAGAGGTTAAGAGAGTGGTGAAGCAATGTAAAAAGAGAGCAAATGAGAGAGTGGGTGAGATGTTATCAACAAATTTTGTTGAAAATAAGAAAAAGTTTTGGAGTGAGATTAATAAGTTGAGGAAGCCTAGGGAAAAAATGGATTTGACAGTTAGAAATGGGAGAGGAGTTATAAAATGGAGAGTTAGAGGTATCGGGAAGATGGAGGGAATATTTTGAGGAATTGTTAAATACTGATGAAGATAGGGAAGCTGTGATTTCGTGTATAGGGCAAGGAGGAATAACATCTTGTAGGAGTGAGGAAGAGCAAGTTGTGAGTGTGGGGGAAGTTCGTGAGGCAGTGGGTAGAATGAAAGGGGGTAAGGCAGCTGGGATTGATGGGATAAAGATAGAAATGTTAAAAGTAGGTGGGGATATAGTTTTGGAGCGGTTGGTGCTATTATTTAATAAATGTGTGGAAGAGGGTAAGGTACCTAGGGATTGGCAGATAGCGTGCATAGTTCCTTTGTATAAAGGCAAATGGGATGAAAAAGAGTGTAAAAATTATAGGGGAATAAGTCTGTTGAGTATACCTGGTATTGTGTATGGTAGAGTTATTATTTAAAGAATTAAGAATAATACGTAGAGTAGGATAGCAAATGAACAAGGAGGCTTTAGGAAAGGTAGGGGGTGTGTGGACCAGGTGTTTACAGTGAAACATATAGGTGAGCAGTATTTACATAAGTGTAAAGAGGTTTTTGTGGCATTTTTGGGTTTAGAAAAGGCATATGACAGGGTGGATAGGGGATCAATGTGGCAGATGTTGCAGGTGTATGGTATAGGAGGTAGGTTGCTGAAAGCAGTGAAGACTTTTTATGAGGATAGTGAGGCTCAGGTTAGAATATGTAGGAGAGAGGGAGATTATTTCCCAGTAAAAGTCGGCCGTAGACAAGGATGTGTGATGTCACCGTGGTTGTTCGGCATATTTATAGATGGGGTTATAAGAGAAGTGAATGCTACACAACGTGGGAGTTGTCAAAGTTGCTCTTTGCTAATGACACTTTGCTTTTGGGTGATTCAGAAGAGAAGTTGCAGAGGTTGGTAAATTAAAAGTGAATATAGGAAAGAGTAAGGTTTTGAGGATAACAAAAAGATTAGGTGGTGAAAGATTGGATATCAGATTGGAGGGAGAGAGTATGTAGGAGGTGAATGTATTCAGATATTTAGGAGTGGACGTGTCAGCAGATGGGTCTATGAAGGAGTAGGTGAATCATAGAATTGTTGCGGGGAAAAGGGTGAGTGGTGCACTTAGGATTCTTTGGAGACAAAGAACTTTGTCTGTGGAAGCAAAGAGGGGTATGTATGAGAGTATAGTTGTACCAACACTCTTGTATGGGTGTGAAGCATGGGTGATGAATGTTGCATCGAGGAGAAGGCTGGAGGCAGTGGAGATATCATGTCAGAGGGCAATGTGTGGTGTGAATGTAATGCAGAGAATTCGTAGTTTGGAAATTAGGAGAAGGTGTGGGATTTCCAAAACTATTGTCCACGGGGCTGAGGAAGGGTTGTTGAGGTTTCTCGGACATGTAGAGAGAATGGAACAAAACAGAATGACTTTCAGAGTGTATAAATCTGTAGTGGAGGGAAGGTGGGGTAGGGGTCGGCCTAGAAAGGGTTGGAGGGAGGGGGTAAAGGAGGTTTTGTGTGCGAGGGGCTTGGACTTCTAACAAGCGTGCATGAGCGTATTTGATAGGAGTGAATGGAGACGAATGGTTTTTAGCACTTGACTTGCTGATGGAGTGTGAGCAAAGTAACATTTATGAAGGGATTCAGGGAAACCGTCAGGCCGGACTTGAGTCCTGGAGATGGGAAGAACAGTGTCTACACTCTGAAGGAGGGGTGTTGATGTTGCAGTTTTGTAACTGTAGCGCAAAGCACCCTTCTGGCAAGACAGTGATGGAGTAAATGATGAAAGTTTTTCTTTCTCGGGCCACCCTGCCTTGATGGGAATCTGCCGATATGTTAATAATATGTATATATATATATATATATATATATATATATATATATATATATATATATATATATATATATATATATATATATATATATATATATATATATATATACTATATATATATATATATATATATATATATATATATATAATATATATATATATATATATATATATATATATATTATGTATATATATATATATATATATATATATATATATATATATATATATATATATATATATATATATATATATATATATATATATATATATATATATATATATGTCGTGCCGAATATGTAAAACTGGTCAATTAGCAAGAACTTATTTAAAATTAAGTCCTTTCTAAAATTTTCTCTTATACGTTTAAAGATATATTTTTTTCATTAATGTTAATGTAATTTTTTTTTATTTTGCTCCAAAAGAATCTTAGAAAACTTACCTAACCTTATTATAACAAGAACAATTTATTTTAGCCTAACCTAACTAAATATATTTTAGATTTGTTTACAATAATTTAATACTAAACAAACACAGTGAAATATATGTTTTTCGTTAGGTTCAGAATGATTTTGGTGAAATTATTGCATACACAAATTTTCACTTGTCCTATATGGCAAGATGAGCGTTGCTATTTAAGCCAAGATCGCAAGTTCTGCCTATTCGGCACGACATATATATATATATATATATATATATATATATATATATATATATATTATATATATATATATATATATATATATATATATATATATATATATATATATATTGTGGAGCCCAGGTGCTTGAACTTAAATGGTTCCTAGGTGGTGTTCGTACTGCGAAAAGTTCAATGTCCGAATCAGGATCTGCCACTGCAATACATGTAAATACAATTAGTTGGTTCTCGGCCAAGAAATGTTACCCTCCAAAAAACAGCCCACACTATAATAATTTTTATGCTATAAAATACAGAGTAACTAGAGATTTACCTTTATTAACTTGAGTTAATTGGCAGAGGTGGAAGTTACAGAGGAGGGAGTCTACCATGTGCAGGGGGAGTCACCTTCCATAAAAACATCGGGTAATTCCACCTCTGAAGTGATGTGGTCTCGTTCCTGTCTCTTTGTACTAACACTGGTCACTCAGAACTGGCAGCTGCATTCGGTTTTTTCCTGTTTTAAAAGAATCCTCTTATAATCTTTGTAAAGTGTTCAGCCACATTATCACTGAAGGAACTGATGTTGTGACTCACCAGAGCAATGTTAGGGTGCCATTTCTCCACTACTGAGATAATTTCCTGAACCACTGGCCAGGAAAATAGCGCCTGTAGCAAGTGCTGAAGTTGCGCCCCTGTCCAAACATCTGGCATCCATCTTCTAGAAAACTTTTCCATAAAATCCTCTCAAAAATAAAAGTCAAGCTCGTTAATCTTTTAATTAACAAATTATGGCATTAGATCAAAATTACAACTACACCTTCCTTGCTATCACTGACGGAAATTGGTCTGTGATGCGCTTAAGAGTATCGCATCCAGTAGAACTGGATGTTGTACTGGCTACCCAAGGACATACAGTGTTATGGATGACTCTAGGCTAATTTCATTCACTCCCTGTTTGGTGTACTAGTAAACGAGCAGTATTTTAGATTATTGTACCCACGAACTAGTGGTGTTGATCAATAACAACACTGCGACCAGCCGAGGAGTTGAACCCATGCTGCTTTGGCCTGCCTCATGGTGGGCGAAAACTTAAGTCCTTTGTAAAATTTTCTCTTCTAAATTTAGAGATATTTTTTTTAATTTATGTAAATATAAAAATTAATGATTTTGTATAAAAAAAAATAGAAAATTTACCTGGCATATCTGCATATCTTTGTACATAAACCGTGAGAGGTCTATATCAGTGTACGTACTTTGAAAGGTGAATATCTCTGCTATACACACTTCAGATAAATATTTCTGTACATACACACTGGAAAATGCGCATCTAAGTGTGAATACCCTGAAAAGTTGTATCTCTGAGAATACACAGAGAAGTGTGTATCACTGTGTATATACACCTAGAAGTGACTATCCCTTAGAGTACATAAGTCGAGAATTTGCTTTAACCCTCTACATAGGAAATAAATTATCCTTGGTGATAGTGAGCAAGTGGAGGGAGGGTGAGAAGTTAATAAATGAAGTTGTTCTTCAATGCTCTGTGTAAACCTGTATGTTCACTGATAACTGGTGTTGGGAAGTTTAACGTAGTGTTACACACAGTTGGAGTTTATGATAACAGATACCCAGGAGGACTGTATGAAGAATCATAATCCTTGCAATACCCTCCAATGATCTTCCGCTACCCTGCAAGGAAATTCCAATACCCTCCAAGGACCCTTCCACTTCCTCCAAAGACCCTATATTTCCCTCCAAGGACCTTCCACCACCCTCCAAGCACCTTTCACTTCTGCCAAGGATCTTATATTTCCCTACAGGGAGCTTCCACCACCCTCCAAGCACCTTTCACTTCCTCCCAGGATATTATATTTCCCTGCAAGGACCTTCCACCACCCCCCAAGCACATTCATCCACCCTCCAAGCACCTTTCACTTCCTCCAAGAACCTTATACTTCCCTACAAGGACCTTCCACTACCTCCAAGCAACTTCTACTTCCTCCAAGTACCTTATATTTCCCTCCAAGGACCTTCCACCACCTTCAAAGCGTCTTCTACCTCCAAGCTCCTATCACTTCCTCCAAGCACCTTCCACTTCCATCCAAAGACCTACCACTGCCATGAAAGCACTTTCCACTACCCTTCAGAGACCTTCCACAATCCTTCAAGGACCTTTCTCTATCCTTCAAGGACTTTCTACTATCTTTCAAGGACCTTCCATTGCCCTTCAAGGACCTTCAATTACCCTTCAAGGACCTTCAAGTGCCCTTCAAGGACTTTCCACTATCTTTCAAGGACCTTCCACTATCCTTCAAGGACCTTCAACTACCCTTCAAGGACCTTCCACTACCCTTCAAGGACCTTCCATTTTCCTTCAAGTACCTTCCACTACCCTACAAGGACTTTCAATTCTCTCCAAGGACCTTCCACTACCATGCAAGGACCTTCCACTACCCTGTAAGGATCTTTCACTACCCTTCAAGGACCTTCCACTTCCCTTCAAGGACTTTCCACTACCCTGCAAGGACCTTCCACTACCCTGCAAGGACCTTTCACTACCCTGCAAAGACATTCCATTCTCTCCAAGGACCTTCCACTATCCTTCAAGGACCTTCCACTTCCCTTCAAGTACCTTCCACTTCTCTTGAGGGACCTTCCACTACCCTTAGAGTACCTTGTGCTTCTCTTCAAAGCCCTTCCATTTCCCTTCAAGGACCTTCCACTACCCTTCAAGGACCTTGCAAGGACCTTCCGCTACCCTTCAGGGAGTTTCCACTTCTCCTGAAGGACCTTTCAATACTCTTCAAGGACTTTCCTCTTCCCTTCAAGGACTTTCCACTACCCTTCAAGGACCTTCCACTTCCCTTTAAGGAAATTCCACTTCCCTTGAAGGGCTTTCCATTACCTTTCAAGGGCTTTCCACTAACCTTGAAGGACCTTTCGCTTCTCTTGAAGGACCTTCCACTTCCCTTCAAGGACCTTCCACTTCTCTTGAAGGACCTTCCACTACCCTTCAGTAACCTTCCACTTCCCTTCAAGGACCTTCCACTTCTCTTGAAGGACCTTCCACTACCCTTCAAGGACCTTCCACTTCCCTTCAAGGACCTTCCACTTCTCTTGAAGGACCTTCCACTACCCTTCAGTAACCTTCCACTTCCCTTCAAGGACCTTCCACTTCTCTTGAAGGACCTTCCACTACCCTTCAGTAACCTTCCACTTCCCTTCAAGGACCTTCCACTTCTCTTGAAGGACCTTCCACTTCCCTTCAAGGACCTTCCACTTCTCTTGAAGGACCTTCCACTACCCTTCAGTAACCTTCCACTTCCCTTCAAGGACCTTCCACTACCCTTCAATGACCTTCCACTTCCTTCAAGGTCCTTCTACTAACCATTAATGACCTACCACTTCCCTTCAATGACCTTCCACTTCCCTTCAAGGACCTTCCACTACCCATCAGGGACCTTCCACTTCCCTTCAAGGACCTTCCACTACCCTTCAAGGGCCTTCCACTACCCGTCAAGAACTTTCCACTTCCTCTCAAGGACCTTCCACTTCATTTCAAGGTCCTTCCACTACCCTTCAAGTACCCTTCACTTCCCTTGATGGACCTTCCACTAACCTTCAAGGACCTTCCATTTCCCTACAAGGAAATTCCACTTCCCATGAAGGACCCTCCACTTCTCTTGAAGGACCTTCCACTACCCTTCGAAGACCTTCCACTTCTCTAGAAGGACATTCCAATATCCTTCAAAGACCCTCCACTTCCCTTCAATTACCTTCCACTTCCCTTCATGGACTTTCCACTTCTCTTCAAGGACCTTTCACTTCCCTTCAAGGACTTTCCACTACTTTACAAGGACCTTCCACTACCCTGCAAGGACCTTCCACTGCCCTTCAAGGACCTTCCACTTCCCTTCAAGGACTTTCCATTGACCTTCAAGGACCTTCCAATACCCTTCAAGGACCTTCCATTCTCTCCAAGGACCTTCCACTACCCTGCCAGGACCTTCCACTACCGTGCAACGACCTTCCAATACCCTGCAAGTACCTTCCAATACCCTGCAAGGACCTTCCACTACCCTTCAAGGACCTTCCACTTCCCTTCAAGGACCTTCTGCTTCCCTTCAAGGACCTTCCACTTCCCTTCAAGGACCTTCCACTACCCTTCAAGGACCTTCCGCTTCCCTTCAAGGACCTTCCACTTCCCTTCAAGGACCTTCCACTACCCTTCAAGGACCTTCCACTTCGCTTCAAGGACCTTCCACTTCTCTTGAAGGACCTTCCACTACTCTTCAAGGACCTTCCACTACCCTTCAAGGACCTTCCACTACCCTTCAAGGACCTTCCACTACCCTTCAAGGACCTTCCACTTCCCTTCAAGGACCTTCCACTTCCCTTCAAGGACCCTTTACTTCTCTTCAAGGACCTTCCACTTCCCTTCATGGACCTTCCACTACCCTTCAAGGACCTTCCACTTCCCATCAAGGACCTTTCACCTCCCTTCAAGGACCTTCCACTTCCCTTCATGGAGCTTTTACTTCCCTTCAAGGACCTTCCACTTCCCTTCAAGGACCTTCCACTACCCTTCAAGGACCTTCCACTTCCCTTCAAGGACCTTCCGCTTCCCTTCAAGGACCTTCCACTTCCCTTCAAGGACCTTCCACTACCCTTCAAGGACCTTCCGCTTCCCTTCAAGGACCTTCCACTTCCCTTCAAGGACCTTCCACTACCCTTCAAGGACCTTCCACTTCGCTTCAAGGACCTTCCACTTCTCTTGAAGGACCTTCCACTACTCTTCAAGGACCTTCCACTACCCTTCAAGGACCTTCCACTACCCTTCAAGGACCTTCCACTACCCTTCAAGGACCTTCCACTTCCCTTCAAGGACCTTCCACTTCCCTTCAAGGACCCTTTACTTCTCTTCAAGGACCTTCCACTTCCCTTCATGGACCTTCCACTACCCTTCAAGGACCTTCCACTTCCCATCAAGGACCTTTCACCTCCCTTCAAGGACCTTCCACTTCCCTTCATGGAGCTTTTACTTCCCTTCAAGGACCTTCCACTTCCCTTCAAGGACCTTCCACTACCCTTCAAGGACCTTCCACTTCCCTTCAAGGACATTTCACTTCTCTTCAAGGACCTTCTACTTCCCTTCAAGGACCTTCCACTTCCTATCAAGGACTTTCCACTTCCCTTCAAGGACCTTCCACTTCCCTTCAAGGACCTTCTACTTCCCTTCAAGGACTTTTCATTTCCCTTCAAGGACCTTAAACTTCCCTTCAAGGACCTTCCATTTCCCTTCAAGTACCTTCTTCTTCCCTTTAAGGACCTTCCACTTCCCTTCAAGGAGCTTCCACTACCCTTCAAGGACCTTCCACTTCTCTTCAAGAACCTTCTACTTCCCTTCAAGGACCTTCCTCTACCCTTCAAGGACCTTCCACTTCCTATCAAGGACTTTCCACTTCCCTTCAAGGACCTTCCACTTCCCTTCAAGGACCTTCTACTTCCCTTCAAGGACTTTTCATTTCCCTTCAAGGACCTTAAACTTCCCTTCAAGGACCTTCCATTTCCCTTCAAGTACCTTCTTCTTCCCTTCAAGGACCTTCCACTTCCCTTCAAGGAGCTTCCACTACCCTTCAATGACCTTCCACTTCTCTTCAAGAACCTTCTACTTCCCTTCAAGGACCTTCCTCTACCCTTCAAGGACTTTCCACTTCACTTGAAAGACCTTCCACTTCCCTTCAAATACCTTGTACTTCCCTTCAAGAACCTTGTACTTCCCTTCAAGGACCTTCCACTACCCTTCAAGGACCTTCTACTTCCCTTCAA
Organism: Cherax quadricarinatus; assembly: GCF_026875155.1. NCBI lineage: Eukaryota > Metazoa > Arthropoda > Malacostraca > Decapoda > Parastacidae > Cherax > Cherax quadricarinatus. The sequence goes on from NC_069408.1 coordinate 71,857,252, forward strand.
GGACCTTCCACTACCCTTCAAGGACCTTCTACTTCTCTTCAAGGACCTTCCTCTACCCTTCAAGGACTTTCCACTTCACTTGAAAGACCTTCCACTTCCCTTCAAAGACCTTGTACTTCCCTTGAAGGGCCTTCCACTTCCCTTCAAAGACCTTGTACTTCCCTTCAAGGACCTTCCTCTACCCTTCAAGGACTTTCCACTTCACTTTTCTGAAAGACCTTCCACTTCCCTTCAAAGACCTTGTACTTCCCTTCAAGGACCTTCCACTACCCTTCAAGGAGAACGCTGAAACATTGCTATGGAAGCTCCTGATGTGCACGTGTTACATTTGCACATAATCATGTCTGTCTAACCTAGCATTTCTAAATTTGATGTAATGGAAAATGGTTTTATTAAATATAATTAACCTTTATTAACTTTGAACATTGTTTTGAAGAATTAAATAACGTCGTCAAATATTCAATGAGATGAGCAGAATATGTGCAGCATGTATGTCTTTATATAGACTGAGAGGTAACTTCATTCCCCAATTCAGGGATTAAAGTATTGTCGACTTGTGGTGAACTACTGGTAAACAGCCTTATCACCTTCATGTAGCCAACAGGTTTCAAACATTGCTTTAGGCAAGCAAAGCCACGTTTCCTTGTTCACGTGTGTGTTAAATTTGAAGATTTTATCCTGGAACCTTAAGTCGACATCATAGACAGCATCATTGTTCACTTACATGCAATATTTATCAATAAAGAGGGTGAAATTGGAACTAAAAATAACGAAAAGTTGAGTTACATTGAAAGTTAAAGTTTAGTGCTCTCTGTACGAGAGAATTTCCAAAGTATTCCTTGAAACCAATTATTTTTGATAAACTGCTAACCTCGCCCACTTTGTCTTGCCCGAGCCCAGCGACACATATAGGAAATCCATTTTGATTAATGGAGTGTTATGCCAGCCAAATAGCGATAACTCGAGGAGTCATAGTTTATGATAACCCAGCACCCTATGTGTAACCCAGCACCTTTTGCTTAAACCAGCACTCCTTGTGGAATCCAGCACCTCTTGTATAACCCCGCACCCTGTGTAACCCAGCGCCTTTTGCTTAAACCAGCACTCCTTGTATAACCTAACAGTCTTATATAACCCAACAGTCTTATATAACCCAGTACCTCTTGCATAACACAGCACCTTGTAAATACCTCAGCACTCTTGTAAAACACAGCATCTCTTCTATAACACAGCACCTCTTGAATAACACAGCACCTTTTATATATCACAGAACCTCTTGTATAACACATCACATTTTATATAGCACAGCACCTATTGTTTAACACAGCAACTCTTGTATAACACAGCACCTCTTATATAACACAGCAATCTTGTATAACACAGTACCTTTTATATAACACAGCACCTCTTGTATAACCCTGCACCTCTTGCATAACTCATCACCGTCAAGTGCTGGACACAATACATACAACCGAGGAAGAAGTGAAGAAGCTGCTAAGTGAGCTAGATACCTTAAAGGCGATGGGGCCGGATAACATCTCTCCATGGGTCCTGAGAGAGGGATCAGAGGAGCTATGTGTACCTCTAACAACAATATTCAACATATCTATCGAAACTGGGCGACTACCTAAGGTATGGAAGGCAGCAAATGTAGTCCCAATTTATAAAAAAGGAGACAGACACGAATCATTAAACTACAGACCAGTGTCACTGACATGTATAGTATGCAAAGTCATGGAGAAGATTATTAGGAGAAGAGTGGTGGAACACCTAGAAACTAATGAGCTTATGAACGACAGCCAGAATGGTTTCAGGGACAGGAAATCCTGTGTCACAAACTATTGGAGTTCTACGACAGGGTGACAGCAGTAAGACAAGAGAGAGAGAGAGAGAGAGGGGAGAGGAGAGAGAGAGAGAGAGAGAGAGAGAGAGAGAGAAGAGAGAGAAGAGAGAGAGAAGAGAGGAGAGAGAGGAGGAGAGAGAGAGAGAGAGGAGAGAGAGAGAGAGGTGAGTATATTGCATTTTCTTGGGCTGTAAGAAGGCGTTTGACACAGTTCCACAAAAGAGATTAGTGCAAAAGCTAGGTAATCAAGCAGGGATAACAGGGAAGGCACTATAATGGATCAGGGAATAACTGTCAAGAAGACAACAGCGAGTCATGGTACGTGGCGAGGTGTCAGAGTGGGTGTCTGTGACGAGAGGGTTAAAAAGAGGTCAGTCCTGGGACCAGAGCTGTTTCTGGTATTTGTGAATGACATGAGGGAAGGAATAGACTCCGAAGTGTCCCTGTTTGCAGATGATGTGAAGTTGATGAGAAGAATTCAATCGGACGTGGACCAGGCAGAACTAAAAATGGATCTGGACAGGCTGCAGGCGTGGTCCAGCAACTGGCTCCTGGAGTTCAACCCCACCAAATGCAAAGTCAAGAAGTTTGGGGAAGGACAAAGAAGACCGCAGACGGAGTACAGTCTAGGTGGCCAGAGACTACAAGTCTGATTCAAGGAAAGAGATCTTGGGGTGAGTATAACACCGGGCACATCTCCTGAGGCGCATATCAACCAAATAACTGCTGAAGCATACGGGCGCCTAGCAAACCTACAAACAGCATTCCAAAATCTCAATAAGCAGTCGTTCAGGGCTCTGTATACTGTGTACGTTAGGCTCATATTGGAGTATGCAGCACCAGTTTGGAACCCACACCTAGCCAAGCACGTAAAGAAACTAGAGAAAATGCAAAGTTTTGCAGCAAGACTTGTATAACCCAGCACCTCCTGTATAACCCAGCACATCATGTAACACAGCACTCTTGTATAACACAACACTCTTGTATAACACAGCACCTCTTGCATAACTCAGCACCTCTTGTATAACACAGCACTCTTGTATAACCCAGCACCTCTTGTATAACACAGTAATCTGGAAAAACACAGCACCTATTGTATAACACAGCACCTTTTGTAACACACAGAACCTCTTGTATAACACAGCACCTTTTACATAACACAGCATCTCCTGTATACCACAGAACCTCTTCTATAACACAGTACCTACTTTATAACACAGCACATCATGTGTAACACAGCACCATTTGTATAACACAACACTCTTGTATAACACAGCACTCTTGTATAACACAACACTCTTGTATAACACAGCACTCTTGTATAATACAGCACTCTTGTATAACACAGCACTCTTGTATAACACAACACTCTTGTATAACACAGCATTCTTGTATAACACAGCACTCTTGTATAACACAGCACTCTTGATAACACAAAAACTCTTTTTATAAAAATAGCACTCTGTATAACACAACACTCTTGTATAACACAGCACTCTTGTATAACACAGCACTCTTGTATAAGACAGCACCTCTTGTATAACACAACACTTGTATAACACAACACTCTTGTATAACACAGCACTCTTGTATAACACAGCACTCTTGTATAACACAGCACTCTTGTATAACACAGCACTCTTGTATAACACAACACTTGTATAACACAACACTCTTGTATAACACAGCACTCTTGTATAACACAGCACTCTCGTACAACACAGCACCTCTTGTATAACACAGTACTCTTGTATAACACAGCACTCTTCTATAACACAGTACCTCTTGCATAACACAGCACTCTCGTACAACACAGCACCTCTTGTATAACACAGCACTCTTGTATAACACAGCACTCTTGTATAACACAACACTCTTGTATAACACAGCACTCTTCTATAACACAGTACCTCTTGCATAACACAAACTCTCGTACAACACAGCACCTCTTGTATAACACAGCACTCTTGTAAAACACAGCACTCTTTTATAACACAACACCTTTGTATAAAAACAGCACTCTTGTAAAAAAATCACTCTCGTACAACACAGCACCTCTTGTATAACACAACACTCTTGTACAACACAGCACTCTTGTATAACACAGCACTCTTGTATAACACACCACTCTTGTATAACACAGCACTCTTGTATAACACAGCACTCTTGTATAACACAGCACTCTTGTATAACACAACACTCTTGTATAACACGGCACTCTTGTATAACACAACACTCTTGTATAACACAGCACTCTTGTATAACACAGCACTCTTGTATAACACAGCACTCTTGTATAACACAGAACTCTTGTAAAAACAAAACTCTTGTATAAACACAGCACTTATAAACACACCACCTTGTATAACACACCATCTTGTAATAACACAGCACTCTTGTATAACACACCAATCTTGTATAACACAGCACTCTTGTATAACACACCAATCTTGTATAACACAGCTCTCTTGTATAACACAGCACTCTTGTATAACACAACACTCTTGTATTTAAAACAGAACTCTTGTATAAAAACAACACTCTTTTATAACACAGCACTCTTGCATAACACACCACTCTTGTATAACACAGCACTCTTGTATAACACAACACTCTTGTATAACACACCACTCTTGTATAACACAGCACTCTTGTATAACACACCACTCTTGTATAACACACCACTCTTGTATAACACAGCACTCTTGTATAACACAACACTCTTGTATAACACAGCACTCTTGTATAACACAGCACTCTTGTATAACACACCACTCTTGTATAACACACCACTCTTGTATAAAACACCACTCTTGTATAACACACCACTCTTTTATAAACACCCCTTTTGTATAACACACCACTCTTGTATAAACACACCACTCTTGTATAACACACCACTCTTGTTAACACTCCACTCTTGTATAACACAGCACCTTTGTATAACACTCCACTCTTGTATAACACAAACCCCTCTTGTTAACACAACACTCTTGTATAACACACCACTCTTGCATAACACTCCCCTCTTGTTTTAACACACCACTCTTGTATAACACAACACTCTTGTATAACACAGCACTCTTGTTTAACACACCACTCTTGTATAAACACAACACTCTTGTATAACACAGCACTCTTGTATAACACACCACTCTTGTATAACACACCACTCTTGTATAACACACCACTCTTGTATAACACACCACTCTTGTATAACACACCACTCTGTATAACACAGCACTCTTTGTATAAACAACCCACTCTTGTATAAAAACAGCACTCTTGTTTTAAAAACACCACTCTTGTAAAACACACCACTCTTGTATAACACACCACTCTTGTATAACACACCACTCTTGTATAACACTCCACTCTTGTATAACTCAGCACTCTTGTATAACACTCCACTCTTGTATAACACACCACTCTTGTATAAAAACACCCACTCTTGTATAAAACACCACTCTTGTATAACACAGCACTCTTGTATAACACACCACTCTTATATTACAAAACCACTCTTGTATAACACCCCCACTCTTTTATAACACTCCACTCTTGTATAACACAGCACTCTTGTATAACACACCACTCTTGTATAACACTCCACTCTTGTATAACACAGCACTCTTGTATAACACACCACTTTGTATAAAAACACCACTCTTGTATAACACACCACTCTTGTTTTAACACAACACTCTTGTATAACACAGCCCCTCTTGTATAACACAGCACTCTTGTATAACACACCACTCTTGTATAAACACCCACTCTTGTATAACACACCACTCTTGTATAACACCCCCACCCTTTTATAACACAGCACTCTTGCATAACACAGCACTCTTGTATAACACACCACTCTTTTATAACACACACTCCTGTATAACACACCACTCTTGTATAACACTCCACTCTTGTATAAAATCAGCACTCTTGTATAACACTCCACTCTTGTAAAACACAGCACTCTTGTATAACAACACCACTCTTGTATAACACACCAAATCTTGTATAACACAGCACCTTGTATAACACAAACCACTCTTATATAACCCCACCACTCTTGTATAACTCAGCACTCTTGTATAACACACCATCTTTATAACACACCCCTCTTGTATAAACACACCACTCTTGAAAAACAAAACGACTCTTGTATAAACCACCAAACCCTTTATAACACTCCACTCTTGTTTTAACACAGCACTCTGTATAACACACCACTCTTGTATAACACTCCACTCTTGTATAACACAGCAATCTTGTATAACACACCACTCTTGTATAACACACCACTCTTGTATAACACACCACTCTTGTATAACACACCACTCTTGTATAACACACCACTCTTGTATAACACACCACTCTTGTATAACACACCACTCTTGTATAACACACCACTCTTGTATAACACTCCACTCTTGTATAACACTCCACTCTTGTATAACACTCCACTCTTGTATAACACACCACTTTGTATAACACACCACTCTTGTATAACACCCACTCTTGTATAACACACCACTCTTTTATAACCAAATCCACTCTTGTATAAAAAACAGCACTCTTGTATAACACACCACTCTTGTATAACACACCCCCTCTTATATAACACACCACTCTTGTATAACTCAGCAAATCTTGTATAACACACCACTCTTGTATAACACACCACTCTTGTATAACACACCACTCTTGTATAACACAACGACTCTTGTATAACAACCACTCTTGGTATAACAAATCCACTCTTGTATACACAGCACTCTTGTATAAACACACCACTCTTGTATAACACTCCACCTCTTGTATAACACAGCAATCTTGTATTAACACACCACTCTTGTATAACACACCACTCTTGTATAACACACCACTCTTGTATAAACACACCACTCTTTTTATAACACACCACTCGTGTATAACACACCACTCTTGTATAACACAGCATCTTCGTACAACACAGCACCTCTTGTATAACACAACACTCTTGTATAACACAGCACTCTTGTATAACACACCACTTGTATACACACCACTCTTGTATAACACACCACTTTTGTATGACACACCACTCTTGTATAACACTCCACTCTTTTATAACACAGCACTCTTGTATAACACTCCCCTCTTGTATAACACACCACTCTTTGTAAAAACACAACACTCTTGTATAACCCCACCACTCTTGCATAACACTCCACTCTTTTATAACACACCACTCTTTTTATAACACAACACTCTAGTATAACACACGCACTTTGTATAACACACCCCCTCTTGTATAACACAACACTCTTGTATAACACACACCACTCTTGTATAACACACCACTCTTGTATAACACACCACTCTTTTTATAACACACCACTCTTGTATAACACACCACTCTTGTATAACACACCACTCTTGTATAACACAGCACTCTTGTATAACACACCACTCTTGTATAACACAGAACTCTTGTATAAAACAACACTCTTGTATAACACAGCACTCTTATATAACACACCACTCTTGTATAACACACCACTCTTTATAACACAGCACTCTTGTATTTAAACAAAACCCCAAACTTGTATAACACCCGCACTCTTGTATAACCCCACCAATCTTGTATAACACAGCTCTCTTGTATAACACAGCACTCTTGTATAAAAACAAACACTCTTGTATAACACAGAACTCTTGTATAAAAACAACACTCTTTTATAAACACAGCACTCTTGCATTAACACACCACCTTGTATAACACAGCAAATCTTGTATAACACAACACTCTTGTATAACACACCACTCTTGTATAAAACAGGCACTCTTGTATAACACACCACTCTTGTATAACACACCACTCTTTTATAACACAGCACTCTTGTATAACACAACATCTTGTATAACACAGCACTCTTGTTAACACAGCACTCTTGTATAACACACCACTCTTGTATAACACCCCCCTATGTATAACACACCACTCTTTTATAACACACCCTCTTGTATAACACACCACTTTTGTATAACACACCACTCTTGTATAACACACCACTCTTGTATAACACACACCCCTCTTTTATAACACTCCACTCTTGTATAACACAGCACTCTTGTATAACACTCCACTCTTGTATAACACACCACTCTTGTTAAAAACACAACACTCTTGTATAACACACCACCTTGCATAACACTCCACTCTTGTATAACACCCCCATCTTGTATAACACAACACTCTTGTATAACACAGCACTCTTGTATAACACACCACTCTTGTATAACACAACACTCTTGTATAACACAGCACTCTTGTATAACACACCACTCTTGATAACACACCACTCTTGTATAACACACCATCTTGTAAAAACACACCACTCTTGTATAACACACCACTCTTGTATAACACAGCACTCTTGTTTTAACACACCACTCTTGTATAACACAGCACTCTTGTAAAACACACCACTCTTGTTTAAACACACCACTCTTGTATAACACACCACTCTTGTATAACACACCACTCTTGTATAACACTCCACTCTTGTATAACTCAGCACTCTTGTATAACACTCCACTCTTGTATAACACAGCAACTCTTTTTATAACACACCACTCTTGTATAACACCCACCTTGTATAAACAAGCCACTCTTGTATAACACACCACTCTTATATTACACACCACTCTTGTATAACACACCACTCTTGTATAACACTCCACTCTTGTATAACACAGCACTCTTGTATAAAAACACCACTCTTGATAACACTCCACTCTTGTATAACACAGCACTCTTGTATAACACACCACTCTTTTATAACACAAACCACTCTTGTATAACACACCACTCTTGTATAACACAACACTCTTGTATAACACAGCACTCTTGTATAACACAGCACTCTTGTATAACACACCACTCTTGTATAACACACCACTCTTGTATAACACACCACTCTTGTATAACACACCACTCTTGTATAACACAGCACTCTTGCATAACACAGCACTCTTGTATAACACACCACTCTTTTATAACACACCACTCCTGTATAACACACCACTCTTGTATAACACTCCACTCTTGTATAACTCAGCACTCTTGTATAACACTCCACTCTTGTATAACACAGCACTCTTGTATAACACACCACTCTTGTATAACACACCACTCTTGTATAACACAGCACTCTTGTATAACACACCACTCTTATATAACACACCACTCTTGTATAACTCAGCACTCTTGTATAACACACCACTCTTGTATAACACACCACTCTTGTATAACACACCACTCTTGTATAACACACGACTCTTGTATAACACACCCCCTCTTGTATAACACTCCACTCTTGTATAAACACAGCACTCTTGTATAACCACCCACTCTTGTATAAAAACTCCACTCTTGTAAACACAGCAATCTTGTTTAAAACACACCATCTTGTATAACACACCACTCTTGTATAACACACCACTCTTGTATAACACACCACTCTTGTATAACACACACTCTTTTATAACACACACCATTTTTAAAAAACAACCACTCTTGTAAACACACCACTCTTTTTAAAAAACACTCCACTCTTGTATAACACTCCACTCTTGTATAACACTCCACTCTTGTATAACACACCACTCTTGTATAACACACCACTCTTGTATAACACACCACTCTTGTATAACACACCACTCTTGTATAACACTCCACTCTTGTATAACACAGCACTCTTGTATAAAAACACCACTCTTGTATAACACACCACTCTTATATAACACACCACTCTTGTATAACTCAGCACTTGTATAACACACCACTCTTGTAATAAACACACCACTCTTGTATAAACACCCACTCTTGTATAACACACGACTCTTGTATAACACACCACTCTTGTATAACACTCCACTCTTGTATAACACAGCACTCTTGTATAACACACCACTCTTGTATAACACTCCACTCTTGTATAACACAGCAATCTTGTATAACACACCACTCTTGTATAAACACAAACCCCTCTTGTATAACACCCACTCTTGTATTACACACCACTCTTGTATAACACACCACTCGTGTATAACACACCACTCTTGTATAACACAGCACTCTCGTACAACACAGCACCTCTTGTATAACACAACACTCTTGTATAACACAGCACTCTTGTATAACACACCACTCTTGTATAACACACCACTCTTGTATAACACACCACTTTTGTATGACACACCACTCTTGTATAACACTCCACTCTTGTATAACACAGCACTCTTGATAACACTCCACTCTTGTATAAAACAACCACTCTTTGTTATACCAACACTCTTGTATAACACACCACTCTTGCATAAACACTCCACTCTTGTATAACACACCACTCTTGTATAACACAACACTCTTGTATAACACAGCACTCTTGTATAAAAACACCACTCTTGTATAACACAACCCCTCTTGTATAACACACCACTCTTGTATAACACACCACTCTTTTATAACAACCACTCTTGTATAACACACCACTCTTGTATAACCCCCACACTCTTGTATAACACACCACTCTTGTATAACACAGCACTCTTGTATAACACACCACTCTTGTATAACACAGCAATTCTTGTATAAAAACACCACTCTTGTAAAAACACACCACTCTTGTATAACACACCCCTCTTGTATAACACACCACTCTTGTATAACACTCCACTCTTGTATAACTCAGCACTCTTGTATAACACTCCACTCTTGTATAACACACCACTCTTGTATAACACACCACTCTTGTATAACACAACCACTTTGTATAACACAGCACTCTTGTATAACACACCATCTTATATTACACACCACTCTTGTATAACTCAGCACTCTTGTATAACACACCACTCTTGTATAAAAACACCACTCTTGTATAAACACCACTCTTGTATAACACACCACTCTTGTATAACACACCACTCTTGTATAAACACTCCACTCTTTTATAACACAGCACTCTTGTATAACCCCACCACTCTTGTATAACACTCCACTCTTGTATAACAAAAGCACTCTTGTATAACACACCACTCTTGTATAAACACACCCCTCTTGTATAACAACACCACTCTTGTATAACACAACACTCTTGTATAACACAGCACTCTTGTATAACACACCACTCTTGTATAACACACCACTCTTGTATAACACCACCACTCTTGATAACACACCACTCTTGTATAACACACCACTCTTGTGTAACACAGCACTCTTGCATAACACAGCACTCTTGTATAACACACCACTCTTTATAACAAAACCAAATCTTTTATAACACCCCCACTCTTGTATAACACTCCACTCTTGTATAACTCAAACACTCTTGTATAACACTCCACTCTTGTATAACACACCACTCTTGTATAACACACCACTCTTGTATAACACAGCACTCTTGTATAACACACCACTCTTGTATAAAAACACCACTCTTGTATAACACAGCACTCTTGTATAAACAACCACTCTTATATAAAACACCACTCCCTTTTATAACTCAGCACTCTTGTATAACACACCACTCTTGTATAACACAAACCCCTCTTGTATAACACACGACTTTTTGTATAACACACCACTCTTGTATAACACTCCACTCCCTTTTATAACACAGCACTCTTGTATAACACACCACTCTTGTATAACACTCCACTCTTGTATAACACAGCAATCTTGTATAACACACCACTCTTGTATAACACACCACTCTTGTATAACACACCACTCTTGTATAACACAAACCCCTCTTGTATAACACACCACTCTTGTATAACACACCACTCTTGTATAACACACCCCCTCTTGTATAACACACCACTCTTGTATAACACTACACTCTTGTATAACACTCCACTCTTTTATAAAAACTTCCACTCTTGTAAACACACCACTCTTGTATAACACACCACTCTTGTAAAAACACACCACTCTTTTATAAACACCACTCTTGTATAACACAACACTCTTGTATAACACAGCACTCTTGTATAACATACCACTCTTGTATAACACAACACTCTTGTATAACACACCACTCTTGTATAACACACCACTCTTGTATAACACACCACTCTTGTATAACACACCACTCTTGTATAACACACCACTCTTGTATAACACACCACTCTTGTAACACAGCACTTGTATAACACACCACTCTTGTATAACACACCACCTTGTATAACACACCACTCTTGTATAACACAGCACTCTTGTATAACAACAGCACTCTTGTATAACACAACACTCTTGTATGACCCCAGCACTCTTGTTAAACACAGCACTCTTGTAACACAGCACTCTTGTATAACACACCACTCTTGTATAACACACCACTCTTGTATAACACACCACTCTTTATGCACACCACTCTTGTATAACACACACTCTTGTATAACACTCCACTCTTGTATAACACACCACTCTTGTATGGGCAAAACCCCTCTTGTATAACACTCCACTCTTGTATAACACACCACTCTTGAAAACCACCACTCTTGTATAACAATCATCTTGTATAACACACCACTCTTGTATAACACAAACCCCTTTTGTTAACACACCACTCTTGTATAACACTCACATCTTGTATAACACAGCACTCTTGTATAACACAGCACTCTTGTATAACACTCCACTCTTGTATAAACAACCACTCTTGTATAACAACCACTCTTGTATAACACAACACTCTTTTATAACACACCACTCTTGTATAAACACACCACTCTTGTATAACACTCCACTCTTGAAACACACCACTCTTGTATAACACACCACTCTTTTCATAACACACCAAATCTTGTATAACACAACACTCTTGTATAAAAAACACCACTCTTGTATAACACCACCACTCTAGTATAACACACCACTCTTGTATAACACACCACTCTTGTATAACACAGCACCCCTTGTATAAACACACCACTCTTGTATAAAACACCACTCTTGTATAACACACCACTCTTGTATAACACACCACTCTTGTTTTAAAAAACACCACTCTTGTATAACACTCCACTCTTGTATAACACACCAGTCTTGTATAACACAACACTCTTGTAAAAACACACCACCCCTTGTATAACACACCACTCTTGTATAACACACCACTCTTGTATAACACTCCACTCTTGTATAACACAGCACTCTTGTATAACACAGCACTCTTGTATAACACTCCACTCTTGTATAACATACCCAAATCTTGTATAACACAACCACTCTTGTATAACACACACTCTTGTATAACACACCACTCTTGTATAACACCCACTCTTGTATTAACACACACTCTTGTATAACACTCCACTCTTGTATAACACACCACTCTTGTTTAAACAAAAGCACTCTTGTATAACACTCCCACTTGTATAACACACCACTCTTGTATAAAAACACCACTCTTGTATAACACAACACTCTTGTATAACACAACACTCTTTATAACACCCCACTTTTGTATACACACACCACTCTTGTATAACACACCACTCTTTTATAACACAGCACTCTTGTAAACACCCCACTCTTGTATAACACAACACTCTTGTATAACACACCACTCTTGTATAAAACACCCCTCTTGTATAACACCCACTCTTGTTATAACACTCCACTCTTGTATAAAAACACCACTCTTGTATAACACAGCACTCTTGTATAACACTCCACTCTTGTATAACACACCACTCTTTATAACCCCACCACTCTTGTATAACACAACACTCTTGTATAACACAACACTCTTGTATAACACACCACTTTTGTATAACACAACCACTCTTGTATAACACCACCACTCTTGAAAAACACAAACACTCTTGTATAAACACCCCCTCTTGTATAACACAACCACTCTTGTATAACACACCACTCTTGTATAACACACCACTCTTGTATAACACACCACTCTTGTATAACACAACACTCTTGTATAACACACCACTCCCTTGTTTTAACACACCACTCTTGTATAACACACCACTCTTGTAAAAACACACCACTTTTGTATAAACACACCACTCTTGTATAACACACCCCCTCTTGTATAAACACTCCACTCGTGTATAACACACCACTCTTGTATAACACAACACTCTTGTATAACACACCACTCTTGTATAACACAGCACTCTTGTATAACACACCACTCTTGTATAACTGATCTTAACGGCCTCTGAAAAGTTATTTTCATATGTAGCAAACACGTAGGACAGAGGGAGCACCACTGAACACCTAGAACAATGGGAGCACCACTGAACACCTAGAGCAAAGGGAGCACCACTGAACACCTAGAACAATGGGAGCACCACTGACCACCTAGAACAGAAGGAGCACCACTTAGCACTTAAAACAGAGGGAACACCAGTGAACACCTAAAACAGAATGAGCACTGCTGAACACCTAGAGCAGATGGAGCACCAGTGAACGCCTAGAACAGAGGGAGCACCACTGAACACCTGGAACACAAGGAGCACCACTGAGCACCTAGAACAGACGGAGCACTACTGAACACCTAGAACAGAAGGGACTCCACTGAACACCTAGAACAGAGGGAGCACTAGTGAACACCTAGAACAGAGGGAGCATCACTGAACACCTGGAACACAGGGAGCACCGCTGAACACCTAGAGCAGATGGAGCACCAGTGAACGCCTAGAACAGAGGGAGCACCACTGAACACCTGGAACACAGGGAGCACTACTGAGCACCTAGAACAGACGGAGCACTACTGAACGCCTAGAACAGAGGGGACACCACTGAACACCTAGAACAGAGGGAGCACTAGTGAACACCTAGAACAGAGGGAGCACCACTGAACACCTGGAACACAGGGAGCACCGCTGAACACCTAGAGCAGATGGAGCACCAGTGAACGCCTAGAACAGAGGGAGCACCACTGAACACCTGGAACACAGGGAGCACTACTGAGCACCTAGAACAGACGGAGCACTACTGAACACCTAGAACAGAGGGGACACCACTGAACACCTAGAACAGAGGGAGCACTAGTGAACACCTAGAACAGAGGGAGCATCACTGAACACCTAGAACAGAGGGAACACCACTGAACACCTGGAACACAGAGAGCACCACTGAACACCTAGAACAGACGGAGCACTACTGAACACCTAGAAAAAGAGGGGACACCCACTGAACACCTAGAACAGAGGGAGCACTAGTGAACACCTAGAACAGAGGGAGCATCACTGAACACCTAGAACAGAGGGAACACCACTGAACACCTGGAACACAGGGAGCACTACTGAGCACCTAGAACAGACGGAGCACTACTGAACGCCTAGAACAGAGGGGACACCACTGAACACCTAGAACAGAGGGAGCACTAGTGAACACCTAGAACAGAGGGAGCATCACTGAACACCTAGAACAGAGGGAACACCACTGAACACCTGGAACACAGAGAGCACCACTGAACACCTAGAACAGACGGAGCACTACTGAACACCTAGAACAGAGGGGACACCACTGAACACCTAGAACAGAGGAAGCACCAGTGAACACCTAGAACAACGGAAGCACCACTGAACACTTAGAACACAGGGAGCACCACTGAACACCTTGAACAGAGGGAGCACCAATGTACACCTAGAACAGAGGGGACACCACTGAACACCTAGAACAGAGGGAGCACCACTGAACACATGGGACAGAGGGAGCACCACTGAACACCTAGAACAGAAGGAGCACCACTGAACACCTAGAACACAGGGAGCACCATTGAACCCCTAGAACAGAGGGAGCACCACTGAACATCTGGAACAGAGGGATCCAATTAACACCTAGAACAGAGGGAACATTACTGAACACCTAGAACAAAGTGATCACCACTGAACACCTTGAAGAGAGTGAGCACCACTGAACACCTAGAAGAGAGTGAGCCCCAGTGAACACCTAGAAGAGAGTGAGCACCTGTGAACACCTAGAAGAGAGTGAGCACCAGTGAACACCTAGAAGAGAGTGAGCACCAGTGAACACCTGCTCAATAACCTCCTGCCACACCTGCCTTTCACTGCCACTTTGAGGTCCTTCCCTAATTAGATTCCGGAAGCGAGAGTGGCAGTGGGTGGTGGGCGGTTACTTGGGGTGCTAGTGGGTGGTTGGTGGGTTTAGGGTGGGGGTTAGGAGGTATATATGTCCTGAGTGCTTGCAGGTACTGCCGTGTGCAGGTGAGTGATGGTGGGTGCTGGTGTGGTAGTGGTGGGTGATGATGTGGTAGTGGTGGGTGATGGTGTGGTAGTGGTGGTTGATGGTGTGGTAGTGGTGTGGTGTTGGTGTTTTGGTTGTGCGGTAGTGGTGGTTGATGGTGGTGGTAGTGGTGTGGTGTTGGTGTTGTGGTGGTGTGGTAGTGATGGTTGATGGTGTGGTAGTGGTGTGTGTGTTGGTGTTTTGGTTGTGCGGTAGTGGTGGTTGATGGTGTGGTAGTGGTGTGGTGTTGTGTTGTGGTGGTGTGGTAGTGATGGTTGATGGTGTGGTAGTGGTGTGGTGTTGGTGTGGTGGTGGTGTGGTAGTGGTGGTTGATGGTGTGGTAGTGGTGTGGTATTGGTGTAGTGGTGGTGTGGTAGTGGTGGTTGATGGTGTGGTAGTGGTGTGGTGCAGGTGTGGTGGTAGTGTGGTGGTGATGTGGTAGTGGTGGTTGATGGTGTGTAGTGGTGTGGTGGTGGTGTGGTAGTGGTGGTTGATGGTGTGGGAGTGGTGTGGTGTTGGTGTGGTAGTGGTGGTTGATGGTGTGGTAGTTGTGTGGTGTTGGTGTGGTGGTGGTGTGGTAGTGGTGGTTGATGGTGTGGTAGTGGTGTGGTGTTGGTGTGGTGTGGTGTAGTAGTGGTGGGTGATGGTGTGGTAGTGGTGTGGTGCAGGTGTGGTGGTGGTGGGTGCTGGTATGGTGGTCGTGGGTGATGGTGGTTGATGATAGGTGCTGGTAGGTAATGATTCGTAATGGTGTGTGTTGTTGGGTGATAGTAAGTGATGGTGAGTGATGGTGGGCGATGGTGGTTGATTGTGGGTGCTGGGGGGGTTGATAGTAGGTGCCCATGTGATGGTGGTGGTGGGTGATGGTGGGTCATGGTGGGTACTGGAGAATAATGGTGGGTGCCTGGAGGTTACCTGGTTACCTGGAGGTTATTCCGGGGATCAACGCCCCCGCGGCCCGGTCCACGACCAGGCCTCCCGAAGGATCAGGGCCTGATCAACTAGGCTGTTACTGCTGGCCGCACGCAGTCCAACGTACGAGCCACAGCCCGGCTGATCCGGCACTGACTTTAGGTATCTGTCCAGCTTTCTCTTGAAAGCAGCCAGGGGTTTATTGGCAATTCCCCTAATGCTTGATGGGAGGCTGTTGAACAGTTTTGGGCCCCGGACACTTATGGTGTTTTCCCTTAGTGTACCAATGGCGCCCCTACTTTTTATTGGGGGCATTTTGCATCGCCTGCCCAGTCTTTTACTTTCGTAGGGAGTGATTTTGTGTGCAGAATTTGGGACCATTCCTTCCAAGATTTTCCAAGTGTAGATTATGATATATCTCTCCCTCCTGCGTTCCAACGAGTACAAGTCAAGTGCTTCCAAGCGTTCCCAGTAGTTAAGGTGCTTGACAGAACTTATACGTGCAATAAAGGATCTCTGTACACTCTCTAGATCTGCGATTTCACCTGCTTTGAATGGAGATGTTAATGTACAGCAGTATTCCAGCCTAGAGAGAACAAGTGATTTGAAAAGGATCATCATGGGCTTGGCATCTCTCGTTTTGAAAGTTCTCATTATCCATCCTATCATTTTCTTTGCACGTGCGATCGTGTCACTGTTGTGATCCTTGAAAGTGAGATGATGCTGGGTGGTGCTGAGCAATGGTGGGTGCTGATGGGTGCTGGTGGGAAATGGTGGATGAGGTGCGTGCCGATGGATGCTGGTGGGTAATGGTGGGTACTAATGGATGATGGTGTATGCTCATGGGTGCTGGTGGGGGCTGATGGGTGCTTGTGGGTGCTGGTGGGGTGCTGGTGGGAGATGGTGGGTGCTAGTGGGTTTTGGTGTATGCTGGTGGGTGATGGTGAGTGATAGAGAGTGCTAGTGGGTGATGGTGAGTGCTGGTGGGTGCTACTTTGTGCTGGTGGGTGCTGCTGGGTGTTGGTGGATGCTAGTGGTGGGTGCTAACGAGCTCTCTTGGGTGATAGTGAGTGTGATTGGGTGATGGTGGGTGCTGGTGGGTGCTGGTGGGTGGTGTTGGGTGATGGTGGGTGCTTGTGGGTGATGGCGGGTGATGGTGGGTGCTACTTTGTGCTGGTTTGTGCTGCTGTGTGCCGGTGGGTCCTAGTGGGTGCTAGTGGGTGATGGTGGGCGCTGGATGGTGCTGAGAGGTGCTGGTGGGTAATGGTGTATGCTGGTGGGTGTTGGTGAGTGCTGGTGGAGTGCTGGTTGGAAATGGTGGGTGCTAATGGGTGATGGTGTATGCTGGTGGGTGATGGTGATTCCTAATGAATGATGGTGGGTGATTCTAGGTGCTGGTGGGTGATGGTGGGTGCTGGTGCTTGATGGTAGGTGATAGTGGGTGGTAGTAGGTGATGGTGGGTGATGGTGGGTGCTGTAGGGTACTAGTTGGTGCTGGCGGATGATGGTGGGTGCTGGTGGGTGAAAGAGAGTGCTAGTGGGTGATGGTGAGTGCTGGTGGGTGCTACTTGGTGCTGGTGGGTGCTGTTGGGTGTTGGTGGATGCTAGTGGGTGATGGTGGGTGTTGGTGGGAGCTGACGACCTCTCGTGGGTGATAGTGAGTGTGGTTGGGTGATGGTGGGTGCTGGTGGGTGATGGTGGGTTGCTTATGGTGATGGTGGGCGATGGTGGGTGCTACTTTGTGCTGGTGAGTACTGCTGTGTGCCGGTAGGTCATAGTGGGTGCTAGTGGGTGCTGGTGGGTGCTGGATGATGCTGAGGGGTGCTGGTGGGTAATGGTGAGTGTTGGTGAATGCTGTGGGGGTGCTGGTGGGAGATGGTGGGTGCTAATGGGTGATGGTGTATGCTGGTGGGTGAGTCTAGGTGCTGGTGGGTGATGGTGGGTGCTGGTGCTTGATGGTAGGTGATAGTGGGCGCTAGTAGGTTATGGTGGGTGCTGCAAGGTACTAGTTGGTGATTGTGGATGATGGTGGGTGCTGGTGGGTACAGGTGAGTGATAGTGGGTGATGGTGGGAGATAGAGAGTGTTAGTGGGTGATGGTGAGTACTGATGGGTGCTACTTGGTGCTGGTGGGTGCTTTTTGGGTGTTAGTGGGTGCTTGTGGGTGATGATGGGTGATGGTGGGTGCTACTTTGTGCTGGCGAGTGCTGCTGTGTGCCGGTGGGTCCTAGTGGGTGCTAGTGGGTGATGATGGGTGCTGGTTGGTGCTGAGGGGTACCGGTGGGTAATGGTGTATGCCGGTGGGTGTTGGTGAGTGCTGGTGGGTGACGGTGAATGCTGGTGGGTGATGGTGGGTGTTAGTGTGTGATGGTGTGGGTGCTGGTTGGTACTCGTGAGTGCTGGTGGGTGAGAGTGGGTGCTGGTTGGTGATGTTGGGTGATACTTGGTGCTGGTGGGTGCAGGTGGGTGCAGGTGGTTGCTGGTGGGTGACGGTGGGTGATTGAGGGTGCTGATGGGTGTTGGTGGTGCTGGTGGATGATACATGGTGCTGGTGGGAGCTGGTGGGTAATGGTGAGTGGTGATGGATGATGGTGAGTGGTGATGGATGAAGGTGAGTGATGGTGGGTGATGGTAAGTGCTCGTTTTGTGGTGGTGGGTTATTGCAGATGCTGGTGGGTGAATGTAGGTGCTGATGGGTGAAAGTAAATTGTGGTGGATGATGGTGGATGCTGGTGGGTGATGGTGGGTTCTAGTGGATGATAGTGAATGCTGGTGAGTGCTACTTTGTGCTGGTGTGTGCTGGTGGGTGCTAGTGAGTGCTGGTGGGTGCTAGCGAGTGCTGGTGGGTGATGGTGGGTGATGGTGGGTGATGGTGGATTCTGGTGGGTGATGATTGATGGTAATGGGTGATGATGGGTGATTGTTGGTGCTCGTGGGTGATGGTGAGTAATGGTGGGTGATTGTCTGTGCTCGTGGGTGATGGCGAGTGATGGTCGGTGATGGTGCGTGCTGGTGGGTGACGGTGGATGATAGTGGCTGATGGTGGGTTGTGGTGAGTGCTAGTGGGTGATGGCATGGTCGATACTGGTTGGTGATGGTGAGTTATGGTTGATATTACGAACACAAGTAAGAAATGCCTGTGTCCTGGTCGTGATGGGTTTGGAGCAAAACAAACTCAGCAGATAGATTTTAACTTGTATTTCCTTTATCAGATATATACAAATATTTACAATTATGTACACTATGTACACAGATTGGAATATTCAGTGTACCACACGACGGTGACAGAATGGCAAAAAGCAAAAGCCAGAGAGAGAGCACCGTACTCAACCACCTAGTAGGCAAGTCTCGCAAATGCTGACCGCGAGTGAACCACATCGCCTCAGCACTTGGTGGGCTCGCCTGTAATTGGACAATGAACCAAGGTACTAACTTAACGACGGGTACCCTAAAAATCGTTAAACCTTAAGTACCCAGTTCGCTGGTTGGGAGGCAGCCTATTTGGAAGTGTGTAGACTGTACATACGCTGAATAAATTGTAATATATTCTTTGCATGCCACATCCCCATCCAAAAGCGCTCTAATAGCCAGGGCTAGGCCTCCACCTCCATGGGTAGCATGTCGCCATGGCAGTGAGCAATAGAGGAATCAACTTTCCTCTCAACCATCCAATTCATTAGATAGAGCTGAACTTTTCTCGAGACTTAGTCAAACTCTATCCTATAGCGAGACAGTGGACACTAGGGCTAACATTGGTTCAAGCCACCTGTGGACGGCAGCAGAATGTCCCGACAATATTCACACATTTTACAAAAGGGGTACAAAAAGATCTAAGCTACCCATATGGTCCCTAACACATCTTAACCTAAATTAAATACGGGAAAGGGAATCAGCCAGCTTATTTTCCTTGTGGCAATATGTACACGTTTAATGTAAGGTTCCAGCCTGAGACTCCATCTCATCAGAAGTATATTGGAGTTTTTTCATGGAGTTAAGATAGACCATTGGATTGTGATCGCTGTAGACTGTGACCATTTCGGGCGACTGTCCCACGTAGACCTCAAAATGTTCCAATGCAAGTATCAGAGCGAAGGCTTCTTTCTCAATACTGGCGTAAGCCCTTTGGTGAGGAAGATACATGGCAGGGAAGTCGGCCACAGGCTGCAATCACTCTTCCTCAGATTTTTGTAGTAGTACTGCCCCTACCCCTGACTCCCCAGCATCAACCTGTAACATAAAGGTTTTCAAAAATCGGGAGACAGAAGAACGGGTTCAGTACAAAGTAACCGTTTGGCTTTATTAAATGATTGTTCACACTCTGGGGTCCATTGAAATTTTTGTTTCTGACTGGTAAGTGAGATTAGGGGAGCTACAACATCTGCAAAGTTCTTACAGAATCGTCTGTAGAAACCTACCATCCCTAAGAAACGCTGGAGGGATTTTCTATCATGAGGTACTGGATAATTCTTAATGGCAGGAATTTTAGCAAGCTTAGGGGCTACTTTACCACTACCTACTTCATGGCCCAAAAAAGTAATAGACTAGCCGAAGGATGACTTACACATATTAACAGTTAACTTAAAGCTCTCAAAGAGAGCTTTAAGTCTAGAAACATGTTGATCCCACGTATCTGAGACTATTACTTTGTCGTCTAGATAAGCTACCGTGCCTTCTAGTCCTTCAATAGTCTGATGGATCAGCTTCTGGAATGTTGCCAGCGAGTTACACATTCTAAATTGGGTTACTGTATATTGGTAGTGACCTCCTGGAAATACGAAGGCAGAGATTTCCTTCGCCTTATCTGTCGAAGGTACTTGATAGTAACTTTAAAGGAGGTCGCCTACGTCATCCAAACATGGCAGAAGGTAAGCATCTGGAACAGTGACCTCATTCACCTTATGGTAGTCTGTACACATTCGAAAACCTCCATCAAACTTCTTAACAAGGATGACTGGATGACTCCTCCACTAGTCCGTGTTCTAATAGAAATGCTACCTTCTGCTGAAGTAGTCTCTGTTTTTCAGGATTAGCTCTGTAGGGGAAGAATTTAATAGGCATAGCGTTTCCAACATCTACATTATGATATCCCATGGTACATTTTTTATCGTGACATACGAAAAAATGTCAGGGTAAGTTTGTAAGAAGGCACCTAGACTTGTTGTTTGATTATTTGACAACCCCACCATTAAAGGGCTAGGGTAGGACAGAATTACGAAGCTTAACTTAAATTTCAGGAATGGGGTGTAAGGAATCAGGGCGTCTACAGAGGCAGAGGACAAAGTCATTACTGGGACTTATGAGGACTTAAATATTTTAATCTGATTTATGTGGTAAATTTTACTTTTCGATAGTTTATCAAGGGGAACTACCGCATAATTTTCATCAGAGAATTTACTTACGATTTGCATGGGTCCCATAAATCTAGCTTTTAAGGTGTAGCCAGGTATAGGTTCCTGAACCAGCACCTTGTCTTCTGGATTGAAGGAGTGAAGCTTGCAAATCTGTCATACTTCTGTTTCATAGTGTTTTGAGCAGCTTTTAAGTTAGCTTTAGCCAACCGACGGGCCACCTGCAACCTTGAAGAAAGGTTGCAGAGTTCTATGCAGGCGTCTTCTCCCAGCCATCCTTCCTTGAGCACTCGCAGAGGACCTCGGACGCTGTGCCCGAAGATTAGCTCAAATGGACTGAACCCTGTTGATTCCTGCACAGTTTCTCTCATTGCGAACAGCAACAGAAGAAGTGATTCATCTCAGTCTGTAGGAAAATTTATGCAAAAGGTTCGCATCATGGTTTTTAACTTTTGACGAAATCTTTCCAAGGCGCCTTAAGACTGAAGATGATAGGCAGTGAATAATTTATGAATTATGATTAGTTAAAGTTTTTCTAAAAGCTTATGCTGTAAAGTTAGTACCCTTGTCACTCTGGTCATTTAGGAATGCCAAAAATCAGATATAAATTTAGTTATGGCTTTAAGAATAGCTTTGGTGTTGATACTGTACATTGGGACTGCTTCTGGATACCTAGTAGCTTTATCCATAATAGTAAACAAGTACTGGTTTCCTGACTTGGATTTTGGTAATGGTCCCACACAATCAATGATTAACTCTACCAACGGTTCTCCATCTGCAGGTATGGGATGATATGGCGCAGGTTTAATGGGATGTCCAGGTTTACCCACTTACTGACATTCCCTACAAGAGCAAATGTGATTCTTCATATCTTGCCTTATTTTTGGCCGGCAAAACTCTTTCAATATTCTATACAGTGTTTTGTAATTCCTAAATGACCTCCTAAAGAGAAATTGTGGGCTGTGTTCAAAATTTGTGACCTATCTGTTTTTGGACTTCCCCCTACCTCCTTACCAGTTTCTGTGTAGAGCAGTAGATCGTGTTTAATTTTATATTTGACTGGGTGATCTGAGTGGGATTCATGCATGGCTGCCTGAAAAGCGGTTTAAAGAACAAACTCTTCGTAGTTCTCCCCAAAAGGACAGTTCCTCGGGCATGGAAACAGAGATAGGTGCCAATCCTGCAACCCTGAAATAGGAAGGCTTGATCTGGAACTTTTCACTAAATGTACGAGGCTCTGGCCAGTTTTCCTCTTAAAACAAATTGTCTAGCCCTAGATCTGAGTCCTCCAAGGATGGGTCAACATTTTCGACAGCCATCCCTTGGGATTTTGCCCGAGTTATGGCCAACATGGGAGAATAATTAGTCACAATAGGCTCTGGATATTTTGTCGAATCAAGAATGTTATTACCCAGTAATAACACGGCATCTTTCCTTCAGAAATACCTACAGTCAAATATCCTGTATAATGTTTACTCTGCACATATATTTTATGTAAAGGGACAGAAAATACTGCTCCTCCAAATGCTTCTAAGAGAACAGAGGAGTGAATGAAGTTCTTTCAGAGAGCGGGGATTACTCCCTCTCTTATAAGGGAACAAAAAGCCCCAGTATCTCTAAAAGGTATTGTTCAAATTTTCTTTTCATTTTCCTGAAGGAAGATGTGGCATGTACTGTTGTATGTTGCCATACCACACTCGACTTCTTTCTGGTTCATCTCAAAAGGGAAGATATTTTTTTTTCTAAGGGTTGGGGCTTAACTGGACAATTGGACTTTACGTGGCCGGGTTTAAAATAACGGAAACAGGTTACCTCATGTTTTACTTTAGCTCCCTGTTGATTTTGTGGCTGGCGCCACTCTGTGTGCTGGCGTCGTTGTTCACCATGCTGACCAGAGTTTGAGGTTGTTGCTCACCAGGTTGGCTGGGAGTTTGATATCGTGGCTCACCAGATGACTTGGTTGACGTCATTGTTCATTTTTGTCCTGCTACTTCGTTCTCTAGTCAGGAACTCGTCTCTGACGATCTCTACTCATGGCAGGCTGTTGGAAAGAAAGATTAAACCGCTCAGACAAGGAATGTTTAGTCTCAAAAGTGTCAGCCAATCTGGCTGGTTTTAATGCAGTGGTCAACGAATGATCTTCAAGAAAGACTCTAACCTCAGATCCAACAGATTCCAGCAGGTTATCCACCAAAAGTAATTGTACCAGGTCGCTGAAATTGGGGACACCACTTGCGTTATACTACATGGAAAGGTTTTCGACTGCTGCCTTGCAAAGTCTATATGAGACTGGCCCGGTTAACACTTGCACATTTTGAATTCCCTCCTGTACTCGGCGGGAATATACTTATATGCTCCAAGAACCATTGTTTTAACAACCCGATAATCAACAAATTCTTCATTATTTAAAAAAGCTGTGAACTCTTGTGCTTTGCCGTACAACGCTTCATGCACCAATGCTGGTTTTCAAATGCCTCAAAAAATTGTTCAGGCTCAGACTCAATGAAGCGAGGTACTAACAGCACTGCTTTTTGCACACTAAAGTAGTCACCAACAGTCTGCTTTAATTGCCTCCTCTCCTCCTCTCTGTCAAACTCCTCTCTACCAAATGCTCGCTGCTCTCTGGTTTTTTCGAGATTGAGTTTAGTTAACTCAAGCCCCAACGAAGCTGACTCGCCCTGAGACAAACCCGGTGCACCACCTGCTTCATAAGACTGCTGGTCTGATTGCTCTGGTATTAGCCCTCCCACATTATGAAGGAGCCTAAGAGGAGATCGGCAAATATAGAGCACCAAACTGAGGTATCTTCCTGCAGCGGAAGATACCTCAGTTTGGTGCCCTATATTTGCTTCAATCCTTAATTTGGTAAGAATAATGTCACAAAGCTGCATAGCAGTGAGAGTTCATTGATATTCTATGACAATGGAACGAGCAATTCGCCATCAATGCTGCAGAGATAGGGCAGATTTAGTAGAGTATATTCAGACACCACCTCACCCATGTAGGTGGCATTAACCCAACGCAACATGCTGTTTGCAATGTATGCAACAAGCAGCAATACAACAGTACAACTTGCAGGATTCACAGAAGGAAGACTGACAGGCAATACAAAAGGCAATAGCGATACCAAACCAGATCTAACTCCAGGGCTTGGTACAAAACAAACTTATCAGTTAGACTATAACTTGTATTTCCTTCACCAGATATATATAAATATTTACAATTATGTACACTATATACAAAGATTTGAATAGTCAGTGTACCACACGACAGTGACCGAATGGCAAAAAGCAAAAGCCAGAGAGAGAGCACCGTACTCAACCAGCTAGTAGGCAAGTCTCGCAAATGCTGATCGCGAGTGAACCATATCGCCTCAACACTTGGTGGGCTCGCTTGTAATTGGACAATGAACCAAGATACTGATTTATCGACGGGTACCCTAAAAATCATTAAAACCTTAGCACCCGGTTCGCTGGTTGGCAGGCAGCCAATATAGGAGTGTGTACATACACCAAATAAATTGTAACATACTCTTTGCATGCCACAGCGGGCGATGGTGGGTGCTGGTAGGTGATGGGGTGTCGGTGGATGATAGTGCATGCTAGAGGGTGCTGGTGGGTGATGGTGGGTGCTTGTGGGTGTTCGTGGGTGTTCGTGGGTGATGGTGGGTGCTGGTGTGTGATGGTGGGTGATGGTGGGCGATGGTAGGTGCTGGTGGGTGAACGTAAATAATAGTGGGTGATGGTAACTGGTGATGAGTGCTAGTGGGTGATGGTATGGTCGATACTGATGGTGAGTGAGTGATGGTGGGTGATGGTGGGCGATGGTGGATGCTGGTGGATGCTGGTAGGTGCCGGTGGGTGATGGTTCGTGCTGGTGGGTGTTTGTGGGTGTTGGTGGGTGATGGTGGGTGCTGGTTGGTGATGGTGGATGCTAGTGGCTGATGGTTGGTGCCGGTGGGTACTGATGGATGATGGTGGGTACTGGTTGGTGATGGTGAGTGATGGTGGATGCTTGTGGGTGATGGTGGATGCTTGTGGATGTTAGTTGGTGCTGTTAGCTGATGGTTGATGCTAGCAGGTCTGATAGCTCTTGGTTTATTTTTTCCCAGTCATTTCTGTGGGTGTTAAAATTAAACTTACTGAACATTCCGTCTCTAACATTAGTCATTAGTGGTGCAGTTCCCTAACCCTGAGTTAATACTCGTTTGAACTTCTATGATGTAATCAGAATATATTGTTTTTGTAACTGTTATGTCTCTGATCAGTTCCTGGTTGTTTGTGAATATCAAATCCAGGGTATTTTCATTTATAGTGAGATCAATTACCTGTTGGTTTAAAGAGTACTTTTCACAAAGCCTCATTAGTTCCCTGGTATGTACCTGTTGAGCCAGGATACTTCCAGGAGATATTTCTGGTATAATATTGCGTTACACCATCTTGCATTTTGCATGAGGGAGATTAAAATCTCCAAGGAGTAAAATATTTGGTGTGGAATTTTCTAGCCTATCCAGACAGCTATCTTCCTTAACTGATCTGTGAATTCCTCGGAAGTTGCTGATGGAGGTTTATATACTAGGATAATTACCAAATTCCTATTTTCAACTTTTATGCCTAGGATTTCTACTATATCATCCGTAGAGTTCAGCACTTCTGTGCAACAAAATATCTTTTACATAGAGTCCTACTCCTCTCTGTGACTTACTAATTCTATCACATCTATACATGTTATAGTTTTCTATCTTTATTTCTCTGTCCAAAACATCCCTTGTGTGTGTTTCTGTAAATGCCCCAAACATAGGAGCCCACTGACATAACTTTGTCGTTTTTATGTGATTTCAGACCCTGAATATTTGCAAATATGAAGCAGGAATTATCATTTGGAATGTTTTGTTTTGCTTTGTGCTTCGTTAGTACCGCTGGTGATGTATTACCTGGTATGACCACTGGTTTCTTCAGTACTGACTTTGCATTTGATTGTTTATTCAGCCCTGATGGGCTGATGCCTGGTTTGGTATGTCCCATTTTGCTGCCTGTGAGGGAAAAGTTCAACAGATAGGAGTAGCAAGCGAGTATATGGTGACGATAGTTTGATTGCCGGCTGCTTGTTAATTAAGGTAGGGTCAGTCTAGCTCCCGCTATCCCCTCCCCCCCCTTTCTCCCCACCCTGAAAGGTGACGTGTGGGGCTCCGGCCAAACAGTAATCACTCGACTCACAGCTCCCAGCACAACTGTAAGTAAAAGCCTCTGCTCCTATTCTAGTGGACTTATTGGTTAAAAGCTTCACTTTTGACCAATAATAAACTTAGTCCTTTCAGCCTTGATCTCCATGTTAGATGTTTTGACAATCACCACGTCTTTTAGGTATTGTACTTATCATGGAGAGTGATTTCTTAAGCAGTGGGTAACCTGTCACTCTTTCTAGCTTGGAATGACAGATCGGGTCACCTGCCAACCAACGAGAAGTGTTGAAGGAGGACTTTTGCAAAAGTCCGGAGATGTCACTTTTTGATCTACTTACCAGATTAACTGTAGGTGACAGCAGACAACAACCCCTCATCTTTGTAGTGGTAAAGAACCTGCTTTCCTGTCATCTGGACTGACTATTCAAGGCTAAAGACTCTGTGAAGAACTAGTCATTGGGTTGTCACTAAACACCTGTGACCCCCCCCCCACATCAGCAACGGCTACAATTTCTACAAGACGGTGTCAACCTCAACCAGACACCCCAGTATCACTATATATTAGCGATGAATTCAAATGTCATTTTTTCATTTCATTTTTCATTTTTCTTTCAAGTAGGATACACCTTCATATTTCAATGTTTTATCTTTGCATTAATATATAATAAAGTGTTTGTCTTTGTGAATTATTATTTCTTTTTCTATTCATTAATTTTCCTGAGGAGGAGCCAGCCTTGGTAATACTGTCTGAAGTTGTTACAGGGCTGAGTAAGCCTTCACAAGTGGCGACCTTGCCAGGATCAACTCTACCGAATCAAGATTCAACTCCATTTCGAATCTATCATTGAAACTTCAACGCCGCATACCACAGACGGTTACCACCAGCCATGAGTAATCATTCTCTATGGTAGGACTACAGTACAGGTATTTAAAAGATTTGGTGATTGTTATAGTCTCAATTTATTGTAAGTCAAGTCAGGCAGGATATATACTAGTTAATTCTGTCACCTTTATTTTTGAGCTTGAAACGATTTGGAGGAATAGACTCTAGGGACCCGAGATTTTCCAGTGACAAGTTGTTTCCTTGAGTTCTATTTATTATATCAAGGGAACTGTCGTAGGGCACTCTTGATTTGTTGGTGAGAAGATTGGATGGTCAAGGGACCCCATTCTACTTACAGTTTGCTCGGAGCCGGCATAGAACCCTCCGTTTTCATTCACACATACTGTTTAATCGAAGCAGGGATCGAACCCTCCGATTTTTTACAGTTTGAACGGAGCAGGAATTGAACCCTTCGTTTTCTTTGATATATCCGTTTCATTTTCCCCTGGTAGTTTAAGTTATTCTTGCAAGTATGGAGGAATACCAGTTTTGGATGAGCGCTGGGAGTAAGTTAGGAATAACGGGGAAAAATTTAGAAGCTTTCATTAGTGCTACGATCCAGGAAAGAATGGAGAAGGAAAGAATTGAGAGAGAAGACATTTAGAAAGAGGAAGAGAGGAGAAAAAGGAGAGAGAATTGAGAGAGAGGAGAAAAAGGAGAGAGAAAGAATAGAGAGAGAGAACCAAGAAAGACAGTTATGAAGAGAAAGAGAGCGTGATAGACTTGATCGTGAGGAGAGAGCTAAAGTACATGAGGAACAAGTTAGGTTAAGAGAACTTGAGGAAAGAGCAAAAGATAGAGAAGTTGAGGAAAAAGCTAGAGAACGTGAGGAAAAAGCTAGAGAGAATGAACTGTGAGAGAGACAAAAAGATCGCGAGCTCGAAAAATCTCGCCTTGAATTAGAGAATAAAAAGTTAACTTTTACACAACAACAATTAGAGGAAGGAGTAATTGAACATCATGCAGCTAGTTCACATATTCAAACACCTAAATTACCTCTCTTCACAGAGGGGGAAGACATTACTTCATACATTATCAGGTTTGAAAATACCGCTACCCTCTGTGAATGGCCTGCTGACACCTGGGCTACCAGGTTAGGTATGTTATTTTTTGGTACTGCTTTGAATATCTATGCAACTTTGTCACAGGATATCATATGTAATTATAACCTACTGAAGAAGGCAATCCTTAAAGCATATCAAAAAACCACAAATTCTTAAAGGAAAGATTTCAGATATGCCACCTTAAAGCATGGCCAAAACTTTCAGCAGTTACAGGTAACACTCTTTCGTTTGTTCGACTTTTGGATAGTGAGCTCAGATATTGATCACAGCTATGAATCTCTTAGAGACTTCATGGTTGCTGACCAGTTCCTGACAGCTCTTCCTCACCAGATACGAACATTCATTAGAGAAGGTAACCTGATTAAAGCTGAGGAAGTTGCTGAGGCCGCTGACTTGTATGCTGAGGTTCACAATTCCTATAAAGACCTAAAAGGAGCGATCCCCTAAGGGCAAGGGTTCACCTGAACCAAAGGTTAAGCCTACAGTAGAAAAGAAGTCACCAGCTATTATACCAACATGTCATCGGTGTGGTGGTATCGGACATAAACGTTCTGATTGTCCTTCCAAGAAAATAGAGAAAGTTGGTAGATGTTTTGTTGACTAATAACCAGGCACCCTTCTGTTCAGGAACAGTTAATTGTATAAAAGTCTCAGACATATTATGTGACACTGGATGTACGTGCATCGTAATTTCGGACAAACTGTTCCCTTACTTTAAAATCTCTTGTGTGTCCTCTATTCTTTCAGACTACTTGGGTTGTGAAAATACTTTCCCAACAATAAGTTGTTACTTGAAAACTAAATGGTTCACCAGTTGGACTAATGCGGTACTAGCCCCAATTACTTGTTCTATAATAGTGGGTAACATTAAAGGTGCCGTTCTTCGTTCAGAGGCGGATCTTTCGTCACCACCCGTGGATCTAAGTTTTCCAGCTCCTCTTTCTTGCAAGTTTAAGCCCCTTAACAATTCTGCACCGGAAGCTGCATTGTCTCGTACTGTTCATTTGGGGGTGGAAACAGATGATACTGCTCTCGATAGTGAGGTAGCAGGATCACCTGTCCACTCGTCAGGTGAAAGTAAGGGTATTGCCTCCAGCACTCTCAATGTCTTGACTAGGGCTCAGACCATAACCCCGGCTTCTCCTACCTCCTCTTCTCCCAACGTAAGTCCTTTTATTTTCCCAGACTTTATGTCCAAGGATGACTTTGTCATTATACAGCGTGATTGCCCTTCAATTCAGGATTGTCATAATCAAGCTTTTAACAACAAAGTTATCCACGGGAGATACGATCTCATAAGTTCGAATATATTAATGGCATCTTACATAAATCTGTATTTAAATCTCATTCTTCAGCGATAGATTATTCCCTCCATGTTGTTCCTAAACAATGGCTAGAGACTGTTCTTCAAATGGCTCGTGATTTGCCAGTGACAGAACACTTGGCCCATCGTAAGACTTGGCATAAACTCAGGCACACTTATTTTTGGCCAATATCACCCACCAGTACCCACCAGCAACCACCAGCAACCAGCATCATCCACCAGCACCCACCATCACCACTATCACCCACCATCACCCGTCATCACCCACCATCACCCACCAGCACCCACCATCACGCACCAGCACCCACCAGCAACCAGCATCACCCACCAGCACCCACAATCACCCACCATCACCCACCAGCACCCACCATCACCCACCAGCAACCAGCATCACCCATGAGCACCCACCATCACCCCCCATTACCCACCATCACCCACCATCACCCACCAGCACCCATCAGCAACCAGCATCACCCAACAGCACCCACCACCACCGACCATCACCCTCCATCACCCACCAGCACCCACCAGCAACCAGCATCACCCACCACCACCCACCAGAACCCACCAGCAACCAGCAGCATCCATCATCACCCACCATCATTAACCATCATCCACCATCACCTACCATCACCCACCATCACCCACCAGCACCAACCATCACCCACCAGCACTGACCATCACCCACCAGCACCTACCAGCACCTGTCAGCATAGTTGCTGATCCCCTGTATATGTATATGTTATCTGGGTATCATAGTACCATCCATATGTTTCACATACACGACCCCTTTGCTAGGCTCAGTGACTAGCATGTGTGACGTCACGTGTCCTCAATCTCAGTTCCCTGTAATCCAAGCAGTCGTAAGGCCAGGCAGTTTGGGCTCTCCCTTCTCACACTCCGCAATATAGTGTTACCATCCAACAAGTGTGTTTAACTCCAACCTTCATATCTCCACGAACTCTTTCCACAAAGGTGCCAGTGGAGGGCCTGTAATTCTGAAGATTACAGCAATTTCTGGAGATAAATTTCTACCGAGCCGGCCGCCATTTCCCGCTTAGGCCTGCCGAAGTTTCACATCCCAGTCAAGTGTTCACCACCCTGTTTGCTTCTGCTTACTGGTCAGTCTCTGTGTATTAGTGTTTGATTTGCTTATTTGCATTACTTCTGAGGGGCTGACCCGGTTTGCAAATTAAGCCAAGCCACCAAACCTGTCAATGGGGGGAGTCCAACCCTACACCATCCAGCCTTGCCTGCTAAGCCAGCTTTCCAACTAACCCAGGTGACTAACCCAGTACTCAAGCGAGCCACGTGAGTTCCAGCCTTGACCGTTGCTTTGTATTTCCAGTTCAAGTTGTCCTGAGTGTTTTGCCATCCCTGTGGTGTGGTATTTTGTGGGTTTTTAAGCCAGCCAGCTTAGAATATTTTCGTGCCTAGTGTGTGTCCCCCCTGAGTGGTTTACGCTGCTTATCCCATCCCAGAGGCCTAGTCACCACGTGGTGTTCCACCGCACTGCCTCACTCACCCACACCCACCTCTGTTTTTTGTAACCTTATAATGGGTCCTAGCACTTTATTTACGAACCACATAGGGGGTCAAGAAGCAAGATTGTTCTTTCGACCCTGTGCGCCTATGTAAAAGCCTTCTGTGTGAGTCTATCGTCAATTTAAGTGCAAAATCTTTGAGAATTCGCCGGGTAGTGAAGTGCTGTGCCAGCTACTACCAACCTTCCTCCACCACCATCACTAGTCTCATTCTCCACCAGCGTCGCTACAGTGATAATATTTTTATAGAGACATTTGCGAGTGTTGAGACAATTTTCCAGTGATTTCTTAGTGACATTCAGTGACTCTTGATTAGACTCTTCATTATATCTTGTTTGCAATATTATTTTTTTTTTCTTTCTTCAGTGTTAATTTTCGTGCTTTATTTTTGTCTGTTGTGTTGTGTTCATTTTCTTTTATATACGTGAAGTAAGCACTTTTCCATTTTTCCCTGTTGTGTGCTATATATAAGCAATATAAACTTGTGTTTACACTTCACAGTTATCTTGTGTTCACAGTATTGTGTTCCTTGCCTAGTAATTTATACAGAGAAGTAATTCAGTAACTTGTTATTTTATATTCTGCATCACAATTCAGTGTTGTCTCAGTTATTTTTTTTTTCTCCCAGCATTTGTGTCCTTGCTGATTTTTTTTTATTCACTCATTTGCTATTTTTTTTTCTGTATGTTGAACATTCTTGTGTTATTCTTTTCATTTAGCCAGTGTCTAATTTGTCTTATCTCCGCAGACAATAGTGCCATTATTTTGTTTAAAGCATGAAAATTATTTTCCAATTTTTGTCACCACAAGCAAGAAAATTCTCATAGTAGTGTGCACATATTGATGTGTTGTGTTAACCTTTCTCTGTTTTGTAATTTTTGCTCTTTATTATTTTTCATATTTCATTGAACAAATTCACTCTTAGTGCAATTTTTAACTTCTTAAAAGTAAATCATTCTTTTGCTTGTTTAGTAAGTGTTTGCTTAAGCTGCAATTAAGAGTTAAAGTGTTCAATCAGTTCATTCCTTGATATTTTTTGTTTTTTGTTTTTGTAAACTGCATTTTCTTGCATGTGCAATTTTTTTTTATTATTGCACTATTGACTCATTTGCAATGATTCTTGTGTAAATATTGTGCTGCCATTAATTTTTTTTCTTTCAGAAAATTTTTATGCAGTGTTATGTACTTTTTGATTAGTAACTGTTAGTTGCAATATTGCTACAGTTTATTTCAGTGCAATATTTTGTGATTTCAGTTTTATATTTCTTGTTTTCTGCACAATATTTTATTCTTTGTGTGTCATTTTATTTCATTTTTAGTGAATTGCTTTCCCAGTCTATTTTAATTTTGCACAAGATTTATTGATTCCATTTTATCATTTTTGATTAATTTACCATTTATTGTTGAATTTCTTTATTGAATTGAGAGTAAAGACAACTCACTGTGCCATTAATTTAATTTAAAGTAAATTTGAGTAAATTTAATTTGAGTAAAGTACAATTTTTCTTGATTTTCAAAGTGTTGCTTATCCAGTTAAGTATATTATTTTTATGTGAGTTTTCCTTGCTTACAGTGTGACTTGTCAATTTTTCTTTACTTTTGCAGAATAGTTAAGCATTTAGCTAAGCATTTTCTTCCCATTTAAGCTTATTGTGTTATTCTCTCTAGTTTTCTTGCCTTTAGTCCATGAGTAAGTCCCTAGTAACAGATAATGGAGGCGAATTCTGTAATGAGATTCTTGAAAATTTGTGTACCTTGTACAAGATCTCTAAATCCACCATTGTTCCTCATCATCCTGCCAGCAGTGGGTTAGTAGAACGAACCAATAAGAAAGTACTTGATGTTTTGAGAGCCACTATCAACCCCAATAGTGAAACTTGGGATGAAGTTATACCAGATGTTCAATGTACCATAAATTCTGCTTACAATGCTTCCATAGGTGATACTCCACATTATGCATTGTACGGTGTAGACAAGCGTTTGCCTTATGAGTTGTTATATTCCACACCGAAACCCAATTATAACCCTGATGATTTCATAGCAACTCGTACCAGCATAGCTCAGTGTGTTTTTAGAAGAATCAGTGAAACACTTCATAAATCAACAGCAGAATTTACTAGAGTAACTAATAGCCATGCTAAGCCAACCAAAGTTAAAGTAGGTTCGAGGGTTATGCTGACTAATTTCAACAAAATATCCGCAATGCCTAAGCTCGATCAAAAGTTTGTTGGCCCTTATCGAGTAGTTGAACATATCAATGGCAATAAGTATAAGGTTAGAGAAATTAGTACTGGTCAGTATAAGGAATTGCATTTAGATCATATGAAATTAGTATGCGATGTTGAGTATATTTCTACCCAGACTAATGTGTCAGTCGTTGACAATCCTCCTGATTCTGTACCCTCTACCTCTAATACTCAGTCAGATAATCAACCCGAATGTCGTTATTCTTTGCGTACATGACAAGTGATGAGAAACCCACAAGTATCTTTTGTAGATACTTGTTCAGATCGCCCTCAGTCAAGGCATGTGTTAGCCATTGCAGAAGAATTCGATCCAACCAAAGATGATAACCATTCTGCTTATGTAAATCTTACCCTTGCAGAGTTGAGTTTAAATGTACATAGTCTGTATAATTAGATGTTCAATATGAATGAAGTTGTCAACTGTGTGTTTTGTTATTAGCTGATCAGTTTTTCAGAATTTTTTTTTTTTTGTGTGTTCACGTTCCCTCCGAATTCTGAGATTAGTAGTAATGATCTGTGCACGCCAGATCTGCCTTTGCTGTTAATTACTTTCACCTTTGTATATATATAAATATTCTTCCTCAGAATCCGTAGAGTGCATAAATACAGATCGATCGATTAATTCCATCCTTTATTATACCATGATTTGTTCTTATAATTCGCAATGCATTACGTTAACACCCATTACATTAACACCCATTACGTTAACACCCATTACGTTAACACCCATTACATTAACACCCATTGCGATACCATCCATTATTTCTAGGTTACATATGTCTTTGCTATTGTATAGAATCAGCCCAGAGCGACCTGCCTGTTCAGCCTATAGCATAGTATTGTATGTCGAGACGACATATGTAACATGACCGAGCTGTCAGCATAGTTGCTGATCCCCTGTATATGTATATGTTATCTGAGTATCATAGTACCATCCATATGTTTTACATGCACGACCCCTTTGCTAGGCTCAGTGACTAGCATGTGTGACGTCACGCGATGCCATCGCGAGCGCCAGTCTCAGTTCCCCATAATCCTAAGGACAGGCAGTTTGGGCTCTCCCTTCTCACACTCCGCAGTATAGTGTTACCATCCAACAAGTGTGTTTAACTCCAACCTTCATATCTCCACAAACCCTTTCCACGCACCCACCAGCAACCAGCAGCACCCACCAGCAACCAGAAACACCCACCAGCAACCAGCAGCTCCCACCAGCAACCAACAGTACCCTCAAGCACCCTCTGTCACCCACCACCCCCAACTATCACCCACCATTACCCACCAGCACCCACCATCACTCACCATCACCCACTAGCACCCACAAGCACCCACTAGCACTCACCATCACCCACCAACACCCACCAGCACCCAAGATCATCCATCATCACTCACAATCACCCACCATCACTCACCATCACTTACCAGCACCCACCATCTCCCATCACTCACGAGCACCCATCATCACTCACCATCACCCACCATCACCCAACATCAATCACCATTACCCACCATCACCCACCAACACCCACAAGCACCCACCATCACTCTTTGTCACCCACATCACTCACAGCCCACATCACTCATCATCACTCTTTATCACCCACCAGCACCCACCATCACTCTTTATCACCCACCATCACCCACCATTACTCACCATCACCCACCATCACCCACCAGCACCCACTATCACTCTTTATCACCCAACATCACCCACAATCACCCACCATCACTCACCATTGCCCACCATCACCCAACATCACCCACCATCACCCACCAACACTCACCATCACCCACCATCACCCACCATCACCCATCATCACTCACCATCACCCACAATCACCCACCATCACTCACCATTGCCCACCATCACCCAACATCACCCACCATCACCCCCCATCACCCACCATTACCCACCATCACCCACCAGCACCAGCAATCATCCGCCAGCACTCACGAGCACCCATCAGCCCCCACCAGCACCCATCAGCACACACCAGGACCACTATCAACCACCAGCGCTCACAATCACCTACCTGCACACAACTTCCCTTCAGCACCCACTAGCACCCATCAGCACACACAAGCACCCAACAACTCGCACCATCACCCATCATCTCTCACCATCACCCATCAGCACCCATCAACACCCACCATCACACACGAGCCTCTACCATCTCCCAACATCACCCACCAGCAAATACCATCATCCACCAGCACCAACAACCACCCATCATCACCCACCAGCACCCTCCATAACCCTCCAGCACCCACTTTCACCCACACCACCCACCATCTCCCACCAGCACTCACAATCACCCACCAGCACCCAACTTGACCCTCAGCACCCACTAGCACCCATCAGCACACACCAGCACCCACGAGCACCCACCAGCTCGCACCATCACACATCAGCTCTCACCAGCACCCACTAGCACCCTCCAACACTCACCATCATACATTAGCCCCTACCATCTCCCACCTTTACCCACCAGCGCCCTCCAGCAACCACCAGCACTCACCATCACCCACGATCACCCATCATCACCCACCAGCACTATCAGTATGCACTAGCACCCATCAGCACCCATTACCACTCACCAGCACCCATCAACATACACCAGTACCCATCAGTACGCACCAGAACCCACCAGCACCCACTTGCACACACAATTATCCACAATCAACTTTCAGCACCCACCAACACCCATCATCACCCACCACCCCCCACCACCACCAAAAATCACCTACGACCAACCACCAACACACAAAAGCACTCACCCTCTCCCACTGTAATCCACCGTACCCAGCAGCACCCACCAGCAACCACCAACATCCACCAGAACCCACCAGTACCCACTAGCACCCAGCATATCCCATCACCACCCACCATCACCACCCACCATCACCACCCACCATCACCCACCAGCACCCATCACCACCCACCAGCACCCACCTGCAACCATCAGCACCTACCAGCATCCACCATCACCCATCAACACGCACCAACACCCACCAGTACCCATCAGAACCCGTCATCACCCACCAGCCCCATCAGCACCCTCCAAGACCCACCAGTACTCACCAACATCCCTCAGCACCCACCAGCACACATCAGCACCCACAAGCACGTACCAGTAACCACCATCGCCCACCAGCACCCACCATCACCTATCAGCACCTACCAGCACTCATCAGCACACACCAGCACCCACCAGCACGCGCCATCACCCATCACCACCCTTCATCACCCACCAGCTCCTACCATCATCCACCATAAACCATCAGCAAGCACTATCATCCACCAGCACCCATCAGCACCCACCAGCCCCTACAACAGCCACCATAAACCACCAGACTCATCATCACCCACTAGCACCCACGAGCAAACACCAGTACCCACCAGCACCCACCCTTACACATCAGTGCACACCAACAACCATCACCACGCACCAGTACTCATCAGCACCCACTAGCACTCATTAGAACCCATCCTCACACACCAGCACCCATCAGCACCCACCAAGACCCACCAGCACCCACCATAACCCTCCAGCACCCACCAGTATCCATCATCAGCCACCGGCAACCACTGTCTCCTACCAGCACGCAACTTCACGCACCATCACCCACCAACACCCACAATCGCCCACCAGCGCCCACCATCATCCATCAGCACCCACCATCACCCACCAACACCCATCACCCGTCTTCACCCACGAGCACCCACCTTTAGTCACCAGCGCCCACCAGCAACAACCAGCGCCCACCAGCAACAACCAGCGCCCACCAGCAACAACCAGCGCTCACCATCACCCACTACCTTTACCTTTGATATACCTTTGAAGAGTTTCGAGACTTTCACTACTCAGAGCCCGGCCATGGGCCAGGTTCATCTGGCGCTTGCCTGATCAACCAGGTTATTGCTGCTGGAGGCCTGCTGCCCCACATATCCATCACAGCTTGGTTGATCAGGCACCTGATGAAGGCGTTCCCAGTAATTTAGGTGCTTTTCTGGCTCAATGCGAGCCGTAAACGATCTCTGTATTTGTCCCAGCTCTGATATTTCTCCTGCTCTGAACGGGGCCGTCAGCACTGAGCAATATTCAAAATGAGGGAGCACTAGCGATTTGAAGAGTGTCACCACCGGCATTATTTTCCTTGTTTTGAAAGTTCTTAATACCCACCCTGTCATCTTCCTGGCTGTCGTGATCTTTATCTTGTTATGTTCCTTAAAAGAAAGTACAGCTGACATAATTATTCCCAGGTCCTTTACGTGTTCCTTTCGTTCTATTTAGCGACCCTCTTGAGTTTTGCACGAAAATATTCTAAGCTGGCTGGCTTAAAAACCCACAAAATACCACACCACAGGGATGGCAAAACACTCAGAACAACTTGAACTGGAAATACAAAGCAACGGTCAAGGCTGGAACTCACGTGGCTCGCTTGAGTACTGGGTTAGTCACCTGGGTTAGTTGGAAAGCTGGCTTAGCAGGCAAGGCTGGATGGTGTAGGGTTGGACTCCCCCCCCCCCCATAGATTGGCTTGGTGGCTTGGCTTAATTTGCAAACCGGGTCAGCCCCTCAGAAGTAATGCAAATAAGCAAATAAAACACTAATACACAGAGACTGACCAGTAAGCAGAAGCGAACAGGCTGGTGAACACTTGACTGGGATGTGAAGCGTCGGCAGGCTTAAGCGGGAAATGGCGGCCGGCTCAGTAGAAATTTATCTCCAGAAATCGCTGTAATCGTCAGAATTACAGGCCCTCCGCTGGCACCATTTGTGGAAAGGGTTCGTGGAGATATGAAGGTTGGAGTTGAACGCACTTGTTGGATGGTAACACTATATTGCGGAGTGTGAGAAGGGAGAGCCCAAACTGCCTGTCCTTTGCCTGCTTGGATTACTGGGAACTGAGACTGAGGACGATCGCGACGGCATCACGTGACGTCACACATGCTAGTCACTGAGCCTAGCAAAGGGGTCGTGTATGTGAATCATATGGATGGTACTATGATACCCAGATAACATATACATATACAAGAGA
Organism: Cherax quadricarinatus; assembly: GCF_026875155.1. Lineage (NCBI taxonomy): Eukaryota > Metazoa > Arthropoda > Malacostraca > Decapoda > Parastacidae > Cherax > Cherax quadricarinatus. The sequence goes on from NC_069408.1 coordinate 71,896,915, forward strand.
TCAGCAACTATGCTGACAGGCGCTGGTAGGTGCTGGTGGGTGATGGTCAGTGCTGGTGGGTGATGGTTGGTGCTGGTGGGTGATGGTGGGTGATGGTAGGTGATGGTGGGTGATGGTTAACGATATTGGGTGATGATGGATGCTGCTGGTTGCTGGTGGGTTCTGGTGGGTGGTGGTGGATGATGCTGGTTTCTGGTGGGTGATGGTGGGTGATGGTGGGTGCTGTTGGATGATGCTGGTTGCTGGTGGGTGATGGTGTGTGATGGTGGGTGCTGGTGGGTGATGGTGGGTGCTGGTGGGTGATGGTGGGTGATGGAAGGTGCTGGTGGATGATGCTGGTTGTTGGTGGTTGCTGGTGGGTGCTGGTGGGTGATAGTGGGTGATGGTGGGTGATGGTGGGTGATGGTGGGTGATGGTGGGTGCTGGTGGGTGATGGTGGGTGATGGTGGGTGATGGTGGGTGATGGTGGGTGATGGTGGGTGATGGTGGGTGATGGTGGGTGCTGGTGGGTGCTGGTGGGTGATAGTGGGTGATGGTGGGTGATGGTGGGTGATGGTGGGTGATGGTGGGTGCTGGTGGGTGATGGTGGGTGATAGTGGGTGATGGTGGGTGATGGTGGGTGATGGTGGGTGGTGGGTGATGGTGGGTGCTGGTGGGTGCTGGTGGGTGATAGTGGGTGATGGTGGGTGATGGTGGGTGATGGTGGGTGATGGTGGGTGATGGTGGGTGATGGTGGGTGATGGTGGGTGATGGTGGGTGATGGTGGGTGATGGTAGGTGATGGTGGGTGATGGTTAACGATATTGGGTGATGATGGATGCTACTGGTTGCTGGTGGGTTCTGGTGGGTGGTGGTGGATGATGCTGGTTGCTGGTGGGTGATGGTGGGTGATGGTGGGTGATGGTGGGTGATGGTGGGTGATGGTGGGTGATGGTGGGGCAACATCAAGGAAGATGGATGGCGATGTTTTCCTGCTTCCTAAAACTCTCGAGAAAGATTATTATAGAAAGTAATAGCTTTTCTGACCTCAGCTTGACGCCTCGTGGGGTCAGCACACTCAGCTTGACGCCTCGTGGGGTCAGCACACTCAGCTTGACGCCTCGTGGGGTCAGCACACTCAGCTTGACGCCTCGTGGGGTCAGCACACTCAGCTTGACGCCTCGTGGGGTCAGCACACTCAGCTTGACGCCTCGTGGGGTCAGCACACTCAGCTTGACGCCTCGTGGGGTCAGCACACTCAGCTTGACGCCTCGTGGGGTCAGCACACTCAGCTTGACGCCTCGTGGGGTCAGCACACTCAGCTTGACGCCTCGTGGGGTCAGCACACTCAGCTTGACGCCTCGTGGGGTCAGCACACTCAGCTTGACGCCTCAGGGTCGGCACACTCAGCTAGACGCCTCGTGGGGTCAGCACACTCAGCTTGACGCCTCGTGGGGTCAGCACACTCAGCTTGACGCCTCGTGGGGTCAGCACACTCAGCTTGACGCCTCGTGGGGTCAGCACACTCAGCTTGACGCCTCGTGGGGTCAGCACACTCAGCTTGACGCCTCGTGGGGTCAGCACACTCAGTTTGACGCTTCGTGGGGTCAGCACACTCAGCTTGACGCCTCGTGGGGTCAGCACACTCAGCTTGACGCCTCGTGGGGTCAGCACACTCAGTTTGACGCCTCGTGGGGTCAGCACACTCAGCTTGACGCTCGTGGGGTCAGCACACTCAGCTTGACGCCTCGTGGGGTCAGCACACTCAGTTTGACGCCTCGTGGGGTCAGCACACTCAGCTTGACGCCTCGTGGGGTCAGCACACTCAGCTTGACGCCTCGTGGGGTCAGCACACTCAGCTTGACGCCTCGTGGGGTCAGCACACTCAGCTTGACGCCTCGTGGGGTCAGCACACTCAGCTTGACGCCTCGTGGGGTCAGCACACTCAGTTTGACGCTTCGTGGGGTCAGCACACTCAGCTTGACGCCTCGTGGGGTCAGCACACTCAGCTTGACGCCTCGTGGGGTCAGCACACTCAGCTTGACGCCTGTGGGGTCAGCACACTCAGCTTTGACGCCTCGTGGGGTCAGCACACTCAGCTTGACGCCTCGTGGGGTCAGCACACTCAGTTTGACGCCTCGTGGGGTCAGCACACTCAGCTTGGGGCGCACTCGTGGGGTGGAGCACACTCAGCTTGACGCTCGTGGGGTCAGCACACTCAGCTTGACGCCTCGTGGGGTCAGCACACTCAGCTTGACGCCTCGTGGGGTCAGCACACTCAGCTTGACGCCTCGTGGGGTCAGCACACTCAGCTTGACGCCTCGTGGGGTCAGCACACTCAGCTTGACGCCTCGTGGGGTCAGCACACTCAGCTTGACGCCTCGTGGGATCAGCACACTCAGCTTGACGTCTCGTGGGGTCAGCACACTCAACTTGACGCCTCGTGGGGTCAGCACACTCATCTTGACGCCTCGTGGGGTCAGCACACTCAGCTTGACGCCTCGTGGGGTCAGCACATTCTGCTTGACGCCTCGTGGGTCGCACACTCAGCTTGACGTCTCGTGGGTCAGCACATCAGCTTGAGCCTCAGGGTCGCACACTCAGCTAGACCCTCGTGGATCGGCACACTCAGTTGACGCCTCGTGGGTTCGGCACACTCACTTGACGCCTCGTGGGGCAGCACACTCAGCTGACGCCTCTTTGGGAAGCACACCAGCTGACGCTCGTGGGTTCAGCACATTTCACTTGACGCCCGTGGGGTCAGCACATCCGCTTGACCCCTCGTGGGGTCAGCAGCTCAGCTTGACGCCTAGGGGGTCGCACACTCGCTGACCCCTCGTGGGGTCAGCACACTAGCTTGACGCCTCGGGATCGGCACCTAGCTTACTGGAGGTTACTGGAGGTTATTCCGGGGATCAACGCCCCGCGCCCGGGTCCTGACAAGGCCTCCGATGGCGGGGGCTGTTTTCCTAGGTGTTCGCTGGCGCACCAGTCCACGTGACCACAGCCCTTTGATCCGGATGACTTTAGGTACCTGTCCAGCTCTCTTTTGGAAGGCAGCCAGGGGTTTATTGGCATTCCCCTAGTTGATGGAGGCTGTTGAACAGTTTTGGGCCCGGACATTATGTTTTTCCCTTTTGTGTACCAATGACGCCCCGTCTTTTTTTGGGGGCATTTTACATCGCCTGCCCAGTCTTTTACTTTCTAGGAGTGATTTCTGTGTGCAGATTTGGGACCTTTATTCAGATTTTCCAAGTGTAGATTATGATATATCTCTCCTCCTGCGTTCCAACGAGTACAAGTCAGTGCTTCGGGTTCCCAGTAGTTAAGGTCCCTGACAGACTTATACGGGGCAATAAAGGATCTTGTAACTCTCTAGATCTGCGATTTCACCTGCTTTGTTTGGAGATGTTAATGTCCAGCAGTATTCCAGCCTAGGGGAACAAGTATTGAAAAGGATCATTGGCTTGGCATCTCTCGTTTTGAAAGTTCTCATTATTCATCCTTCATTTTCTTTGAAACGTGCGATCGTGGCACTGTTGTGATCCTTGAAATGAATCTCAGACTTACTACTCCCAGGTCCCTTGCATATTTTTCCAACTCTATTTGTATGGCCGGATCGAGTATACCTGTTCTAGTTATTATCTCCCCAGTTTTCCATAACGGAGTTTTTGGGAATTTGCCTATTGATCATCATATTGTTTACCGTTGCCATTTAGAAAACTTGTTTAAAATCTTCTTGGGGTAACCGCGCCCTTTCAGCGAGGGACAGCCTCATGCAACCTAGTATCATCCGCAAGGAATGATACGTGCTGTGGTGTATATCTACTGTTTATGTCGATATGAGGTAAGGAATAAGATGGGGGCATTACTGTCCCTTGTGGAACAGGTCTTCATAGGCAGCCTCCAATTTAACTCTTGACCACTACTCTTTTGTTCGATTTGTTGGAAGTTGAAGATCCCTTCCCACTTTCCAGTTATTCCTTTAGCGATTTTATGGTTAAGCCATGATCGCATTTGTCAAATGCTTTGCAAAGTCTGTGTATATTACATCTGTATTCTGATTTTTCTTCCAGTGCATCCAAGCCATGTCATAGTGATCCAGTAGTTGTGAGAGGCGGGAGCTACCTGCCCAAACCCCATTTTGCCCTGGATTGTGCAGATTTTGGGAATCCAGGTGATTTGCATTCCTGCTTTTTAGCACTCTTTCAAAGATTTTTTTTGATGTGGGACGTCAGAGCTATTGGTCTATAGTTCTTAGCTAATGCTTTGCTGCCACCTTTATGGAGTTGGGCTATATCCGTTGTTTTAAGTGACTGTGGAATTTCACCCATGTCCAAGCTCCTCCTCCATAGTGTACTTAGGGCACAGGGGAGGGGTTTCTTGCAGTTCTTAATGAAAACAGATTTTCCACGAGTCTGGGCCCGGGGCTGAGTGCATAGGCATGTTGTCAATGGCTTTTTCGAAATCTATCGGAGTTAGGGTAATGTCGGAATCTGGCATACATTTTATGGAGTTTTGAGGCTCATTCATGAAGAAATCATTTGGGTCGTCGATCCTCAGACCGATTAGTGGTTCACTAAACCAGAGTCTACTGGGATTTCAATATTTCACTCATTTCCTTGTTGTCATCTGTTGTAAGTCCCTTTCCGGGTCTGAGTAAGGGCCCGATACTAGATGTGGTATTTTGCCTTGTTTTTGGCATATGGAAAAGAATATTTTGAATTTCTTTCAATTTCACTAATAGCTTTAAGCTCCTCCTGCCTCTCCTGGTTCCTGTAAGAGTCATTTAGCTTAAGTTCGATATTTTTTCCACTTCCCTGGTCGCGCCTCCTTTTGTGTATCAGATATTTTTAGCACTCCTGAGGAATTCAGTGACTCTTCGTCGTCTTCTGTAGAGGGAGCGTTTTTTTCTCTCCGTTTACTCCTGCTTCTTCTTTTTCTTAGGGAATATGCCTAGAACTGCTTCGGGTTACCAGGAAATTGATCCTTTCAAGGCACTGGTTTGGATCCATGTCATTTAAGACATCTTCCCAACATGTTTCGTTTAGGACATGGTTTACCTGGTCCCAGTTGATGTTCTTGTTGTTGAAATTGTATTTTGTGAAGACACCTTCACAGGGAAATGCATTCTGCTGTTCAGGACCCTATGCATGTACGTCTGGACTTCGATTAATTGTGATCGGAATTAGTTGTTTTTGATATTCTTATGTCTCTTATCAGGTCCTCATTATTTGTGAAGTTAAGGTCAAGTGTGTTTTCTAGTCTTGTTGGCTCCACTATCTGCTGGCTTAAGGTGTGTTTTTTTCGCAGAGCCTTAGTAGCTCATGTGTGTGTGACCATTCATCTGCGCTACCTCCGGAGATTGTTTAGCTATAACATTATTTGCTACATTCTTCCATTTTTTATGCCTTGGTTGAAATCACCAAGCAGTAAGATGTTTGGGGATGGAGCTGGAAGGTTTTTCAAACAGTAATCGATTTCAGTAGCTGGTCCTTGAAACTGTTGTGAGGTTGCATCTGGGGGCTTGTATACAACCACAATGACTAGGTTTTGGTTCTCGATCTTTATTGATAGAACTTCAACTACCTCATTTGTGGTGTTCAGCAACTCCGTGCAGATAAGGGACCTGACATACAGGCCAACCCCCCCTTGTTTGCCTGTTTTTTCTGTCGCATCTAAAAAGGTTGTAACCACTTATCCATATTTCACTGTCAAAGTGATCTTTTTTGTGAGTCTCTGTGAAGGCTGCAAACATTGCATTAGACTCCACTAGAAGTCCACTGATAAAAGATATTTTGTTGTTGGTGGATGCTTAAGGCCCTGTAAAATTAGCAAATATGAACGAGGTTGTATTCTGTGTTTGTTGGGGGGGTTTTGTTATTGGCAAACATAGTTTAATTTCTGGAGGGCCATGGGTGGCCCCTGGCTGCGCCTCCAGTCCAACAAGGCTCCAAGGTGGGGGCTATTTTTGTTATTTCCTTCCATTTTCTTTTTTCGTTTCCTGCCACTAAAAATCCCTGGAGTTGGGTTGTTTGTAGCTACTATTGTTTGTCTTGTGGGGTCCCGTGCCTCCTGGTCCCTTTTTGATGGTATGCAGGGTACTCGATGTTGTAACACTGCTTCTGGAGGACCGAAGAGTGGCACATTTTTGGGTGAAAGAAAGTACAGGAAGAAGAACGACACACTCCTTTAGACAGGAGGTCGCTACATTTTTTGGGATGGTCAAAGTTGCATGTCCCCTTTTTTTCCCCTGTTATACCATGCTACAGATTCCCCAAGCATAATATTTGCACAAATTCACCTTTGGTTGAGAATTGTTGGGAGGTGTGTTGTCAATTTCTGCAGGTTCTGGGACTGCACTATAATCCTCAGTATCCAAACCAGGGGCCCCCCCATCCTGGATTCCATCACTTTCCCCAGTAGAGGAAAAGGAAGACCTCCTCTCCAACATCTGTACTGTGGGCCACGGTCTTGTGCAATGAAAGGTTGTATATTTTTCGGTTTTTTGATGGTTTGTTACATTTACTGTTTTTTGTGGTGGTTTGGGTAGTGTCCCTAGGAGAGTCTGGGCTGGCAGTAAGGCTGGGGGTGGGTCTGGGTCAGCAAATGGGACTGGGGGCTGGGGCTGGGGCTGGGTCTGGGTCAGCGGCTGGGCCTGGGCCAGCACCAGCACTGTGGGTATTGGTGCTATGCCTGGGGGGGCCTGGGCCAGCACCAGCACTGTGGGGTTTTTAGTGCTATGCCTGGGGGAAACCTGGGCCAGCACCAGCACTGTGGGTATTAGTGCTATGACTGGGGGAGCCTGGGCCAGCACCAGCACTGTGGGTATTTGGTGCATGCCTGGGGGAGCCTGGGCCAGCACCAGCACTGGGTTATTAGTGCATGCCTGGGGGAGCCTGGGCCAGCACCAGCACTGTGGGTAAATTTGTGCTATGACTGGGGGAGCCTGGGCCAGCACCAGCACTGTGGGTATTGGTGCTATGCCTGGGGAGCCTGGGCCAGCACCAGCACTGTGGGTATTAGTGCTATGACTGGGGGGTGGGTCTGGCTTAAGACCATGTGGGTGACTAGATAGTTTCGAGTCATCTGTTGTGGTATGGACATTCTGCATTTTTTGATACACATCTCTTGCTCCCCTGTTTTATATATTTTTGATAGACTAACCAAGAGGTCATCCTTGTTTTCTTGATTATTTTTATCATTTATTACTCTCCTTAGTACCTTTCTGATACCTGCCAAAGTTCTACATCTTTATTGCACAACCAGAAGCACCTTGCTAGTTCGAGGTCATTTTTTGAGGCTGTATTTAGTCTAGTACAAGAGATATGCTGTTTGGAAGAGCATAGGTTGCATGTGATTCTGGATTTCCTTCCAAGGATTTTTTTACATGTCCCACAGATATGCTGTGCTGACATCCTGTCTGTAGCCTACTACACACTGTATGCCACGGAAGAAAACTGATTTCCACTTTACCTTTCTCTTGCTGGTGCCAGTAATATGCAAGATGTATTTATACGAACCAAGTTTGCAGTATGTGGGTGGTGGGTGTAGGGTGGGTGTAGGGTGGGTGTGAGCCGGGCAGACTTGCCCACACTGCCACACTTCACTATTATTTTTTTTATTACTATTATTATTATTATTATATTATTTAAATTCCTTTTATGTAGTGCTGTACACTGTTTATCTCAAGGATATACACTGTATTCTTTCAAAATACACTTTTCACTGCATTATACTGGGATCATTGTTTTATTATTTACAGAGCAGCTAGGCCTACGCTAACTTTACCCTACACTTCTATGGAAAAGATTATTTCCTGTTTAGTAGAGGTAACGGTTGTATGCTCAATTTATGTATGCTGTGATTCCCTGCACCTCAATGCTACCACCACTCGTTTCATATCTTATGACTATAGTAGTTACTCTTGGGGTCGGCACACTCAGCTTGACGCATCGTGGGGTCAGCACATTCAGCTTGACGTCTCGTGGGATCGGCACACTCAGCTTGACGCCTCGTGGGGTCGGCACTCAGCTTGACGCCTCGTGGGTTCAGCACACTCAGCTTGGCGCCTCGTGGGGTCAGCACTTTCAGCTTGGCGCCTTGTGGGGTCGGCACATTCAGCTTGACGCCTCATGGGGTCAGCATTTTCAGCTTGACGTCTCGTGGGGTCGTCACTCTCAGCTTGACGCCTCGTGAGGTCAGCCCACTCAGCTTGACGCCTCGTGAGGTCAGCCCACTCAGCTTGACGCCTAGTGGGGTCAGCCCACTCAGCTTGACGCCTTGCTGGGTCAGCCCACTCGGCTTGACAACCTGTGAGCCGGCCCATTCCGCTTGATTCCTCGTGGGTTTGGCCCACTCAACTTGTCAACTTGTGTGTCAGCCCACTCAGCTGCTTGATAACTTATGTTTCGTCCTAATCAGCTTGTTAATTTTTGGGTCATCCCACTCAGCTTAACAACTTGTGAATCGTCCCACTCAGCATTATAACTTTATGGATTTTCTCACTCAGCTTGATAACTTGTAGGTCGTCCTACTCAGCTTGGTAACTTGTGGGTCGTCCCACTTAGTTGGATAACTTGTGGGTCGTCCCACTTAGTTGGATAACTTGTGGGTCGTCCCACTCAGTTGGATAACTTGTGGGTTGTCCCACTTAGTTGGATAACTTGTGGGTTGTCCCACTTAGCTGGATAACTTGTGGGTTGTCCCACTTAGTTGGATAACTTGTGGGTTGTCCCACTTAGCTGGATAACTTGTGGGTTGTCCCACTTAGCCGGATAACTCGTGGGTTGTCCCACTTAGTTGGATAAACTTGTGGGTTTTTCCCACTTAGTTGGATAACTTGTGGGTGTCCTTACTTAGTTGGATAACTTGTGGGTTGTCCACTTAGTTGGATAACTTGTGGGTTGTCCCACTTAGTTGGATAACTTGTGGGTTGTCCCACTTAGTTGGATAACTTGGGGGTTTGTCCCACTTAGTTGGATAACTTGTGGGTTGTCCACCTTAGTTGGATAACTTGTGGGTTGCCCCACTTAGTTGGATAACTTGTGGGTTGTCCCACGTAGTTGGAAAAACTTGTGGGTTGTCCCACTTAGTTGGATAACTTGTGGGTTGTCCCACGTGTTGGATAACTTGTGGGTTGTCCCACTTAGTTGGATAACTTGTGGGTTGCCCCACTTAGTTGGATAACTTGTGGGTTGCCCCACTTAGTTGGATAACTTGTGGGTTGTCCCACTTAGTTGGATAACTTGTGGGTTGTCCCACTTAGTTGGATTAACTTGTGGGTTGTCCCACTTAGTTGGATAACTTGTGGGTTGTCCCACTTAGTTGGATAACTTGTGGGTTGTCCACGTAGTTGGATAACTTGTGGGTTGTCCCACTTAGTGTGGATAACTTGGGGGTTGCCCCACTTAGTTGGATAACTTGGGGGTTGTCCCACTTAGTTGGATAACTTGTGGGTTGCCCCACTTAGTTGGATAACTTGTGGGTTGTCCCACTTAGTTGGAAACTTGTGGGTTGTCCCACTTAGTTGGATAACTTGGGGGTTTTCCCACTTAGTTGGTTTAACTTGTGGGTTGCCCCACTTAGTTGGATAACTTGTGGGTCGTCCCATTTAGTTGGATAACTTGTGGGTCGTCCACTTAGTTGGATAACTTGTGGGTTGTCCCCTTGTTGGATAACTTGGGGTTGTCCCACTTAGTTGGATAACTTGTGGGTTGTCCCACTTAGTTGGATAATTTGGTGGGTCGTCCCACTTAGTTGGATAACTTGTGGGTCGTCCCACTTAGTTGGATAACTTGTGGGTCGTCCCACTTATTTGGATAACTTGTGGGTTGTCCCACTTAGTTGGATAACTTGTGGGTTGTCCCACTTAGTTGGATACTTGTGGGGTCGTCCCACTTAGTTGGATAACTTGTGGGTCGTCCACTTTTTGGATAACTTTTTGGGTCGTCCAACTTAGTTGGATAACTTGTGGGTTGTCCCACTTGTTGGATAACTTGGGGGGTTTTGTCCCACTTATTTGGATAACTTGTGGGTTGTCCCACATTAGTTGGATAACTTGTGGGTTGTCCCACTTAGTTGGATAACTTGTGGGTTGCCCCACTTAGTTGGAAACTTGTGGGTTGTCCCACTTAGTTGGATAACTTGTGGGTTGTCCACTTGTTGGATAACTTGGGGGTTTGTCCCACTTAGTTGGATAACTTGTGGGTTGTCCACTTAGTTGGATAACTTGTGGGTCGCCCCACTTAGTTGGAAAAACTTGTGGGTCGTCCCACTTAGTTGGATACTTGTGGGTTGTCCCACTTAGTTGGATACTTGTGGGTTGTCCCCCCTTAGTTGGATAATTGTGGGTTGTCCACTTAGTTGGATAATTGTGGGTCGTCCCACTTAGTTGGATAACTTGTGGGTCGTCCCACTTAGTTGGATAACTTGTGGGTCGTCCCACTTAGTTGGATAACTTGTGGGTTGTCCCACTTAGTTGGATAACTTGTGGGTTGTCCCACTTAGTTGGATAACTTGTGGGTGGGTCCCCACTTAGTTGGATAACTTGTGGGTCGTCCCACTTAGTTGGATAACTTGTGGGTCGTCCCAACTTAGTTGGATAACTTGTGGGTTGTCCCACTTAGTTGGATAACTTGTGGGTTGTCCACTTAGTTGGATAACTGTGGGTTGTCCACTTAGTTGGATACTTGGGGGTTTGTCCCACTTGTTGGATAACTTGTGGGTTGGTCCCACTTAGTTGGATAACTTGTGGGTTGTCCCACTTAGTTGGATATTGGGGGTTTGGGTCCCACTTAGTTGGATACTTGTGGGTTGTCCCACTTAGTTGGATAACTTGTGGGTTGTCCCACTTAGTTGGATAACTTGTGGGTTGTCCCCTTAGTTGGATAACTTGTGGGTGTCCCACTTAGTTGGATAACTTGGGTTGTCCCACTTAGTTGGATAATTGTGGGTTGTCCCACTTAGTTGGATAACTTGTGGGTTGTCCCACTTAGTTGGATAACTTGTGGGTTGCCCCACTTAGTTGGATAACTTGTGGGTTGTCCCACTTAGTTGGATAACTTGTGGGTTGTCCCTTAGTTGGATAACTTGTGGGTTGTCCCACTTATTTGGGGATAACTTGTGGGTTGTCCACTTAGTTGGATAACTTGTGGGTTGCCCCACTTAGTTGGATAACTTGTGGGTTGTCCCACTTAGTTGGATAACTTGTGGGTTTGTCCCACTTAGTTGGATAACTTGTGGGTTGTCCCACTTAGTTGGATAACTTGTGGGTTGTCCCACTTAGTTGGATAACTTGGGGGTTTGTCCACTTAGTTGGATAACTTGTGGGTTGTCCCCTTAGTTGGATAATTTGTGGGTTGTCCCATTAGTTGGATAACTTGTGGGTTGTCCCACTTAGTTGGATAACTTGTGGGTTGTCCCACTTAGTTGGATAACTTGTGGGTTGTCCCACTTAGTTGGATAACTTGTGGGTTGTCCCACTTAGTTGGATAACTTGTGGGTTGTCCCACTTAGTTGGATAACTTGTGGGGGGTTGGCCTACGCATCTTTACGCCTTGTAGGGTCAGTCCACTCAGCTTGATGGCTTCTTTTGTGTATGTTTTCTGTGTGTGTGTGTGTGTGTGTGTGTGTGTGTTGTGTGTGTGTGTGTGTGTGTACTCACTATTTGTACTCACCTTTTTGTGGTTGCAGGGGTCGGGGTCCTAGCTCCTGGCCCCCCTCTTCACCGGTTGCTACTAGACCCTATCTCTCCCCGCTCCATGAGCTTTATCAAACCTGTCTTAAAACTGTGTATGGTTCCTGCCTCCACTACGTCATTTTCTAGGCTATTCCACTGCCTTACAACTTATGACTGAAGAAATACTTCCTACTATCTCTCTGACTCATTTGTGTCTTCAACTTCCAATTTTGGCCTTTGTTTCTGTGTCCCCTCCCCGGAACATCCTGTCCTTGTCCCCTTGTCTATTCCACGCAGTATTTTATATGTCGTTATCATGTCTCCCCTTTACCCTCCTGTCCTCCGTGTCGTCAGGCCGATTTCCCTTAATCTTTCTTCATAGGACATTCCCCTTAGCTCTGGAACTAACCTTGTTGCAAACCTTTGTACTTTCTCTAGTTTCTTGACGTGCTTTATCAAGTGCGGGTTCCAAACAGGTGCTTTCATACTCCAGTTTTGGGCCTGACATACACGGTGTACGTGTCTTGAATGATTCCTTACTAAGGTGTCGGAATGCTGTTCTCAGGTTTGCCAGGCGCCCATATTTCTGCAGCAGTTATTGATTGATGTGTGCTTCCGGAGACATGCTCGGTGTTATACTCACCCAAGATCTTTCTCCTTGAGTGAGGGTTTGCAGTCTTTGGCCACCTCGCCTATACTCTGTCTGTGGTCTTCTGTGCCCCTTTCCCCTATCTTCATGACTTTGCATTTGGCAGGATTAAAATTTGAGAAGCCATTTGTGGACCAGGTGTCCAGTCTGTCCAGGTCTCTTTGAAGTCCTGCCTGGTCCTCATCAGATTAATTTCCTCCTCATTAACTTTTTCCCTTTATCTGCAAAAAAGGGACACTTTTTGAGTCTACCCTTCCGTCATGGGCGTTTTAATTTACCAAAATAGCACTGGTCCTAGGCCGACCCTGTGGGACCCCTCGTCACAGGTGCCCACTGTGATACATTATTACGTACCATGACTCGTTGTTGCCTCCCTGTCAGGTATTCTCTGATCCATTGCAGTGCCTTCCTGTTATATGCGCCTGATGCTCTAGCTTCTGCACTAATCTCTTGTGAGGAACTGTGTCAAAGAAAGGCCTTCTTGCAGTCCAAGAAGATGCAATCAACCCACCCCTCTCTCTCTTGTCTTACTTCTGTTATTTTATCATGAAACTCCAGAAGGTTGTGACACAGGATTTGCCTTCCGTGAATCCGTGTGGTTGGCATTTATACTCCTGTTCCGTTCCAGGTGCTCCACCACTCTCCTCCTGATAATCTTCTCCATAATTTTGCATACTATACACGTCAATGACACAGGTCTATAGTTTAGTGCCTCTTTTCTGTCTCCTTTTTGAAAATGGGAACTACATTTGCTGTCTTCCATACCTCAGGTAGTTGCCCAGTTTCCAGGATGTGTTGAAGATTGTGGTAGTGGTACGCACAACATATCTGCTCCCTCTCTAAGGACCCATAGAGAGATGTTGTCCGGTCCCATTGCCTTTGAGGTATCGATGTCCCTTAGCAGTTTCTTCACCTCCTCCTCATCTGTATGTATGTCGTCCAACACTTGTTGGTGTATTCCTTGTTGGTGTCCCCATCTGGTCTGTCCCCCCAGAGTCCTTCCTGTCTCTACTGTAAATACTTCTTAAATCTCGTGTTGAGCTCCTCACATACCTCTTGATCGTTTCTTGTGAGTTCTCCACCTTCTTCTCTCAGCCTTATCACCTGGTCCTTGACTGTTGTCTTCTTCCTAATGTGGCTATTACAGCAGTTTCGGGTCAGATTTGACTTTCGATGCTATGTCGTTTTCATACTGTCGCTGGGCCCCCTCCTTATCTGCGCATACTCGTTTCTGGCTCTTCTACTAATCTCCTTGTTTTCCTGGGTCCTATGCCTCCTGTACCTTTTCCATTCTCTGTTGCACTTAGTTTTTGCCTCCTACACCTTCGGGTAAACCAAGGACTCGTCTTGGTCTTCCTATTATTTCTGTTTCCTTGGGAACAAAACTTTCCTCTGCCTCCTTGCACTTTGTTGCCACATATTCCCATCATCTCGTTTTACTGATTTCCTACCATTTCTCTGTCCCACTGAACCTCCTGCAGGAAGTTTCTCATACCTGTGTAGCCCCCCCTTTTTAGTTTGGCCTGTCCCTTCCTTTTCCCCTGTTACCTTCTCCACTTGTAACTCTACTATGTGTGGGGTGTGTGTGTGCGTGCGTGTGTGTGTGTGTGTGTGTGTGTGTGTGTGTGTGTGTGTGTGTGTGTGTGTGTGTTGTGTGTGTGTGTATTTGTACTCACCTAATTTTGGTTGCAGGGGTCGATTCCAGCTACTGGCCCCGCCCTTCATGGTCACCATTGGTCACCTCCCCTTGTTCCATGAGTTTTAACATACCTCTTCTTAAAGCTTTATATGGATCCTTCTCTCTTCTACATCACTCTCCATTCTATTCTACTTCCTGACAACTCTCTGGCTGAAGAAATACTTTCTAATATCCCTTCGATTTATCTGACTCTTCAGCTTCCAATTGTGACCTCTTGTTTCTGTGTCCCCTCTCTGGGACATCCTGTTTATGTCCTCCTTGTCATTTCCTCGCATTATTTTGTATGTCGTTTTCATGTCTACCCTCGCCCTCCTGTCCGCTAGTGTTGTCACACCAATTTCTCTTAACCTTTATTCGTAGGTCATTCCGCTTAGCTCTGGAACTAGTCTTGTTTCAATCCTTTTCGCTTTCTCTAATTTCTTGACGTGCTTGAACTAGTGGTGTATACTCCAGTATGGGCCTGACGTACACGGTGTGCAGTCATGAACGACTCATTACTGAGGTATCGGAACGCTATTCTCAGGCTTTACAGGCGCCCATATGCTGCAGCAGTTATCTGGTTGATGTGCGCCTCGGGAGATGTCTTCGGTATTATATTCACCCCAAGATCCTTTTCCCTGAGTGAGGTTTGTAGTCTTTGGCCATCTAGCCTATACTCTGTCTGCAGTCTTCTTTGCCCTTCTCCGATCTTTATTACTTTGCATTTGGCGGGGTTAAATTCGAGGAGCCAGTTGCTGGACCAGGCTTCCAGCCTATCCAAGTCTCTTTGTAGACCTCACTGATTCTCATCCAATTAAATTCTCCTCATTAACTTCACATCATCTGCAAGCAAGGACACTTCTGAGTCTGTCCCTTTCGTCCTGTCATTTGCATATACCAAAAACAAAACTGGTCCTAAGATTGACCCCTATGGAACCCCGCTCATCACAGGCGCCCACTCTGACACCTCGTCACGTACCATGACTCGTTGTTGCCTCCTTGTCAGGTATTCTCTGATCCACAGCATTGCCCTTCCTGTTATGTGTGTCTGATCCTCTAGCTTTTGCAATAATCTCTTGTGAGGAACTGTGTCGAAGGACTTCTTGCAGAAAAAAAAAGAAAATGCAATCTACCCAACCCTCTCTCTCGTGTCTTATTTCCGTTACCGTGTGTGTGTGTGTGTGTGTGTGTGTGTGTGTGTGTGTGTGTGTGTGTGTGTGTGTGTGTGTGTCACCTGGATCATGCACATAATAAGACAATTACTCATATCCTAATAATTCCATTCATATCTCTCTAATTCAGTCATTTTCATTACCATTTGCGCCTCGGTAATCGTCAAAGCCTCTTACGGATCTCATTAGTTTAGAATTTGTCTGCCATAAACTATTTAACAAGTGAGGAAGAAAAAAGAGATATATTCTCTAGAGCAAATAACAGATAACAAAAGGCAATCAGTTCTACAGTTCTCATCCTGACAATGATGCTTCAGCAGCATCATAGTTCTCATCCTGACAATGATGCTTCAGCAGCATCATAGTTCTCATCCTGACAATGATGCTTCAGCAGCATCATAGTTCTCATCCTGACAATGATGCTTCAGCAGCATCATAGTTCTCATCCTGACAATGATGCTTCAGCAGCATCATAGTTCTCATCATGACAGTGATGCTTCAGCAGCATCATAGTTCTCATCATGACAGTGATGCTTCAGCAGCATCATAGTTCTCATCCTGACAATGATGCTTCAGCAGCATCATAGTTCTCATCCTGACAATGATGCTTCAGCAGCATCATAGTTCTCATCCTGACTGATGCTTCAGCAGCATCATAGTTCTCATCCTGACAATGATGCTTCAGCAGCATCATAGTTCTCATCCTGACAATGATGCTTCAGCAGCATCATAGTTCTCATCCTGACAATGATGCTTCAGCAGCATCATAGTTCTCATCCTGACAGTGATGCTTCAGCAGCATCATAGTTCTCATCCTCACAATGATGCTTCAGCAGCATCATAGTTCTCATCCTGACAGTGATGCTTTCAGCAGCATCATAGTTCTCATCCTGACAGTGATGCTTCAGCAGCATCATAGTTCTCATCCTCACAATGATGCTTCAGCAGCATCATAGTTCTCATCCTGACAGTGATGCTTCAGCAGCATCATAGTTCTCATCCTGACAATGATGCTTCAGCAGCATCATAGTTCTCATCCTGACAATGATGCTTTTAGCAGCATCATAGTTCTCATCCTGACAATGATGCTTCAGCAGCATCAAAAGTTCTCTTCCTGACAATGATGCTTCAGCAGCATCATAGTTCTCATCCTGACAATGATGCTTCAGCAGCATCATAGTTCTCATCCTGACAATGATGCTTCAGCAGCCTCATAGTTCTCATCCTGACAATTGATGCTTCAGCAGCATCATAGTTCTCATCCTTACAATGATGCTTCAGCAGCATCATAGTTCTCATCCTGACAATGATGCTTCAGCAGCATCATAGTTCTCATCCTGACAATGATGCTTCAGCAGCATCATAGTTCTCATCCTGACAATAATGCTTCAGCAGCATCATAGTTCTCATCCTGACAATGATGCTTCAGCCAGGGATCATAGTTCTCATCCTGACAATGATGCTTCAGCCCGCAACATAGTTCTCATCCTGACAATGATGCTTCAGCAGCATCATTAGTTCTCATTTTGACAATAATCCTTCAGCAGCTTTATAGTTCTCATCCTGACAATGATGCTTCAGCAGCATCATAGTTCTCATTCCGACAATGATGCTTCGCAGCATCATAGTTTCATCCTGACAATGATGCTTCAGCAGCATCATAGTTCTCAGCCTCACAATGATGCTTTAGCAGCATCATAGTTCTCATCCGACAATGATGCTTCAGCGCATCATAGTTCTCATCCTCACAATGATGCTTCAGCAGCATTCATAGTCTCATTTCCTTGACAATGATGCTTCGCAGCAATCATAGTTTCATCCTGACAATATGCTTCAGCAGCATTTATTTGTTCTCTCCCGACAATGATGCTTCAGCAGCATCATAGTTCTCATCCTGACATGATGCTTCAGCAGCATCATAGTTCTCATCCTGACAATGATGCTTCAGCAGCATCATAGTTCTCATCCTGGGCAATGATGCTTCTGCAGCATCATAGTTCTCATCCTGACAATAATGCTTCAGCAGCATAAAAGTTCTCATCCTGACAATGATGCTTCCAGCAGCATCTAGTTCTCATCAATGACAGTGATGCTTCAAACAGCATCATAGTTCTCATCCCCGACAATGATGCTTTTAGCAGCATCATAGTTCTCATCTGAAATGATGGCTTCAGCATGCATATAGTTCTCATCCTGACAATAATGCTTCAGCAGCATCATAGTTTCATCCTGACAATAATGCTTCAGCAGCATCATGTTTTTCATCCTGGGCTGATGCTTCAGCAGCATATAGTTCTCATCCTGGGCAATGATGCTTCAGCCCGCATCATAGTTTTTCATCCTGACAATAATGCTTCAGCAGCATCATAGTTTTTCATCCTGACAATATGCTTCAGCAGCATCATAGTTCTCATCCTGACAATGATGCTTCAGCAGCATCATAGTTCTCATCCTGACTGATGCTTCAGCAGCATCATAGTTCTCATCCTGACAATGATGCTTCAGCAGCATCATAGTTCTCATCCTGACAATGATGTTTCAGCAGGCATCATAGTTTTTCATCCTGACAATTATGCTTCAGCAGCATCATAGTTCTCATCCTCACAATGATACTTCAGCAGCAATCATAGTTATCATCCTGACAATGATGCTTCAGCGCATCATAGTTTTCAAACTGACAATGATGCTTCAAAGCATATGTCTCATCCCGACAATGAGCTTCAACGCTCTAGTTTCATCCTGACAATGTGCTTCTGCAGCTCATAGTTTCATCGACAATGATGTTCAGCGCATCTAGTTCTATCCCGACAATGATGCTTCAGCAGCATCATAGTTCTCTATGACTGATGCTTTACAGCATTCATTTGTTCTCATCCTGACAATGATGCTTAGCGATCATTGTTTCTCATGCAATGATGCTTCAGCAGCATCTTTGTTTCATTCATGACAGTGATGCTTCGCAGCATCATAGTTCTATCCCGACAATGATGCTTCAGCAGCATCATAGTTTCATTCCTGACAATGATGCTTCAGCAGCATCATAGTTCTCATCCCGACAATGATGCTTCAGCAGCATCATAGTTTCATCCTTACAATGATGCTTCAGCAGCATCATAGTTCTCATCCTGACAATGATGCTTCAGCAGCATCATAGTTCTATCCTGACAATGATGCTTCAAACAGCCAAAATAGTTTCTCCTGGTTTTAAATTTTATTTCGCTCAGTTTTTCATTAAATGATTTTTTAGGATTAATGTTTCATCTGGCAGTTTTGGGTTCAGAGGGATCTTAAATTTCTCCCTCATACATATCTTTCACCCATTTCCCATCCCTAGTCTCCCAATCCATAAATATATTTTCCTCCACATCATATTTTACTCCACCCCCACAATATGCCCCTTTACCCGCTCATTGTTCCTCATATACGGTCTTTCCCCTAATCATATTTTTCCCTCACAATACTTCACACCTCTAGTTCTCATCTGCCGTTTTCTTCCCAAAATCTTTTCATCATGACTTAATCCTTCCCGCCCCCTCTTATTCTCACCCCTCCCCTTCTTCAGCTCCATTCCATCCCCAAAATGCTTCCCCGCTTTCATCTTTCCCTCTCCAAGTCTTCCCCACCATCATTCCATTTATGGCTTTTTCCTCCAGATCAATTTCCCTCTCTACTTATCTTCACACCTTTATACCCCATCCTATCTAATCCTTTCACAGCCCAATAAATTGTTTCATCCTGTACCAATTATCTTGACAAATAACCCATTCCTGAATAAAATTTCAGGGCTTCTAGTTCTCATCCGACCGGGTTGTTTAGAGACACGACGGGTTTTTCAAAAAATTGAAAAATGAGGATTCAAGCTACATAGTTCTATTCCTACAAACCCTTCGGGAATAGGGTTTTATCCTGACCAAAGATGCTTCGAGCTTAGTTCCAAAAAACAAATGCTTCAGCAGGGATGTTATTCTTCAAACTACAATGTATTCCAAACATAATTTTATATAAATATTAACATATTATTTTCATCTAAATAAGCTTATCAGCCAAGCCTTCCGAAGAATGTTTAGGCACTTAATACTTTTAGTAGTTATATACTAGCTAGGTAGGAGAGTTGGTAGGTGTTGTAAAAGACCACCACCATGAAAATCTGTGTAGTCTGCAGAAAGGGTAACAGACGAAGTCATTCCTGGATTGCATACAATCTCTGTAGTAAATGGTTCCATGGGTCGTGCAGGAATGACAGGATGGATAATGAGAGCCTTCAAAACTAGGGAGGCCAAGCCCATGATGTCACTCTTCAGGTCACTTGTTCTATCTAGGCTGGAATATTGCTGCACTCTAACAGCACCTTTCAAGGCAGGTGAAATTGCCGACCTAGAAAATGTACAGAGAACTTTCACGGCGCGCATAACGGAGATAAAACACCTCAATTACTGGGAGCGCCTGAGGTTCCTAAACCTGTATTCCCTGGAACGCAGGCGGGAGAGATACATGATTATATACACCTGGAAAATCCTAGAGGGACTAGTATCGAACTTGCACACGAAAATCACTCACTACGAAAGCAAAAGACTTGGCAGACGATGCACCATCCCCCAATGAAAAGCAGGGGTGTCACTAGCACGTTAAGAGACCATACAATAAGTGTCAGGGGCCCGAGACTGTTCAACTGCCTCCCAGCACACATAAGGGGGATTACCAACAGACCCCTGGCAGTCTTCAAGCTGGCACTGGACAAGCACCTAAAGTCAGTTCCTGATCAGCCGGGCTGTGGCTCGTACGTTGGTTTGCGTGCAGCCAGCAGCAACAGCCTGGTTGATCAGGCTCTGATCCACCAGGAGGCCTGGTCACAGACCGGGCCGCGGGGGCGTTGACCCCCGGAACTCTCTCCAGGTAAACTCCAGGAACTTTAAACTAGCAGCCATGTTTGATATAAAATCAGAGAAATGTTTTTGGATCTGCCCAAACGAGATACACCTGTATCAGGAAATTACATCTATATTAAAAGACAAAAACACCAATAAAATATCCTTCTTGAAAGATATGTCAGCCTGGTATGACAGTTGGGAAAATTAAATGGGTGGGTTGGACGAGGCTCTCTTGGAGGACAGTGCTCCAGAGAGTGCTAGTGTATTAAATGGAGATAGTGACCCTGGTGATGAAATAGGTAAAGACAACACTATTCGATTTACAGAGGTACGAAATAGCGAAACTGCAAGAGATGGAACAAAAGGGGATGATGCCTAAGGGAATAGTGTTCACCAGTAAAAACTAGTGGAAGCACTGATGCCCATAAAGGAGTGGTAAGTAGAGGGGGAACAGAAAAAATGCACCAGCAGTGAACGCAGCCACAAAAAATCCTAGCAAACAAAATTCCAATCTATGCAAATTCTATGCCTTGGGTATCTGCAGGCACGGTATATCTGGTAAAACAGGTGGGACATGCACCTTTGACCATCCCCCCAAAATTGCCGCACCCACATGACAACAGGAGAGTGCAACTCCCTTCCCTGTAACTTATTTCACTCTGATATGTGTTACCCGTCACTCCATGAAAGAAAATATTACAACGTATACTGCCAGGCACATCATCTAAATGGACAAGAAGACACAGACCAGCCTGACTATGGGAAACAAAAGGGGGAAGCTATAACCTCTCCAGAAAAGGTTTTTAGTGCCATGAAGGGAAAAAGACTGGCAACAAATGTCAGAAATCTTACACAAACTGAGCAGAGGAACGGTCATTGGCCTCCACTCCAGAACAACAGATATTAGAGCAGGCAAATAAGCCCCCTAAATTCCATCAATATAAAGACATTTGTCTTTGCAAACATACAGGATCTAAAGCCGTCAACAAACAATAAAATTCCTTACGTCAAGGGACTGTTCATGGAATCAAATGCAATGTTTGCAACTTTCACAGAGACCCACATAAAGGATTATTTTGACAATGAAATATGGATCCCAGGTTATAACCTATTCAGATGCGACAGACTAAACAGGCAAGAATGGGAGGTTGGTTTGTACATCACAGAGTCGCATATTTGCTCAGAACTACTAAACACTTCAAATGATGTAGTTGAAGTTTCGGCGGTAAAGACAGAAAGCCAAAACTTTGTCATTGTGGTTGTATACAAGCCTCCAGATGCAACTTCCCAGCAGTTCCAGGAACAGCTTTTGAAAACTGACCACTGCCTGGAAAATCTTTCAACTCCTGCCTCAAATATGTTGCTGCTGGGAGATTTCAACTTGAGACACCTAAAACGGGGGAATGTAACAAATAATATTTTAGCAGAGATCATCCCAGGAAGCAACTCAGATGAAAATTCACACACACAAACACACGAACTATTAAATCTCTGCACCAAATTCACCTTAAACCAGCAAATATTAGAGCCTACAAGACTAACAATGACGATCTGATACGCAATATAACCGTATCAAAGACAATACACTCAGATCACAACATAATAGAAGTACACACATGTATGCACAGGGCTCCTGACCAGCAAAATGTGATCAGTCATAAGGGTATCATCAACAATATTCAAGTTTATTAACAAAAACATACAATGGGAACAAGTCAACCATGTCCTACATGAAACAAGCTGGGAAGATATCCTAAACAACACGAATCCGAAACTTTGCCTAGAAAAAATTAACTTTGTGGTTCTTGAGATCTGCTCAAGGCAAATTCCATTAAGAAAAAGAAAGAGAAGATGTAAACTATAAAGAGAGAAACGCTAACAATACAGATGCAGGCGAAGAATCACTAAGCTGCTGAAAAGGGCTATTGTATCTGAAATACGAAGGGAGGCGCTGGTCAGTGAAATAGCAAATATCAAACTTAAGCTGAAGAAATATTACAAGAGACAAGAATGGCAGGAAGAACTAAAAGCCATAAACGAAATTGAAAAAAATATACTTTTTCTCTTATGCCAAATCTAAGGGAAAAACAACATCCAGCATTGGGCCCCTGCTTCGGCGAGGTGCGACATACACAGATGACAGCCAAGAAATGCGTGAGATACTAAAGTCCCAGTACGACTCAGTGTTCAGTGAGCTGTTACTCAGACTAAGTGTCCACAATCCAAAATGAATCCTTTATGAACAAGACCTATAATTTGGTCATCTCAAAAATCCTGATATTATCCTAACACCACAAGACTTTGAAAAGGCAATAAATGACATGCCCATGCATTCTGCCCCATGCCTGGACTCGTGGAACTCAGTGTTCATGAAGAACTACAAGAAGCCCTTGTCACATGCAATCAGCATTCTGTGGAGAGGGAGCATGGACACAGGGGTCATCCAACACTCACTAAAAACAAAAGACATAGGCCCACTCTACAAAGGTGGCAGTAAAGCAGTTGCAAAGAACTACAGACCGCTAGCACTAGCATCCCATATCATAAAATCTTTGAAAGAGTTCTAAGAGGCAAGATCGCCAACCACCTAGATACCCATCAGTTATACAACCCGGGGCAACACGGGTTTAGAGCAGATCACTCCTGCCTGTCCCAGCTACTGGACCACTATGACAAGGTCCTGGATGTTATAGAGGGTAAATAAACTGCAGATGTGGTATACACAGACTTTGCAAAAGCCTTCGACAAGTGTGACCATGGTGTAATAGCGCACAAAATGCGTGATAAAGGAATAACGTGAAAAGTTGGTAGATGGATCTATAACTTTCTGACAAATAAAACACAAAATAGTAATAGTAAACAGAGTAAAGTCCGAGGCAGCTACAGTGAAAAGCTCTGTTCCACAAGGCACAGTACTCGCTCCCATCCTATTCCTCGTCCTCATACCTGACATAGACAGAGATGTAAGCGATAGATCCGTGTCTTCCTTGGCGGATGACACCCGAATTGCCATGACAGTGTCCTCCATCGAAGACACCGCAAGACTCCAAGCGAACATCAACCAAATCATCAAATGGGCCACTCAAAACAATATGAAGTTCAATGAAGAGAAATTTCATCCACTCAAATATAGAAAACTTGAGGAACTTAAAATGTATCTTGGTATACAACAAGTTCTGTTCATACAATAGAGCGAAAAAGTAATGTGAACGACATGGAAGTGATAATGTTAGAGGATCTCGCCTTCAAAGACCACAACAATGTGTCTACCACGTCTGCTAGAAAAATGATAGAATGGATAATGAGAACCTTCAAAACTAGGGATGCCAAGCCCATGATGATTCTCTTCAAATCTCTCTAGGTTGGAATATTGCTGTACACTTTCAAGGCAGGCGAAATTGTTAACCTGGAGAGTGTACAAATAACTTTCATGGTACACATGGGTGAAATTCCACAGTCACTTAAAACAACGGATATAGCCCCACTCCATAAAGGTGGCAGCAAAGCATTAGCTAAGAACTATAGACGAATAGCTCTGATGTCCCACATCATAAAAATCTTTGAAAGAGTGCTAAGAAGCAGGATTGCAAATCACCTGGATTCCCAAAATCTGCACAATCCAGGGCAACATGGGTTCAGGGCAGGTCGCTCCTGCCTCTCACAACTACTGGATCAATACGATATGGCCTTGGATGCACTGGAAGAAAATCAGAATGCAGATGTAATATACAGAGACTTTGCAAAAGCATTTGACAAATGCGATCATGGCGTAACAGCCCATAAAAGTGGGGAGATGGATCTTCAACTTCCTAACAAATCGAACACAAAGAGTAATGGTCAACAGAGTTAAATCGGAGGCTGCCATAGTGAAGAGCTCTGTTCCACAAGGCACAGTACTCGCCCCCATCTTATTCCTCATCCTCATA
The DNA here is from genome assembly GCF_026875155.1 of Cherax quadricarinatus. NCBI lineage: Eukaryota > Metazoa > Arthropoda > Malacostraca > Decapoda > Parastacidae > Cherax > Cherax quadricarinatus. Next base: position 71,920,866 of record NC_069408.1, read on the forward strand.
TCAGACATAGACAGAGATATACATCACAGCACCGTATCATCCTTTGCGAATGATACTAGGATCTGCATGAGGCTGTCATCTGCTGAGGACGCGGTTAACCTCCAAGAAGATATAAACAAAGTTTTCCAGTGGGCAACGGTAAACAATGTGATATTCAATGAGGACAAATTCCAACTACTCCGTTATGGAAAACTGGAGGAGATAATAACTAGAACAGAGTATACTACAGACTCTGGCCATACAATAGAGCGGAAAAATAATATAAGGGACCTGGGAGTAGTAATGTCTGAGGATCTCACTTTCAAGGATCACAACAGTGCCACGATCGCACGTGCAAAGAAAATGATAGGATGGATAATGAGAACGTTCAAAACGAGAGATGCCAAGCCAATGATGATCCTTTTCAAATCACTTGTTCTCTCTAGGCTGGAATATTGCTGCACATTAACATCTTCATTCAAAGCAGGTGAAATCACAAATCTAGAGAGTGTACAGAGATCCTTTACTGCACGTATAAGTTCTATCAAGCACCTTAACTACTGGGAACGCTTGGAAGCACTTGACTTGTACTCGTTGGAACGCAGGAGGGAGAGATATATCATAATCTACACTTGGAAAATCCTGGAAGGAATGGTCCCAAATCTGCACACAGAAATCACTCCCTACGAAAGTAAAAGACTGGGCAGGCGATGCAAAATGCCCCCAATAAAAAGTAGGGGCGCCATTGGTACACTAAGGGAAAACACCATAAGTGTCCGGGGCCTAAGACTGTTCAACAGCCTCCCATCAAGCATTAGGGGAATTGCCAATAAACCCCTGGCTGCCTTCAAGAGAGAGCTGGACAGATACCTAAAGTCAGTGCCGGATCAGCCGGGCTGTGGCTCGTACGTTGGACTGCGTGCGGCCAACAGTAACAGCCTAGTTGATCAGGCCCTGATCCATCGGGAAGCCTGGTCATGGACCGGGCCGCGGGGGCGTTGATCTCCGGAATAACCTCTAGGTAACACATAGGTATGATAAGGCACCTAAATTACTGGAAACGGTTGAGCCCCTTGATTTGTATTCCCTGGAATGCAGGCGAGAGAGATACATACATGATAATATACTCTTCGAAAATCCTAGAGGAATTAGTACCAAACCAGCACACGAAAATCACTCTGTATGAAAGCAAAAGACTCGGCACGAGATGCAACATTTTCCCAATGACAAGCAGGGGCACCACGAGTACACTGAGAGACAACACAATAAGTGTCAGGGGACCAAGTCTGTTCAACTGCCTCCCAGCATACATAAAGGGGATTACCAATAGATCCTTGGCAGTCTTCAGGAAGGCACTGGACGGGCACCTAAAGTCAGTACCTGACTAGCCGGGCTGTGGTTCGTAAGTCAGTTTGCGTGCTGCCAGCAGTAACAGCCTGATTGATCAGAACCTGGTCCACCACGAGGCCTGGTCTCAGACTGTTGAGAAATGGGATTACCAGCTAAGTTTAAAGGGAAACTTAACTAGAAAGACAGCTCATCGCCTGCACAGCCGCCCCTGCAGACGAGGTCTTGAAAAGCTGTCGAAGTCATCTCTCAACGGGCTGTAAAGAGTTATAATTTGTAAGATTATAAAGTACCCCTAAGGGGTGTTATGTCAGCATATTTCATTCACTGATGGCTGGCAAACTTACTTGTGTGGACTCAATGGTCCGCATATCACCGGGGTTTATGATAACTGACTAACTCACGACTTTATACTCAACTGCGCAGTCAATAGTAGTACATCACGAGTTAGAACACTTACCTGGATATATGTATCTGACCCGTAATTACGCCCGGATATTCGTTGAGTTGATTTAAGAATAGTGTTCTTTGAAGAATGTCGCACTACACTTTGTTGGATCGCAACACTCGTTGTTACACTGTTCATCAATAATTGTTCACACAATATCACGGAAGAAGCTGATCACACTTCTCTGTAAGTGTTTATTGTGTTTTGTGAGACACTTTGTTCATACTAACGCACAGATCGTTCTTTGTTGGTTATCCTGGCGTCAGTGTCACTCTCAGTAGAGTCAAAAGTAATCTGAAGACGCCACAGTGCCCCACGCCGTCACTGCCCCCAGCACAAAGGAAAAGCTGACCTAGTACCTTTGCTTCCTTGCCACTTCCTCGATGAAGCAAAGCAGAATGTTTGTTTCTTGCTGTCTTAAGCGTAGACAACAATGTACACTATCTTTACTATGGTAATAAAGTGGAAGCAGGATTTTTCTTAATTGTCCTGCTAAGGTAAGAGATGTACTGTCTCTTATTAAACTAGACTCTGCAACACTGGTGCAAGGAGCAGCGGTCGCTTGACCACGTCGCATACTCGTACTGCATCTGCGATCAATTACTCACTGTAGCAGTAAACAAGATATTTGCCCCTTCTGAGAGGGCTGGGCCCCTCAGGGCTGAAAGGGGCTGAAGGGGCTGAAGGAGGCTGAAGGGGGCTGATACCCCCCTCCTGGAGAAAATTTCTCCACACAGACCGAGCTGCAGGGGCGCTGACCCCCGAAACCCTCTCCAGGTGTATTCTCATCGCTTTAACAACACACAGCACGTGTCTGCTGTTATGTGTCTTCTGTTATGTTTCATCCTTCATATCTGCCAGCAGTTTTGTCTTCGGGAGTTTGTTATTAAACCTCTCTTGCTCTCTCTCTCTCTCTCTCTCTCTCTCTCTCTCTCTCTCTCTCTCTCTCTCTCTCTCTCTCTCTCTCTCTCTCTCTCTCTCTCTCTCTCTCTCTCGCTCACTCGCTCCCTGTTATCGGTTTTCAATAAAAATTTCTGAATATTTTTTCTTTTATCAAAGCTGCATTTCTTTGCTCAGCTTTGTTAGCCAATTTTCTTTGATGTTTTTCTCTGTTCTTTGATCTCTCAGCTTCAGCTCTCTATGGGATTCTCGGTCACTTTTTTTTTCCTATTTTAACTTTGTCAAGTTTTATTCTTTCTCTCTCTCTCTCTCTCTCTCTCTCTCTCTCTCTCTCTTAATTTCCACATAACTATTTCTAGATTAGTCTTTCTATATATTTATTATTATTATTATTATTATTATTATTATTATTATTATTATTATTATTATTATTGTTATTATTATTATTATTATTATTATTATTATTATTATTATTATTATTATTATTATTATCATCAATTATTATCATCATTAATATTCTTACTTTTATTATTATTCACTGTGAAGACATACACTAGAAGGTTTGTATAGGTGCTGGGGAAGGTGAGGTCAGGATAGATTCAGTTTCTTATATAAACAATCTTTCATTGGCATCATCGTACTCTTCTTCCTCTTGAAAGATACAGATGTAGTATTAGTTCTAACTGCATAAAGTGTACTCACCTATTTGTACTCACTTATTTGTGGTTGCAGGGGTCGAGTTGTAGCTCCTGCCCCCTCCTCTTCACTGATTGCTACTGGAAGAAAAACAGAATACAGATGTAATATACACAGACTTTGCAAAAGCGTTTGACAAGTTCGATCATGGCGTAATAGCGCACAAAATACGTGCTAAAGGAATAACTGGCAAAGTGGGGAGATGGATCTTCAACTTCCTAACAAATCGAACACATAGAGTAGTGGTCAACAGAGTTAAATCGGAGGCTGCCATAGTGAAGAGCTCTGTTCCACAAGGCACAGTACTCGCCCCCATCTTATTCCTCATCCTCATATCAGACATAGACAGAGATATAACCCACAGCACCGTATCATCCTTTGCAGATGATACTAGGATCTGCATGAGGCTGTCATCTGCTGAGGACATGGTTAACTTCCAAGAAGATATAAACAAAGTTTTTCAATGGGCAACGGTAAACAATATGATGTTCAATGAGGACAAATTCCAACTACTCCGTTATGGAAAACTGGAGGAGATAATAGCTAGAACAGAGTATACTACAAACTCTGGCCATACAATAGAGCGGAAAAATAATATAAGGGACCTAGGAGTAGTAATGTCTGAGGATCTCACTTTCAAGGATCACAACAGTGCCACGATCACAAGTGCAATGAAAATGATAGGATGGATAATGAGAACGTTCAAAACAAGAGATGCCAAGCCAATAATGATCCTTTTCAAATCATTTGTTCTCTCTAGGCTGGAATATTGCTGTACATTAACATCTCCATTCAAAGCAGGTACAATCGCAGATCTAGAGAGTGTACAGAGATCCTTTACTGCACGTATAAGTTCTGTCAAGCACCTTAACTACTGGCAACGCTTGGAAGCACTTGACTTGTACTCGTTGGAACGCAGGAGGGAGTGATATATCATAATCTACACTTGGAAAATCCTAGAAGGAATGGTCCCAAATCTGCACACAGAAATCACTCCCTACGAAAGTAAAAGACTGGGCAGGAGATGTAAAATACCCCCAATTAAAAGTAGGGGTGCCATTGGTACACTAAGAGAAAACACCATAAGTGCCCGGGGCCCAAGACGGTTCAACAGCCTCCCATCAAGCATTAGGGGAATTACCAATAAACCCCTGGCTGCCTTCAAGAGAGAGCTTGACAGATACCTAAAGTCAGTGCCGGATCAGCCGGGCTGTGGTTCGTACGTTGGACTGCGTGCGGCCAGCAGTAACAGCCTAGTTGATCAGGTCCTGATCCACCGGGAGGCCTGGTCATGGACCGGGCCGCGGGGGCGTTGATCCCCTGAATAACCTCCAGGTAGACTCCAGGTAGGGTCCTCTCTCTCGCTGCTCGATGAGCTTTATCGAACCTCGTTTTAAAACTATGTATGGTTCCCGCCTCCACTGCATCACTTTCTAGGCTATTTCATTTCATGACAACTCTATGGCTGAAGAGATACTTCCTAATATCCCTTTGACTTATCTGAGTCTTCAACTTCCAATTGTGACCCCTAGTTTCTGTGTCCCATATCTGGAACATACTGTCTTTGTCCACCTTGTCAATTCCTTACAGTATTTTATATGTCGTTATCATGTCTTCCCTAATCCTCCTGTCCTCCAGTGTCATCAGGACAATTTTCTTTAATATTTCTTCATAGGACAATCCCATTAGCTCTGGAACTAGTCTTGTTGCAAACCTTTGCACTTTCTTTAATTTCTTGACGTGCTTGACCAGGTGAGGGTTCCAACCCGATGCTGCATACTCCGTATGACGTACACGCTGTACAGTCTTGAACGATTCCTTACTGAGGTATCGGAACGCTATTCTTAGGTTTGCCAGACGCGCGTATGCTGCAGCAGATATCTAATTAATGTGCTCCTCAGGAGATGTGCTTGGTATTATACTCACCCAAAGATCTTTTTCCTTGAGTGAGGTATGCAGTCTTTGGCCTACTAGACTATACTCTGTCTGTGGTCTTCTTTGCCCTTCCCTCATCTTCATGACTTTTCATTTGGCGGGGTTATGTTCAAGGAGCCAGTTGCTGGACCAGGATTGTAGCATGTCCGGGTCTCTTTGTAGTCCTGCATGATCCTCGACCGATTTAATTGTCCTCATTAACTTCACATCATCTGCAAAGCGGGACACTTCTGAATCTATCCCTTCCGTTATGTCATTCACGTATCCCAAAACCAGCACAGGTCATAGGACTGGCCCCCGTGGAACCCCGCTCGTCACAGGTGCCCACTCTGACACCTCGTCACGTACCATTACTCCTTGTTGCCTCCCTGTCAGATATTTTCTGATCCATTGCAGTGCCTCTCATGTTATGCGTGGCTGATCCTCTAGGTTTTGCATTAACCTCTTGTGAGGAACTGTGTCTATCCACACCTTTCTCTCTCTTGTGTCTTACTTTTGTTACCTTGTCATGAAATTCCAGTAGGTTTGTGATACAGGATTTTCTTTTCCTGAAACCGTGCTGGTTGTCGTTCATAAGCTTGTGTCTTTCCATGTGTTCCACCATTCTCCTCCTGATGATCTTCTCCATGACTTTACATACTATACACGTCACTGACACAGGTCTGTAACTTAATGTCTCGTGTCTTTCTCCTTTCTTAAAAACTGTAGTTACCCAGTTTCACTGGTTGTATAAAGTAAAAGGACACAAGTGCAACTAATGTGACGTTTTGTTGTGGCAACATTATGCTCTCCAGGGGCTTTATCAAGCAGTTACAAACAATACACGGACACAGAGGATATATATAGGCTTAGAGTGAGGTGTAATACTAGTGATAGTAGTAGTATTAGTAGTAGTTGTAGTGATATAAGTTGTATCACTACTACTACTATAACTTATATCACTACTACTACTACTTCTACTACTACTACCACTAGCAATACACCTCACTCTAAGCCTATATATACCCTGTGTCCATGTATTGTTTGTAACAGCTTGACAAAGCTCCTGGAGAGTGAAACGTTGCCATAATAAAATGTCACATTAGTTGCACTTGTGTCCTTTTACTTGACATATTGTCGGTAATTCTACCAACTTATATTCACTTGATGTGTTGAAGATTTTTGTTAGTGGCACACACAGTATCTCTGCTCCCTCTCTAAGGATCCACGGAGAGATGTCTTGTCCCAGCGCCTTTGAGGCATCAAGTTCACATAGCAAGTCTTTCACCTCCTCCTCGGTTGTGTGTATTTCATCCACCACTTGTTGGTTTACCTCCCTATTCTGAATTCCTGGAGGCCTTCCTGTCTTCACTGTAAGTACTTCTTTAAATCTCATGTTGAGCTCCTCATATACCTCTTCGTCGTTCCTTGTGAGCTCCCCACGTTTCTTCCTCTGATTACCTGGTCCTTAACTGTTGTTTTCCTCCTGATGAGGCTATACAACAGCTTCGGGTCAGACTTGACTTTTGATGCTATGTCATTTTCATGTTGTCGCTGAGCCTCCCTACTTATCTGTGCATATTGGCATGCCCCTATTGTTAACCTTTCTTTAATATTACACTGCAGTCGTTTCCTTTAATAGCTAAATTGGAAATGAACGTTCTTGTATTATTAAGGCGCGGCCACGATAAGTTTATTTAAAGGTATAGTAACATACCTACCGGTCTGTGTACTGGTGTAAGGTTAAGGTGTGGTGTTCGATGGTTATACCCCCTCCCCCCCTTTTTGTTCAAATGCTCAACTGAGTGTTGGTGAGTCAAAGTCACGTTTACCCACCTGACCTGTATGCTCGAAGTTGAGGACGAGCAGTGAGAAACTAGCAGCCAACAAGAGCAACTCCCCGCCCTCTCTGGTAAACTGCCTGTGGTCGATTATCCGGCCTGGACTTATTCTGTTGTTAGAATATTCTGACTACGCCCAAACTGGAAATTAAATGTTATACTCTAAAGTCATGTCTGTATATATGTTGTGTCCATGATCTCATCCTAACCATGAGTTTTAAAAGGTTTATATATATCATTATGACAATATAGAACAAAAAATAAGTGTTCTTAGCCAATATACGATAATTCGTATTAGTATTATTATTTAGCTTTTGTATTATATATATATATATATATATATATATATAAATATATATATATATATATATATATATATATATATATATATATAAAATATATATATATATATATATATATATATATATATTCAACAAGTTGGCCGTCTCCCACCGAGGCAGGGTGACCCAAAAAAGGAAGAAAATCCCCAAAAAGAAAATACTTTCATCATCATTCAACACTTTCACCACACTCATACATAATCACTGTTTTTGAAGAGGTGCTCAGAATACAACAGTTTAGAAGCATATACGTATAAAGATACACAACATATCCCTCCAAACTGCCAATATATATATATATTATATATATATATATAATATAATATATATATATATATATTATATATATATATATATGTCATGCCGAATAGGCAGAATTTGCGATCTTGGCTTAAATAGCAACGTTCATCTTGCCATATAGGACAAGTGAAAATTTGTGTATGCAATAATTTCGCAAAAATCATTCTGTATCTAACGAAAAAAATATATTTCACTGTGTTTGTTTAGTATTAAATTACTGTAAATAAATCTAAAATATATTTAGTTGGGTTAGGCTAAAATAAATTGCTCTTGTTATAATAAGGTTAGGTAAGTTTTCTAAGATTCTTTTGGTGCAAAATTAAAATTTTTTACATTAACATTAATGAAAAATATATATCTTTAAACGTATAAGAGAAAATTTTAGAAAGGACTTAATTTTAAATGAGTTCTGGCTAATTGACCAGTTTTACATATTCGGCACGACATATATGTATATATATATATATATATATATATATATATATATATATATATATATATATATATATATTTTATATATATATATACGTACTTCATTAAAATAAAATTTCCCGAGGATTATTAATTATACCCCAACCTCTATGACCAAGATAGGCTCACTTAAGAGCAACTCAGGCCAGATCACTGACAGTGATAGGGATATGTGTGAAATTTTCAATTCTTACTTGCTCTGTCTTTACTCAGGAAGATACTAGCGAAATTCCAGAAATAATAAATTATGTAGAACAGGACGATAATAAACTAAGTACGATTGCAGTAACTAGTCACGTGGTCCTCAGACAAATGGAGAAAATAAAACCTAACAAATCCCCAGGCCCTGATGAACTGTTTGCAAGGGTGTTAAAGGAATGTAAAAGAGTAACTCTGCAAACCTTTGGCTAATCATTTCAACATATCACTACAAACTGGCATAGTGCCTGATAAGTGGAAAATGGCAAATGTAATACCTATTTACAAGGCAGGTGACAGGTCCTTAGCTTCAAACTATAGACCAATAAGTCTTACCTCCATAGTGGGAAAATTTATGGAATCAATAATTGCCGAGGCAATACCTAGCCACTTCATAGGCATAAATTGATTGTGGAGAAATTTTCTCCAGGAGGGGGGTATCAGCCCCCTTCAGCCCCTATCAGCCCTTTCAGCCCTGACGGGCCCAGCCCTCTCAGAAGGGGCAAGCATCTTGTTTACTGCTACAGTGAGTAATTGTTCGCAGATGCAGTACGAGTATGCGACGTGGTCAAGCTGCTCCCTGCAGTCCTGTGTTGCAAAGTGTAGCTTAATAAAAGACAGTTCATCTCTTACCTTAGCAAGACAATTAAGGAAAATCCTGCTCCCACTTTATTACCATAGTAAAGATAGTGGACATTGTTGTCTATTCTTAAGACAGCAAGATTTAAACATTCTGCTTTGCTTCATCGAGGAAGTGGCAAGGAAGCAAAAGTACTAGGTCAGCTTTTCCTTTGTGCTAGGGGAGTAACGGCGTGGGGTGCTGTGGCGTCTTCAGATTACTTTTGACTCTACTGAGAGTGACACTGACGCCAGGATAAACAGCAAACAACACTGATCTGTGCATCAGTGTGAACAAAGTGTCTCATAAAACACAATAACACTAAGAGAAGTGTGATCAGCTTCTTTATTTGATAAGATTGTGAACAAAAAAGACAAATATTGTGGAACATAGTGTACCATGTGCGTTTCCTAGACAATGGAAGACGTGGACATCCAAGGACACTTTAAAGCTTTCTATCAAGTCACCGATATCTGTCGAAGGTGTGAAGAACACAATAGCTCACACTACAAGAGCAAGTGGGTTTTACGAATTTCTTGTAGTAGGGGGGACTGCGCAGTTCTTTGAGTCGCAAGGAGTTTGTAATCAACCTATAGTCGGCAGCAAGGAGCAGACTTTTGAGTCCACACAAGTAATTTTGTCAGCAATCATGAATGAAATATGCTGACAAACCCCCCCAAGGGGTAATTTATAATCTTACAAATTAAAACTCTTTACAGCCCATTGAGAGTTTGACTTTGACAACATTTCAAGACCTCATCTGCAGGGGCGGCTGTGTAGACGTTTTTGCTGTCTTTTACTAGCTAAGCGTTCCCTATATTTAAATTTAAAATTAAGCTTAACTGGTAATGCCATATCTCAACATATTGGTCGTGCTCGAACCGGATAAAGGCCAAATACGTTTTACTATAGTGCACAAATAATCAACAAGCCAAGGTCCTTCGAAAAAAAACTGTAAAACTAGTGTTTTACAATTTAAATCAGTATAAATGAGTCCCTCCAGACTCAATCACAGAGAATGGGCAGCCAAAAGAAAAAAGGGGGCTCACCCAGTGTTCATCCAAAGAAAACGGGAGCTGGGTGACTCACCCAACAAGAAAACGGGGGATGGCACCCGGCATCCACTGCCCAAGCACGAAGAAGTGCTGACTAGACAACAACAAACCCAACTGATGTCATTTGTCTGAGTGTATATACACATAGTGTTCATAATGTTTTAGGGCAGAAATTAAGAGACAAGATTGTGTTAAAGTTTGTTTCTTATAGATCTACCCGTTATATTAAAGGAAAATTATATATAAAGTGTTAGCTTTCATACATATTAAAAAGTGACATATACATATATGAGTAAATAATATTCACATGTGATTTACAGTTATGCAGTGACATTTATAGTGTATAGTGAATGAAGTGTATAACGTTATTTACGACTAATCATCATTGTCAGGCTGACACAGCAAACTCAAGGGCCCTAAACACCAGCCAATGTACCCTGTACCCTTCTGGTCATTGACCCTGAGGTTAAGCTTAGTTGGTCAGTAGTGTCTGACTCGATTATTGCTGACTTAAGCATAGCAAAACTCAGCTGTTTATAGCAGTACAGTGTTTTTTAAACACTCTAAGTGTGGTGCTGGAATTTTCAGTATACCATTAAATTGGCTTGTTTGAAAACTCAGTTTCAGTCTTTACAGACTAAGATTACACAATTAGAAAATCTAATTTCAGTCTGTATAGGATTGTCTCAAGATACAAACATAGATTTTGATGATCTTGAGGTTAAATTTGAATTACTTACACAACGTCTGAAAATAATTAATTCAGACGATACATATTATGAAAAGGAATTTCTTGAATCAGACCCATCTGAGGATGAAATTAAAAATGTTTCGGATACATTTAGTAATCAACAATTCAGGTGGACAGGAGTACAGGCTATCTGCCGCAAAACTCTGTCACAGAGACCTACTGTAACTAGTGGTCAAACACCTGTTACACCTGTAACAACAACAAGTGTCCCATTACGAAGCTTACCTACATTGTCATTACCTATTTTCCATGGTCATAATTTGTGGAGAAATTTTCTCCAGGAGGGGGGTATCAGCCCCCTTCAGCCCTTTCAGCCCCTCAGCCCCTTTCAGCCCTGAGGGGCCAAGCCCTCTCAGAAGGGGCGAGCGTCTTGTTTACTGCTAGAGTGAGTAATTGATCACAGATGCTATGCCACGTAGTCAAGTGACCTCTGCTTCTTGCAGCGGTGTTGCAAAGTGTATTTTTATAAGAGACAGTACATCTCTTACTTAGCAGGACAATTAAGGAAAATCCTGCTCCCACTTTATTACCATAGTAAAGATAGTGCCTTTGTTGTCTTGGTTAAAACAGCAAGAAACAAACATTCTGCTTTGCTTCATCGGGAGGTGACAAGGATGCAAGGTATGGTCGCGTTTTTTTTTTTTTTTTTTTTATTAGGGCAGTGCGGCTTG